>OX401998.1:13686292-14146292 GCA_947859395.1 Eupithecia insigniata | reverse complement strand
GGTCACCGTTATTACGAATCTTTTCAAACAATAGTACTGCCACACACACACTATGAACTTTGTGTGCGCACTGTTTGATCCGTGACTATATAAAGGGGGGTTTTGCGGGCATTGCTTCACTTGGGCGCGCGGAGCTCGGAGAGGCAACATCACTGGCGGGACTCTGTCGGTGTTGCTGTGCTTACCAATCTCAATGTCAAGGTCGAGTATTGTGGTGTCCTGAAGATGTCTCGTGGAGAGACGAAACTAGTAGACAACTTACTTTGATGAATACTATCAGAGAAGGTTATACGCGGAATTGTTACTAAATATTTCTTCATTCTAATATTGTGCAATGGATTTCCGCAAAGTAACGCCTGAATCTATTATTTATCTTAGATCAGCAGGTACAGCTGAACAGGCAAAATATACATCAAACTCACTCAGTCACATCGTATTGCAGCTCAAAATGTATGGTTCAATCAACAGTGTAAACATTTGGGGGTTATTCCATCTTACATTAAAATTAGAAGTAATACAAATAGTAGGGCAGCTAATGTTGCTTTGATAAGGGCTAGGAATACTTGGTTAAATGAGGAAATAAAACATTGGTTTACTATCAGAGACAACTATAAAACTCACTTGGGAGTTTTACACATGAGTTAGCTTATTCCTTACACAACATAGAATTTGATTTACTAGATAATAAAGCTAGGGAATACGCTGCTGAGTTAGCCCACAGGGAAATATATAATTCAGACAGGGAAATTAGATCGATTAGTTAGAGACAAACAGAGGGTAGACCGACTAAGGGGGAATAGTAATACTGTGCAGCAACCATGTCCTCATACGTTCTATCAACGCGTAGAAAATCATAGTGGCGTCCAGTTCACAACTTCAGAATTATCACTGTTAGAAAAGGGTCTTAAATACAACTTACAACCAGTTTTAAATAAGAAAACTTGGAGATTTTGGCTGTTGATTCAGAGATGGCAATTGTTAGGGGTAAAGCTGACGAAGGGGTTAACATGAGGTAGCCTCTTTAATAAAGAAACCAATTAGTTCAGCTATAGTTCCAAGTTTACCAAGGGAATTAAATGTTTTAAATCTTTAAGGAATAAGGTAGATCAAAATAGCTTAGTGATAACAAAAGCAGATAAGGGTAATACTGTAGTTATCTTAGAAAGGGGTACTTATGTGCAGAAGGTTAATGAGGTTATACAGGGCAATGATTTTGAATTATTGAATTCCGACCCAACCAAAGTTTTCACACAGGAATTGAAAGAAATGACAAAAAACTCATGCTTTATTTCTCCAAACTCTCTTAAATATTTAATTCCTATGAATCCAAGAACACCAATGTTGTATGGTTTACCTAAAATACATAAAATAATATTCCAATCCGGCCCGTTGTCTCTTACATAGGAGCACCAGCATATGGTTTATCAAAATATTTAAATTACGAATTAAAAAGTAGATCTAGATTCATCCAAAGTATAGCTTAAAGAATAGTATGGATTTGGTCACAAAGTTAAAGATGTTAGCCTGCCTCACAATGCAAAGTTATTATCGCTGGATGTAGAAAGTTTATTTACAAACGTACCTTATGAGGAGAGTTTGATAATATTGGAAGGACATCTTGAGCGACAACGAGTACTTCCGGCAGAAAAGGAGGAGTTAATATCTTTGACTAGAACTTGTATGCAACAAAATTACTTCCAATTTGGCAATCAATATTACAAACAGAAAGAAGGGTTAGCTATGGGTTCACCACTAGTCCACTTATGGCAGACATTTTCATGGACAGTTTTGAGAATAAAAACATTATAGGGGAATCAAACATTTTATATTATTATCGTTATGTAGATGACATTATCATATGCTGGACTGGAAGTTTGCGTCAAATAGAACTGTTCGTTAACAAACTTATGCAATTCATCCAAAAATAAAATTTAAACTTGAATTAGAAATTGGTGGTTCCGCTGAACTTTTTAGATTTGACAATAACTAGGTTAAACAATAGGCATGATTTTCAAATTTACAGAAAACCTACTTACACAGATATTACAATACCAAATTCATCTTGTCATCCATTCCAACATAAGCTATCAGCTTACCGTAGTTTTGTCCATAGAATGATGTCAGTCCCCTTATCTCAGGAGAACTTTAACAGAGAGCTATCTATTATTTACCACACGGCTGAAAGTAATGGATATAGTAGAAAGATGGTTGATGGTTTAATAAGAAGTAAACAACAAAACATTATCCGTTCCTTATTGTATCCCGTAGCTCCAGAAAGGATAGACAAATTTGTGGGCAGTTTAACTTATTTAGGTCCATTGAGTGACGGAGTTTCAAGAGTTTTGTCTAAACATAAAGTACACGCAGCGTTCAAAACAAACATTTATTAAAACAGATTTGTAACGGTAAAGATAGGTTAGATAACAATAAAAAATCGGGTGTTTATAAGTTGGTATGTGACGAATGTAATGGTATTTATGTAGGTCAAACGGGTCGTAGTTTTCAGGTTAGGTATAAAGAACATTTAGCTGCTTATAGAAACAATTATCCAGAAAAATCTAACTTTGCAAAACATTTATTGGAATCTGGTCATTCTTTAAGTCAAAATCATTGTTTTTCTATTTTACATACTTGTGATAAGGGATTTAGGATGTCAGTCTTAGAAAATTTAGAAATTACAAAATATAGTAATAATACACTGTTGAATGAACTTAGTAACAGGTTTGCCTCGGTCACCGTTATTACGAATCTTTTCAAACATAGTACTGCCACACACACACTATGAACTTTGTGTGCGCACTGTTTGATCCGTGACTATATAAAGGGGGGTTTTGCGGGCATTGCTTCACTTGGCGCGCGGAGCTCGGAGAGGCAACATCACTGGCGGGACTCTGTCGGTGTTGCTGTGCTTACCAATCTCAATGTCAAGGTCGAGTATTGTGGTGTCCTGAAGATGTCTCGTGGAGAGACGAAACTAGTAGACAACTTACTTTGATGAATACTATCAGAGAAGGTTATACGCGGAATTGTTACTAAATATTTCTTCATTCTAATATTGTGCAATGGATTTCCGCAAAGTAACGCCTGAATCTATTATTTATCTTAGATCAGCAGGTACAGCTGAACAGGCAAAATTATACATCAAACTCACTCAGTCACTCGTATTGCAGCTCAAAATGTATGGTTCAATCAACAGTGTAAACATTTGGGGGTTATTCCATCTTACATTAAAATTAGAAGTAATACAAATAGTAGGGCAGCTAATGTTGCTTTGATAAGGGCAGGAATACTTGGTTAAATGAGGAAATAAAACATTGTTTACTATCAGAGACAACTATAAAACTCACTTGGGAGTTTTACACATGGAGTTAGCTTATTCCTTACACAACATAGAATTTGATTTACTAGATAATAAAGCTAGGGAATACGCTGCTGAGTTAGCCCACAGGAAATATATAATTCAGACAGGGAAATTAGATCGATTAGTTAGAGACAAACAGAGGGTAGACCGACTAAGGGGGAATAGTAATACTGTGCAGCAACCATGTCCTCATACGTTCTATCAACGCGTAGAAAATCATAGTGGCGTCCAGTTCACAACTTCAGAATTATCACTGTTAGAAAAGGGTCTTAAATACAACTTACAACCAGTTTTAAATAGAAAACTTTGAGATTTTGGCTGTTGATTCAGAGATGGCAATTGTTAGGGGTAAAGCTGACGAAGGGTTAAACATGAGGTAGCCTCTTTAATAAAGAAACCAATTAGTTCAGCTATAGTTCCAAGTTTACCAAGGGAATTAAAGTTTTTAAATCTTTAAGGAATAAGGTAGATCAAAATAGCTTAGTGATAACAAAAGCAGATAAGGGTAATACTGTAGTTATCTTAGAAAGGGGTACTTATGTGCAGAAGGTTAATGAGGTTATACAGGGCAATGATTTTGAATTATTGAATTCCGACCCAACCAAAGTTTTCACACAGGAATTGAAAGAAATGACAAAAAACTCATGCTTTATTTCTCCAAACTCTCTTAAATATTTAATTCCTATGAATCCAAGAACACCAATGTTGTATGGTTTACCTAAAATACATAAAAATAATATTCCAATCCGGCCCGTTGTCTCTTACATAGGAGCACCAGCATATGGTTTATCAAAATATTTAAATTACGAATTAAAAAGTAGATCTAGATTCAATCCAAAGTATAGCTTAAAGAATAGTATGGATTTGGTCAACAAAGTTAAAGATGTTAGCCTGCCTCACAATGCAAAGTTATTATCGCTGGATGTAGAAAGTTTATTTACAAACGTACCTTATGAGGAGAGTTTGATAATATTGGAAGGACATCTTGAGCGACAACGAGTACTTCCGGCAGAAAAGGAGGAGTTAATATCTTTGACTAGAACTTGTATGCAACAAAATTACTTCCAATTTGGCAATCAATATTACAAACAGAAAGAAGGGTTAGCTATGGGTTCACCACTAAGTCCACTTATGGCAGACATTTTCATGGACAGTTTTGAGAATAAAAACATTATAGGGGAATCAAACATTTTATATTATTATCGTTATGTAGATGACATTATCATATGCTGGACTGGAAGTTTGCGTCAAATAGAACTGTTCGTTAACAAACTTAATGCAATTCATCCAAAAATAAAATTTAAACTTGAATTAGAAATTGGTGGTTCGCTGAACTTTTTAGATTTGACAATAACTAGGTTAAACAATAGGCATGATTTTCAAATTTACAGAAAACCTACTTACACAGATATTACAATACCAAATTCATCTTGTCATCCATTCCAACATAAGCTATCAGCTTACCGTAGTTTTGTCCATAGAATGATGTCAGTCCCCTTATCTCAGGAGAACTTTAACAGAGAGCTATCTATTATTTACCACACGGCTGAAAGTAATGGATATAGTAGAAAGATGGTTGATGGTTTAATAAGAAGTAAACAACAAAACATTATCCGTTCCTTATTGTATCCCGTAGCTCCAGAAAGGATAGACAAATTTGTGGGCAGTTTAACTTATTTAGGTCCATTGAGTGACGGAGTTTCAAGAGTTTTGTCTAAACATAAAGTACACGCAGCGTTCAAAACAAACAATTTATTAAAACAGATTTGTAACGGTAAAGATAGGTTAGATAACAATAAAAAATCGGGTGTTTATAAGTTGGTATGTGACGAATGTAATGGTATTTATGTAGGTCAAACGGGTCGTAGTTTTCAGGTTAGGTATAAAGAACATTTAGCTGCTTATAGAAACAATTATCCAGAAAAATCTAACTTTGCAAAACATTTATTGGAATCTGGTCATTCTTTAAGTCAAAATCATTGTTTTTCTATTTTACATACTTGTGATAAGGGATTTAGGATGTCAGTCTTAGAAAATTTAGAAATTACAAAATATAGTAATAATACACTGTTGAATGAACTTAGTACAGGTTTGCCTCGGTCACCGTTATTACGAATCTTTTCAAACAATAGTACTGCCACACACACACTATGAACTTTGTGTGCGCACTGTTTGATCCGTGACTATATAAAGGGGGGTTTTGCGGGCATTGCTTCACTTGGCGCGCGGAGCTCGGAGAGGCAACATCACTGGCGGGACTCTGTCGGTGTTGCTGTGCTTACCAATCTCAATGTCAAGGTCGAGTATTGTGGTGTCCTGAAGATGTCTCGTGGAGAGACGAAACTAGTAGACAACTTACTTTGATGAATACTATCAGAGAAGGTTATACGCGGAATTGTTACTAAATATTTCTTCATTCTAATATTGTGCAATGGATTTCCGCAAAGTAACGCCTGAATCTATTATTTATCTTAGATCAGCAGGTACAGCTGAACAGGCAAAATTATACATCAAACTCACTCAGTCACATCGTATTGCAGCTCAAAATGTATGGTTCAATCAACAGTGTAAACATTTGGGGGTTATTCCATCTTACATTAAAATTAGAAGTAATACAAATAGTAGGGCAGCTAATGTTGCTTTGATAAGGGCTAGGAATACTTGGTTAAATGAGGAAATAAAACATTGGTTTACTATCAGAGACAACTATAAAACTCACTTGGGAGTTTTACACATGGAGTTAGCTTATTCCTTACACAACATAGAATTTGATTTACTAGATAATAAAGCTAGGGAATACGCTGCTGAGTTAGCCCACAGGAAATATATAATTCAGACAGGGAAATTAGATCGATTAGTTAGAGACAAACAGAGGGTAGACCGACTAAGGGGGAATAGTAATACTGTGCAGCAACCATGTCCTCATACGTTCTATCAACGCGTAGAAAATCATAGTGGCGTCCAGTTCACAACTTCAGAATTATCACTGTTAGAAAAGGGTCTTAAATACAACTTACAACCAGTTTTAAATAAGAAAACTTTGGAGATTTTGGCTGTTGATTCAGAGATGGCAATTGTTAGGGGTAAAGCTGACGAAGGGGTTAAACATGAGGTAGCCTCTTTAATAAAGAAACCAATTAGTTCAGCTATAGTTCCAAGTTTACCAAGGGAATTAAATGTTTTTAAATCTTTAAGGAATAAGGTAGATCAAAATAGCTTAGTGATAACAAAAGCAGATAAGGGTAATACTGTAGTTATCTTAGAAAGGGGTACTTATGTGCAGAAGGTTAATGAGGTTATACAGGGCAATGATTTTGAATTATTGAATTCCGACCCAACCAAAGTTTTCACACAGGAATTGAAAGAAATGACAAAAAACTCATGCTTTATTTCTCCAAACTCTCTTAAATATTTAATTCCTATGAATCCAAGAACACCAATGTTGTATGGTTTACCTAAAATACATAAAAATAATATTCCAATCCGGCCCGTTGTCTCTTACATAGGAGCACCAGCATATGGTTTATCAAAATATTTAAATTACGAATTAAAAAGTAGATCTAGATTCAATCCAAAGTATAGCTTAAAGAATAGTATGGATTTGGTCAACAAAGTTAAAGATGTTAGCCTGCCTCACAATGCAAAGTTATTATCGCTGGATGTAGAAAGTTTATTTACAAACGTACCTTATGAGGAGAGTTTGATAATATTGGAAGGACATCTTGAGCGACAACGAGTACTTCCGGCAGAAAAGGAGGAGTTAATATCTTTGACTAGAACTTGTATGCAACAAAATTACTTCCAATTTGGCAATCAATATTACAAACAGAAAGAAGGGTTAGCTATGGGTTCACCACTAAGTCCACTTATGGCAGACATTTTCATGGACAGTTTTGAGAATAAAAACATTATAGGGGAATCAAACATTTTATATTATTATCGTTATGTAGATGACATTATCATATGCTGGACTGGAAGTTTGCGTCAAATAGAACTGTTCGTTAACAAACTTAATGCAATTCATCCAAAAATAAAATTTAAACTTGAATTAGAAATTGGTGGTTCGCTGAACTTTTTAGATTTGACAATAACTAGGTTAAACAATAGGCATGATTTTCAAATTTACAGAAAACCTACTTACACAGATATTACAATACCAAATTCATCTTGTCATCCATTCCAACATAAGCTATCAGCTTACCGTAGTTTTGTCCATAGAATGATGTCAGTCCCCTTATCTCAGGAGAACTTTAACAGAGAGCTATCTATTATTTACCACACGGCTGAAAGTAATGGATATAGTAGAAAGATGGTTGATGGTTTAATAAGAAGTAAACAACAAAACATTATCCGTTCCTTATTGTATCCCGTAGCTCCAGAAAGGATAGACAAATTTGTGGGCAGTTTAACTTATTTAGGTCCATTGAGTGACGGAGTTTCAAGAGTTTTGTCTAAACATAAAGTACACGCAGCGTTCAAAACAAACAATTTATTAAAACAGATTTGTAACGGTAAAGATAGGTTAGATAACAATAAAAAATCGGGTGTTTATAAGTTGGTATGTGACGAATGTAATGGTATTTATGTAGGTCAAACGGGTCGTAGTTTTCAGGTTAGGTATAAAGAACATTTAGCTGCTTATAGAAACAATTATCCAGAAAAATCTAACTTTGCAAAACATTTATTGGAATCTGGTCATTCTTTAAGTCAAAATCATTGTTTTTCTATTTTACATACTTGTGATAAGGGATTTAGGATGTCAGTCTTAGAAAATTTAGAAATTACAAAATATAGTAATAATACACTGTTGAATGAACTTAGTACAGGTTTGCCTCGGTCACCGTTATTACGAATCTTTTCAAACAATAGTACTGCCACACACACACTATGAACTTTGTGTGCGCACTGTTTGATCCGTGACTATATAAAGGGGGGTTTTGCGGGCATTGCTTCACTTGGCGCGCGGAGCTCGGAGAGGCAACATCACTGGCGGGACTCTGTCGGTGTTGCTGTGCTTACCAATCTCAATGTCAAGGTCGAGTATTGTGGTGTCCTGAAGATGTCTCGTGGAGAGACGAAACTAGTAGACAACTTACTTTGATGAATACTATCAGAGAAGGTTATACGCGGAATTGTTACTAAATATTTCTTCATTCTAATATTGTGCAATGGATTTCCGCAAAGTAACGCCTGAATCTATTATTTATCTTAGATCAGCAGGTACAGCTGAACAGGCAAAATTATACATCAAACTCACTCAGTCACATCGTATTGCAGCTCAAAATGTATGGTTCAATCAACAGTGTAAACATTTGGGGGTTATTCCATCTTACATTAAAATTAGAAGTAATACAAATAGTAGGGCAGCTAATGTTGCTTTGATAAGGGCTAGGAATACTTGGTTAAATGAGGAAATAAAACATTGGTTTACTATCAGAGACAACTATAAAACTCACTTGGGAGTTTTACACATGGAGTTAGCTTATTCCTTACACAACATAGAATTTGATTTACTAGATAATAAAGCTAGGGAATACGCTGCTGAGTTAGCCCACAGGAAATATATAATTCAGACAGGGAAATTAGATCGATTAGTTAGAGACAAACAGAGGGTAGACCGACTAAGGGGGAATAGTAATACTGTGCAGCAACCATGTCCTCATACGTTCTATCAACGCGTAGAAAATCATAGTGGCGTCCAGTTCACAACTTCAGAATTATCACTGTTAGAAAAGGGTCTTAAATACAACTTACAACCAGTTTTAAATAAGAAAACTTTGGAGATTTTGGCTGTTGATTCAGAGATGGCAATTGTTAGGGGTAAAGCTGACGAAGGGGTTAAACATGAGGTAGCCTCTTTAATAAAGAAACCAATTAGTTCAGCTATAGTTCCAAGTTTACCAAGGGAATTAAATGTTTTTAAATCTTTAAGGAATAAGGTAGATCAAAATAGCTTAGTGATAACAAAAGCAGATAAGGGTAATACTGTAGTTATCTTAGAAAGGGGTACTTATGTGCAGAAGGTTAATGAGGTTATACAGGGCAATGATTTTGAATTATTGAATTCCGACCCAACCAAAGTTTTCACACAGGAATTGAAAGAAATGACAAAAAACTCATGCTTTATTTCTCCAAACTCTCTTAAATATTTAATTCCTATGAATCCAAGAACACCAATGTTGTATGGTTTACCTAAAATACATAAAAATAATATTCCAATCCGGCCCGTTGTCTCTTACATAGGAGCACCAGCATATGGTTTATCAAAATATTTAAATTACGAATTAAAAAGTAGATCTAGATTCAATCCAAAGTATAGCTTAAAGAATAGTATGGATTTGGTCAACAAAGTTAAAGATGTTAGCCTGCCTCACAATGCAAAGTTATTATCGCTGGATGTAGAAAGTTTATTTACAAACGTACCTTATGAGGAGAGTTTGATAATATTGGAAGGACATCTTGAGCGACAACGAGTACTTCCGGCAGAAAAGGAGGAGTTAATATCTTTGACTAGAACTTGTATGCAACAAAATTACTTCCAATTTGGCAATCAATATTACAAACAGAAAGAAGGGTTAGCTATGGGTTCACCACTAAGTCCACTTATGGCAGACATTTTCATGGACAGTTTTGAGAATAAAAACATTATAGGGGAATCAAACATTTTATATTATTATCGTTATGTAGATGACATTATCATATGCTGGACTGGAAGTTTGCGTCAAATAGAACTGTTCGTTAACAAACTTAATGCAATTCATCCAAAAATAAAATTTAAACTTGAATTAGAAATTGGTGGTTCGCTGAACTTTTTAGATTTGACAATAACTAGGTTAAACAATAGGCATGATTTTCAAATTTACAGAAAACCTACTTACACAGATATTACAATACCAAATTCATCTTGTCATCCATTCCAACATAAGCTATCAGCTTACCGTAGTTTTGTCCATAGAATGATGTCAGTCCCCTTATCTCAGGAGAACTTTAACAGAGAGCTATCTATTATTTACCACACGGCTGAAAGTAATGGATATAGTAGAAAGATGGTTGATGGTTTAATAAGAAGTAAACAACAAAACATTATCCGTTCCTTATTGTATCCCGTAGCTCCAGAAAGGATAGACAAATTTGTGGGCAGTTTAACTTATTTAGGTCCATTGAGTGACGGAGTTTCAAGAGTTTTGTCTAAACATAAAGTACACGCAGCGTTCAAAACAAACAATTTATTAAAACAGATTTGTAACGGTAAAGATAGGTTAGATAACAATAAAAAATCGGGTGTTTATAAGTTGGTATGTGACGAATGTAATGGTATTTATGTAGGTCAAACGGGTCGTAGTTTTCAGGTTAGGTATAAAGAACATTTAGCTGCTTATAGAAACAATTATCCAGAAAAATCTAACTTTGCAAAACATTTATTGGAATCTGGTCATTCTTTAAGTCAAAATCATTGTTTTTCTATTTTACATACTTGTGATAAGGGATTTAGGATGTCAGTCTTAGAAAATTTAGAAATTACAAAATATAGTAATAATACACTGTTGAATGAACTTAGTACAGGTTTGCCTCGGTCACCGTTATTACGAATCTTTTCAAACAATAGTACTGCCACACACACACTATGAACTTTGTGTGCGCACTGTTTGATCCGTGACTATATAAAGGGGGGTTTTGCGGGCATTGCTTCACTTGGCGCGCGGAGCTCGGAGAGGCAACATCACTGGCGGGACTCTGTCGGTGTTGCTGTGCTTACCAATCTCAATGTCAAGGTCGAGTATTGTGGTGTCCTGAAGATGTCTCGTGGAGAGACGAAACTAGTAGACAACTTACTTTGATGAATACTATCAGAGAAGGTTATACGCGGAATTGTTACTAAATATTTCTTCATTCTAATATTGTGCAATGGATTTCCGCAAAGTAACGCCTGAATCTATTATTTATCTTAGATCAGCAGGTACAGCTGAACAGGCAAAATTATACATCAAACTCACTCAGTCACATCGTATTGCAGCTCAAAATGTATGGTTCAATCAACAGTGTAAACATTTGGGGGTTATTCCATCTTACATTAAAATTAGAAGTAATACAAATAGTAGGGCAGCTAATGTTGCTTTGATAAGGGCTAGGAATACTTGGTTAAATGAGGAAATAAAACATTGGTTTACTATCAGAGACAACTATAAAACTCACTTGGGAGTTTTACACATGGAGTTAGCTTATTCCTTACACAACATAGAATTTGATTTACTAGATAATAAAGCTAGGGAATACGCTGCTGAGTTAGCCCACAGGAAATATATAATTCAGACAGGGAAATTAGATCGATTAGTTAGAGACAAACAGAGGGTAGACCGACTAAGGGGGAATAGTAATACTGTGCAGCAACCATGTCCTCATACGTTCTATCAACGCGTAGAAAATCATAGTGGCGTCCAGTTCACAACTTCAGAATTATCACTGTTAGAAAAGGGTCTTAAATACAACTTACAACCAGTTTTAAATAAGAAAACTTTGGAGATTTTGGCTGTTGATTCAGAGATGGCAATTGTTAGGGGTAAAGCTGACGAAGGGGTTAAACATGAGGTAGCCTCTTTAATAAAGAAACCAATTAGTTCAGCTATAGTTCCAAGTTTACCAAGGGAATTAAATGTTTTTAAATCTTTAAGGAATAAGGTAGATCAAAATAGCTTAGTGATAACAAAAGCAGATAAGGGTAATACTGTAGTTATCTTAGAAAGGGGTACTTATGTGCAGAAGGTTAATGAGGTTATACAGGGCAATGATTTTGAATTATTGAATTCCGACCCAACCAAAGTTTTCACACAGGAATTGAAAGAAATGACAAAAAACTCATGCTTTATTTCTCCAAACTCTCTTAAATATTTAATTCCTATGAATCCAAGAACACCAATGTTGTATGGTTTACCTAAAATACATAAAAATAATATTCCAATCCGGCCCGTTGTCTCTTACATAGGAGCACCAGCATATGGTTTATCAAAATATTTAAATTACGAATTAAAAAGTAGATCTAGATTCAATCCAAAGTATAGCTTAAAGAATAGTATGGATTTGGTCAACAAAGTTAAAGATGTTAGCCTGCCTCACAATGCAAAGTTATTATCGCTGGATGTAGAAAGTTTATTTACAAACGTACCTTATGAGGAGAGTTTGATAATATTGGAAGGACATCTTGAGCGACAACGAGTACTTCCGGCAGAAAAGGAGGAGTTAATATCTTTGACTAGAACTTGTATGCAACAAAATTACTTCCAATTTGGCAATCAATATTACAAACAGAAAGAAGGGTTAGCTATGGGTTCACCACTAAGTCCACTTATGGCAGACATTTTCATGGACAGTTTTGAGAATAAAAACATTATAGGGGAATCAAACATTTTATATTATTATCGTTATGTAGATGACATTATCATATGCTGGACTGGAAGTTTGCGTCAAATAGAACTGTTCGTTAACAAACTTAATGCAATTCATCCAAAAATAAAATTTAAACTTGAATTAGAAATTGGTGGTTCGCTGAACTTTTTAGATTTGACAATAACTAGGTTAAACAATAGGCATGATTTTCAAATTTACAGAAAACCTACTTACACAGATATTACAATACCAAATTCATCTTGTCATCCATTCCAACATAAGCTATCAGCTTACCGTAGTTTTGTCCATAGAATGATGTCAGTCCCCTTATCTCAGGAGAACTTTAACAGAGAGCTATCTATTATTTACCACACGGCTGAAAGTAATGGATATAGTAGAAAGATGGTTGATGGTTTAATAAGAAGTAAACAACAAAACATTATCCGTTCCTTATTGTATCCCGTAGCTCCAGAAAGGATAGACAAATTTGTGGGCAGTTTAACTTATTTAGGTCCATTGAGTGACGGAGTTTCAAGAGTTTTGTCTAAACATAAAGTACACGCAGCGTTCAAAACAAACAATTTATTAAAACAGATTTGTAACGGTAAAGATAGGTTAGATAACAATAAAAAATCGGGTGTTTATAAGTTGGTATGTGACGAATGTAATGGTATTTATGTAGGTCAAACGGGTCGTAGTTTTCAGGTTAGGTATAAAGAACATTTAGCTGCTTATAGAAACAATTATCCAGAAAAATCTAACTTTGCAAAACATTTATTGGAATCTGGTCATTCTTTAAGTCAAAATCATTGTTTTTCTATTTTACATACTTGTGATAAGGGATTTAGGATGTCAGTCTTAGAAAATTTAGAAATTACAAAATATAGTAATAATACACTGTTGAATGAACTTAGTACAGGTTTGCCTCGGTCACCGTTATTACGAATCTTTTCAAACAATAGTACTGCCACACACACACTATGAACTTTGTGTGCGCACTGTTTGATCCGTGACTATATAAAGGGGGGTTTTGCGGGCATTGCTTCACTTGGCGCGCGGAGCTCGGAGAGGCAACATCACTGGCGGGACTCTGTCGGTGTTGCTGTGCTTACCAATCTCAATGTCAAGGTCGAGTATTGTGGTGTCCTGAAGATGTCTCGTGGAGAGACGAAACTAGTAGACAACTTACTTTGATGAATACTATCAGAGAAGGTTATACGCGGAATTGTTACTAAATATTTCTTCATTCTAATATTGTGCAATGGATTTCCGCAAAGTAACGCCTGAATCTATTATTTATCTTAGATCAGCAGGTACAGCTGAACAGGCAAAATTATACATCAAACTCACTCAGTCACATCGTATTGCAGCTCAAAATGTATGGTTCAATCAACAGTGTAAACATTTGGGGGTTATTCCATCTTACATTAAAATTAGAAGTAATACAAATAGTAGGGCAGCTAATGTTGCTTTGATAAGGGCTAGGAATACTTGGTTAAATGAGGAAATAAAACATTGGTTTACTATCAGAGACAACTATAAAACTCACTTGGGAGTTTTACACATGGAGTTAGCTTATTCCTTACACAACATAGAATTTGATTTACTAGATAATAAAGCTAGGGAATACGCTGCTGAGTTAGCCCACAGGAAATATATAATTCAGACAGGGAAATTAGATCGATTAGTTAGAGACAAACAGAGGGTAGACCGACTAAGGGGGAATAGTAATACTGTGCAGCAACCATGTCCTCATACGTTCTATCAACGCGTAGAAAATCATAGTGGCGTCCAGTTCACAACTTCAGAATTATCACTGTTAGAAAAGGGTCTTAAATACAACTTACAACCAGTTTTAAATAAGAAAACTTTGGAGATTTTGGCTGTTGATTCAGAGATGGCAATTGTTAGGGGTAAAGCTGACGAAGGGGTTAAACATGAGGTAGCCTCTTTAATAAAGAAACCAATTAGTTCAGCTATAGTTCCAAGTTTACCAAGGGAATTAAATGTTTTTAAATCTTTAAGGAATAAGGTAGATCAAAATAGCTTAGTGATAACAAAAGCAGATAAGGGTAATACTGTAGTTATCTTAGAAAGGGGTACTTATGTGCAGAAGGTTAATGAGGTTATACAGGGCAATGATTTTGAATTATTGAATTCCGACCCAACCAAAGTTTTCACACAGGAATTGAAAGAAATGACAAAAAACTCATGCTTTATTTCTCCAAACTCTCTTAAATATTTAATTCCTATGAATCCAAGAACACCAATGTTGTATGGTTTACCTAAAATACATAAAAATAATATTCCAATCCGGCCCGTTGTCTCTTACATAGGAGCACCAGCATATGGTTTATCAAAATATTTAAATTACGAATTAAAAAGTAGATCTAGATTCAATCCAAAGTATAGCTTAAAGAATAGTATGGATTTGGTCAACAAAGTTAAAGATGTTAGCCTGCCTCACAATGCAAAGTTATTATCGCTGGATGTAGAAAGTTTATTTACAAACGTACCTTATGAGGAGAGTTTGATAATATTGGAAGGACATCTTGAGCGACAACGAGTACTTCCGGCAGAAAAGGAGGAGTTAATATCTTTGACTAGAACTTGTATGCAACAAAATTACTTCCAATTTGGCAATCAATATTACAAACAGAAAGAAGGGTTAGCTATGGGTTCACCACTAAGTCCACTTATGGCAGACATTTTCATGGACAGT
This sequence comes from Eupithecia insigniata, assembly GCA_947859395.1. Classification (NCBI taxonomy): domain Eukaryota; kingdom Metazoa; phylum Arthropoda; class Insecta; order Lepidoptera; family Geometridae; genus Eupithecia; species Eupithecia insigniata. The sequence goes on along the minus strand of OX401998.1, from coordinate 14,130,828 downwards.
TTTGAGAATAAAAACATTATAGGGGAATCAAACATTTTATATTATTATCGTTATGTAGATGACATTATCATATGCTGGACTGGAAGTTTGCGTCAAATAGAACTGTTCGTTAACAAACTTAATGCAATTCATCCAAAAATAAAATTTAAACTTGAATTAGAAATTGGTGGTTCGCTGAACTTTTTAGATTTGACAATAACTAGGTTAAACAATAGGCATGATTTTCAAATTTACAGAAAACCTACTTACACAGATATTACAATACCAAATTCATCTTGTCATCCATTCCAACATAAGCTATCAGCTTACCGTAGTTTTGTCCATAGAATGATGTCAGTCCCCTTATCTCAGGAGAACTTTAACAGAGAGCTATCTATTATTTACCACACGGCTGAAAGTAATGGATATAGTAGAAAGATGGTTGATGGTTTAATAAGAAGTAAACAACAAAACATTATCCGTTCCTTATTGTATCCCGTAGCTCCAGAAAGGATAGACAAATTTGTGGGCAGTTTAACTTATTTAGGTCCATTGAGTGACGGAGTTTCAAGAGTTTTGTCTAAACATAAAGTACACGCAGCGTTCAAAACAAACAATTTATTAAAACAGATTTGTAACGGTAAAGATAGGTTAGATAACAATAAAAAATCGGGTGTTTATAAGTTGGTATGTGACGAATGTAATGGTATTTATGTAGGTCAAACGGGTCGTAGTTTTCAGGTTAGGTATAAAGAACATTTAGCTGCTTATAGAAACAATTATCCAGAAAAATCTAACTTTGCAAAACATTTATTGGAATCTGGTCATTCTTTAAGTCAAAATCATTGTTTTTCTATTTTACATACTTGTGATAAGGGATTTAGGATGTCAGTCTTAGAAAATTTAGAAATTACAAAATATAGTAATAATACACTGTTGAATGAACTTAGTACAGGTTTGCCTCGGTCACCGTTATTACGAATCTTTTCAAACAATAGTACTGCCACACACACACTATGAACTTTGTGTGCGCACTGTTTGATCCGTGACTATATAAAGGGGGGTTTTGCGGGCATTGCTTCACTTGGCGCGCGGAGCTCGGAGAGGCAACATCACTGGCGGGACTCTGTCGGTGTTGCTGTGCTTACCAATCTCAATGTCAAGGTCGAGTATTGTGGTGTCCTGAAGATGTCTCGTGGAGAGACGAAACTAGTAGACAACTTACTTTGATGAATACTATCAGAGAAGGTTATACGCGGAATTGTTACTAAATATTTCTTCATTCTAATATTGTGCAATGGATTTCCGCAAAGTAACGCCTGAATCTATTATTTATCAGTAGGTTGAATAAATACAAACAATAATAGACTTAATTATTAGACCTCGACATATTTCTTCATATTCGTGATTTAATTGAATATGTCAGACTCATAAACCGTTCATTAAGGTAAATCGCTACTTACATACGCATATAAGAGACTTATGTAATTAGCGATTTACCTTAACGAATTGGGTCACTTTAAAAGTATATTTATATTATTTTAGAGGACTTTAAAAAAAGCTTTCATAATATCATCCAGGATCGATGTGCTTGACAAGACAAATTCAACCAATCCAAACTCGACGTGGTTAAATCGTTTCGTATTAGTAGTTCCTACGGCCACCTTCGGTCTCCATTATCAGACCAGCTCGATGGTAGCATGGCATTGTATTGTCATATCACCAAACTTACATAATAATAACAAATTTCAGCTCAATCTTTTGTGGATAACTGGTCTAAAATTCAGTTGCAAGATTTGTCCCACACAAACTAACAGGGCAAGTAGAATGAAAGATTATAATAACAAGTATCCTTTTACCACTGCAGTACTTATTTTGTAGTATACTTTATTTTATGCCACTGCTATGCTGCCACATTCCCCAAAACATTACACCGTTCAGATACCCCCTAAATTTCCAATTCGAAAACATCTGCCGCGAAAACCAATTCCTCCACCGATTTGCGATTCCCGAAAACTGAGTACCGTATCGTCCGTGCGAGTATTAGAGAGAGCCGGCGGCAGGCCGTCCCCCCATTGTGTCGGACAATGCGCTGTAACTCCTCACTAACGAGAGCTGGAAGGGTTAAGTAAGGAGAGATGAGCTTTTGAAATGTTGTAGAATACCTTGAAAACTCTTAATATTTACTTATCTCTACGCGAATAGGCTATGTGTTGGTGTTGGCATGATCCAAGAAAATAAGGTCTACTCCTACGGGCGTGTGCTCTTGTGACGTCACTGTCTAGTTGCCACTTTATTTCAACAAAATGTAGAAGTTGGGAAACAAATGTAATAAGGATCAATTGAAAAATCAATAAAAAAAAGACAATCGGCAATTATGTTTGTTAAATCAGTCAAAACAACTTTAGTTAAACACGAGTCAATGTGATAAATAATTGGTAAATACAAAACCACATAGTTTATATTAGATTCATTGAATACAGGAGCTCGGGGAGTTACGATTTTACGCTACTGGTATCACCAGGAAACAGATTCATCTTTTTATTCGCCGATGGTGATGATGACGTCACAAGAGCTATACACGTGACCATCGTCTCTCGGAAGAGCATACCTTGTTTTCTTATACCATGGGTTTTGGTAAGTGGTTTTGTGTCGGGCAATGTCTGGGCTAATCCATTGCGCATGGCCGTGGGGAGTGACACAATAGTTTAGAGACCCAGCAGTGGGAGGAGTTCGTGGATGATGATGATGAATAAGCTTTCCCTCAAAGTATAATCCTGATTAGCCTCGGTACTAGTCGCCGTTTTATCAGAAGCCGCATCTAAAGGAGTTTCTCTGTTTGCATCAAAAATATTTTTACAGAACTTACGCATTTGCTCCCCTTGGAGTTGAGACCCTAGGTCCGTGGGGTACCGAGGCATTCCGGATTTCAAAAAATTATCTGAGCGCCTGGTCGATGCGACGCGTGACCCGAGAGCGGTCAGTATCTGGCGCAGCGCATTACCATTACCATACAGCGGGGCAATGCAGCCAGCGTCTTGGGTACGCTTCCGACTGGTATTGATATGGACCAGTTGAGCTATCTGTAGATTTTTTGCAACATTATTCAGTTAGCTCAATTGTTTCAAATGTAAATACTAATTTAATTTGTTTATATTATTTGATTGTTATTTTCTTTGTCAATAAATAATTGTAAAAATATTTTTAATTAATTTGTCTACCTTTTCCTTGAGTTAGAGTCCTGAATAGCCCTACCGTCATCTTTAAATAATTTTCTGTGTAATTGTACATTTGAAAAGTTCTAAATAGTAAAAAATCTTTTTTCATACAAAAGATTCAACGCGCTCCTACTTTTTTAGTTCTTGCACACATAACCTTAAATCCGATTCAGCTTATAACTTACACGAACACTGCCTCCAGCACTCGCACATTTGTAAAAACCATAATAAGCGTTCGCTTTTGGCATATTGTATTGACACACGATAAATATTTGAGATAGTATTGCCGAGATTGCGACTGCGATCAAAGATACAGCCTGGGGCAGTAGCTATGGAAGTTGAAGTAGTTTCCTGTGCTTACTGCAATATGATTGTTGCTAAGATCATCTAGGAATCTTACTGGCTTCAAATTGTGATATAGAACATTGTATTTCCTTATATGATTTACAAGATTCTCTATAAGTATTTTTGATACCGAAGATCCGTGCAGGTAGATGCAAAAAAGATATCGGTACGTGACAGACTAACCCTTGCCACCGCACATTACTGCAGAATGGCTACTTTGCCCACAATCCAATTCAAACAGGTAGCCCAAACTTATTATTTTCACACGATAACGATACAGTTCCCGATCGCCCGCGTATCCATCGGCCACAAATCATTAAAAAAATATTGAGCTTCGTAATTTTTTGTAATTTTCGGGCAAAAAAGTCGGCGTTCTTAAAACGAGGCGGGGAAACCAAATTATGGCAATTTTGACACCTAACAAGTGCTAAGTTTTGAATTTGCCCCCGTAATTTTGGATAAAATACCTTCTTTAGATTACGTGAGCCGGATCATACCTTCTCATGTTTTATAATGCTCACGTTGTGCCAGTCATCATATTTTAATGAAGGTTACTATCTGATCGGTTTCTACGCGAGCGCTCTGTAATTTCTGTAAAACTACTAGTTTGTGATACGCAATCTCTAGTTATAGATATATGATAGGTTTAATGGTGGGAGTTTTTAGTTGATTCGCAAGCTTAAAATTACATGACCAGGAAAGAAAGAAAGTAAAAATCACAACAAGAAAAGTACTTAATTTGGTTCGAACAAAAAAAAGAGACACAGCCCGCTGATCCGCTGAAGTAAGAATAGACGGACACACAGGCAGCGGAGGCTTAGTTATGGGGTCGTGTTTTCACCCTTCGGGTACAGAACCCTAAAAACTGTAAATGATGCTTTCGTAATATCGGGCGCTGTCGAAGCCTAGAATCGTCGTGAAGTAGGTATATTGCACCCACTCATATGAGTGGGTGCAATATATCCGCACACATCTCTGCACATTTCCGGATTATTTTCGGTACACTCATATCGAACATTTTTACGTTCCAGACCTCGTATAATAAACACCTACGAGTATATCTGATAGACTTACCTTTACAGTGTGTGACTGCATACGGCGCATAAACTAAAATTTCTCGCATCCGCCTGCCAAGCGGATTGTACGTCCAACAGTCCACTGTTGGACGTACAATCCGCTTGGTAAAAAAATCTTCCTTATCACACACACAGGTGGACCTGTGTGTGTGATTAAATATGTGTGTTTTAATACATTTTAAGTAATATAAGTAGGTTTTACCTAATTTCCTATCCTACAGACTTTGCTTCACCTCAGAAAAGAAATTACGAGTGAACACAATATTTTTTCATCAATAAAGTAGCAATCCGGAATCAGGGGCCGAAATATTTTTTTCATAGACACAAAAAACAGTAGCAAAAATGAAGAATTGCCGATTACTCGAAGCCATTATCCGACTCTATAATTTAAAAGTAAGCCTGTGATTAAGAAACTCCTACCTCTTAAATTAAATTAGGCTTTTTAAGCTTGAGCATTCAGCATTCTTCGACTATTGCTACGAATTAACTAATTAAAAAAGAAACATGAAAGTATTAATTTAAATACTCATCGATTATTGAGGCTCGTGTTAATGGTTTTGAGTTTATTTTGTTTTTACAGTGGCGTTTGATCGCACGCTTCTCTGTAGACATAAGTACCTGAGAAAGATTTCTAGAGATCTAGATACAGGTATTCAAAGAAGTATTTCTAGATAGAGGTCTAAATTCCTAGAGGTCTTTATGATAATATTTGTTAGGGAAGGATATAAGTAAGAGAAATATGGAAAAAAATTGTGGTTAGATGTATCAAAATGAAAGCAATAAACTAAAATTAATAAAAAGCGTGATAAGAATCCATATGAACCATCTTGTTCACGAAAAAGAATAAAAAGATAAGAAGACTTCCGGTTGTAGTATAACTTTGTTCATACGTCGTGACTGGGTGATTGTTTTTACAGCACGTTTACTTTCAATTATCAAATTATAACATCGCATCTCTCAGAAAACTTTAACTGAGATTCATTTTGATTTCATTTTTTCTACTCATAACATTACTTCATATAACTTTCTAACAAAATGTCTCAGGGTAACTTTGGACCAGGTGACAAAAATAATGGACACTTTGCTTTACGTACTTGTACGTCTTTAAGGGTTAACATTCAGTATGAGTTTAAGGCAAACGCGAAGATAAAAAAAAAATAGGCCATTATAAAATTATGATGAAATATTACCAGTAAAAAAAATTATCAATGTAGTTACCAAAATTTAACAAACCAAAATATTTTCTCATCACGATGTTGCAGACGTTTTCATAATCCATAGATTCTATTCTTCATTTGACGTCGAAAATACCCTGTCATGTACACAGCATTTAACAAGTTATTTATTTCCAAAAATAGATAACTACCCCATTCACACTTTAAAAGCTATTTGACTTAATCGATATTAACACCATTGTGATCGAATTGGTCTCGCTCTGCATCGAATAGACTTTGATTTCTTACAATCGATTTATAAAGTCATAATTGACGATTGAACTATGATCTAGTTTTCATTCATAGTATTCTTATTGTAAATAGCTTTGATTTGTATTTTTTTCTTTCGGACACGTAATAAAACAAGTCTACACAACAATGGCTTTTTATAGCGATTTTTTTAGGATTTATTTAGGACTTACTCAGGTCTACATTTACAAACTTACAAAGCAATATTACCCAAAAATTTGGCAGACGTACTTTCGTTGGCATATCTATGTATGTATAGTAGTGTCACCGCCAAAACTTTTATAACAGCAAGGAATGAAATCAGAATATGCCATATTGCTTTCTGAAAGGACTTTAAAATGTGCACATCATCATTTCGTACTTTGCTCTACAAATTCACCTTTGCGGCAATCCTTGACCGCCTATTTCACGCTTGATTTTAGCTCCCCACTTGTTTTGCCACAATATTTCATCTTAGAACCCTTTGATAATTAGTCACATGTACTTCAGGTCAACCGATCGTGAAATTGGGCAATGTTTGGTGTTCCAAATGTGGCGACAACGTGCTTTTGTCCATTACTGAATTGTGCAAAAAGGGTTCTACCTGCTTATACAATCATCCCAAGAAGCAAAGTCCTGTATTGTCTGGTATCTTTAGCGTTGTGATGCAACTTTTTCGGTGACCTGTCCGTTGCGCTGCATTACACAAAATTCACAATAGATCCCTTCGATCTACTTAAGGACTTTTTGTGAAGTCAACAAGACTCAAGGGTTCTCGAGATGCCAAACAATCGTTGCGTCATGGTCAATAGAACGTGGCCGTTTTTGTAGGATTTTTTTGATCGGTATTTGATGGTGACCGTTATAAGTTTAGCAGTTCTAATTTAGTCGGCGCCAGCAAAAGATTTGAAGGGTGGAAATAAGAAGATTATCTAGTATTGTTGTGCAAACCAAATTGTAACCACAATGCGTTTAAATTCTGTAGGATTATGGCACAAAACTAATTTGTATTCCTCTTACAAGAAAACCTGAAAAAAGATCCTGTTTTGTTTGTTTTCCTTCCCTTGAAGGGTTAAAAGGAACCTACATACGTTTCACCGATCCTTTAACTTGAATCTGAGGGATTATAATGTATAAAATAGTATAAAATAGTAGGGATAGCCGCCGCCTCAGTGATACGTGCACCATTGCATTGCCAGAAACCTTATGAAAATCATAATCAAGTATTATTTTCCGAACTAAATATAGCCGTATCAAAAACGGATTGCAATTGTCACAGGATGAACTTCTGATGCGTCCATCAAAACTTTACCGACATAAATAAAAAATATTTCATCCTTATTTCTTTATGTACTCTTCAGACTAAACTATTAGTTTCTGGCGTTGTTGGCACTTCGTCTGCCAGCACTGCGTGAGTTCTTGAAAATTCAAGTTCTTTATTGGTAACTAATTGTGTTACATGTCAGATAAACAATAATATAAATCAATATTTTACAATCCGCAAGTATTTGTCTCCATTAAGGAATTAAATAGGTACCTATTTGAGACTGACCCTCTTGAGACTGGTGACCTCAAGACCTCAGGAGATTGAACGTACACCTACACACATACATTTTCACAGCCGAACATACTCACATAATAGGAAAGTACACACACAATAGAGTTAACAATAGGTAATAACACTAATAACTTGTAAATAAGCCGAAGCTGGAATCCCTCGCATCTAGATACAAGATTTTTTTAGTTAGAGCGAGGATTCGATCTTATTTTTATAACAGGATCATTAGTCTATAAATAACACAGATATGTAGGTACATAACGATCGAAAGTAAGTTTATAATTAGTGTAGGACACCAATTATAAACTCTTTTTCGGAAAATAAATACTTTAGTTTGTTTGTTTGTATTTATAAACTTTTATATTTTATTTCCACTTAATCATAAAGCATCTTGCTAACTGCTATTGTAAAGGCATTAGAGCAATTCATCCTCTATAATTAATTTTGCCAAAACACAAAACAGCGTGAAAATTGATGAATGCTACTTTTTGCAATATCCTTCCTGTTCTAACGCCTTTTGTGTGAAATTGATTTAGCTGTTGATAAAGCCCAGACAAAAGCTTCAATTTGTCCGAGCTAAATGTGTTATTATATGAGGAATAATAGTCGAAGCTTGGTTTGTTAAAAAATAATTGGTATCGGTAGCGTTAAAATAGATATGTATATAAATTTTGTGTTTGGTCTGCACAGTTGGTACAAAATAATCTTTCTTCAAAAAATAAAACATTTGTAAACACTTCTTAACTTTGTTCATTGCCTAAGCCAACAAAGTAAAATTTCAAGTAATTCCGCTTAAAAATTATTGAAATAATTTAAAATGTGAACCAATTTGACACAAAGCTCGTGCCATAGATCTTAAACCATACAAATTGTATTTCTAATTCAGCAAGAAACTTGCAGGAAGTAACTCCTGCTGCGTATAGTAACAAACAGGAATCGGAAGTGGACAATAACCGCATAAGTGCTGTCTATTGCGCAACACTTCAACAGAATTGTAAACATTGTGCAAATAAAGGAAGGACGCGACTTACCCTCGATTGAAACGTAGCCTGACCATTGACAGAGTATGGTCAACCTCAATAAATAATCTCGAACATTGGCGACAATAATAGTGAAATTATTCAGAATCTCACGCCTGCTCGTGCCATTCTAACTAAAGATTTATATTCAAACATAATAGCTGTATTTTTTCAACGATTCTTTATAAATTCTACAATTTGGGGAAGGAAATAAATGGCATAGCAATTATACAAGAGGCAGCCAGCCGGAAGCGACGGCATTTAACTCTGAACTTATTTTATAATTTACAAATATGAAACGTACAGCTTAGCCTAAGAGGATTACTCGGAAATCCTGTTTTTGTTTGTTTTCTTTGAGTAATTCTATTGTTACAATCGGTGAAGTTTGACAGCTTACGGAGGAATTTATGGGCAATCATCGACAGGTAAGGTTTTGCTCACTGCTCCTAAATTTTACTAATTTTGAGAGGTCTAATCTCGATCAGCGGATTGAATACCTGCCATTTACAACCCAAGTCCGCACATAAAAACGGTACACTGTGCTCTTGTTTATATTAAACAATTTAATTACAAAAACCACAAGCTCCAAAATTAGTTCAACGATCTTATCGGAGCGACAGGTTGAAACAACAGTGGATAAAAAAGTGAAAAAACCTCACACCTTTGCAGGTTCTAGAGATTGGATATTTCCAATGATTACTTCCATTGATTGGGAATACGACAGTTCATTTGTCAATAACCTTACTTTATAAATTAAGTGGTAGATATAACTAAAAGCCTCGGCTTCTGTATCAATGCCGAGGCGTCAGAGTTATCGAAATTAATACTATGAATGATCGTTATAGTCGAGTACGTGAGAACGATAGCTAGCTCATTAGGCAGATATTTACTGTATCTAGAAACCATAACGTATACTAGTTTCTGGCCGGGCTTGGCTTGGGTTTCAATTTTAAATGATTTTTATTTTCTTGCCGGTCAAAATTCACGCACGCACTCTATCACGTTTTTACAAACAAAGAAAATTACAGAAGTATTTGGAGTAGTATTTACAATAAAACAATTGAGCTAAGTGCAGATTGTTGCAAGCCATCTAGAGGTCCGGAAAATATTTTCAAAATACATTTATTTTAGCATTCGTTCATTAAGCCTACTAATACTTTTTCCTTGACGCATGTCAGTAAAGCTAGGTCCCTGGGTACTCTGTTCGGGTTTTTCTTCGATTATATCTATCGATTAACTGACAAACAAATATTGACTTTATTTTGGATTGATACAAAATTGTTATAGGGAGTTAAGCACATTTTTATCGACGGTTTTCTCCCAAGCCGGATAAAATTTCACAAACTTATCGTAAAAATAAACGGAGTTTTATATCAAAAACACTTAACTTGTCTTTACTCTCATTTAATTGGTTTTCAGTTATTATATTTAATTAATATGTCGGTGGTAAGAGTCGGTGCCTTTTCAGTTTTACCCTTTTGATGAGTTACATAAATTTTATCAAACTCAGTCTAGTTTTGTTATCTAGGCTATTATTTCTTAACAACTCCTACGATTAATGTGTGTACATTAAATTTAATGAAAATAAGAGGATCTTAGAAAGTCCGAAGCTTTTTATATAAGTAATTTTTTTATTTATATATTTGAATGCGTCGTTTAAATGGGGCATTTTCAAGAACAAGAAGTCTTTGATGCACGTGTAAATAAATAAAGCTATATTGTACCCACTAGGTATTTGTTTTAAGAATAAAAGTAGAGCAAGTAAGGTTTATTTAATATAAAACCATTAAAATAATAATTTGTTTCTGCTGCACGCTAAATCATCTGAAATCTTGCTCATCACGTACCTTGTTCTGGACCTAGAATAACATAGAGATTTTGTAAGTACCTTTCACTATAAAAACGCATGCAAAACCACCGACAGAAAATAGTAAAACTTAAAGATACCTTATCTTTACCGTTAAAGCGGTCAGTTCAAGTGGCCGGATTTACACCCGACGAGGCTTCTCGCAAATTATCCCTAAAGTATTGTCCAAATGAACAATCGTACCGTACCTTACAGCCACATCAAAGCTCCGACAATGCGCCCCGATCCAACTCGTGTCTGTAATCCTATTCTTATACCGGCATCATTGTATGAACACCTTACGAATTTTAAGGAATACATCATGATAAAACGTTAGACCGTTGTGTTTGATTTGAACCTTACCGTTAAGCTTAAAAAAGTGTTACAGTTTTAACTGTACATCACAAGGTGCTAGGAAGTAATACATTTAGATCGACATTATGTTATTGAATTACTTTTAGGTGATTTTTGTTCTGTTTGCTTTACATCTGCATTTTTTGCTTCTGTAGTCATGTGGGACCTTTAATTACGGGGCACGTATGATAAGTAATATAATACGGTTGCAAACAATTGGGAATGGCAAGGTGATGCGGCCATCTTTGCTCCTGAGCCGAGATCTGATATTGATGAATGAAAAGGTGTTTTTGGCACGCTTCTTATATCTAGCAATTGGCGTACAATCAAGGTGCATAGAAATTACCAACACCATCTATTTGGATCTTCCGAGCACCTAACACTGCAGATGTATCGTAAGGGTTGTATTCATATTTGTTATGATTTCTATAGATTTGGCAAGGTGCGTTCGGGTTTTTTTGGCATGTGCCGATGGGCCGTGCCGTTCTTATCTCTGTATCGGCTACTGTAATAACATTTTGAAATTTAAGCTGACTGCGAACTATCAAATTGAAAATTGAGGTTTATAATAAACAGTTTTTGATATCGTGGTTTTAGTATTTTTGCATATGTGTTCTTAATATTTGAACTCGTTCAAAACTGGAAAAATTGAGGGTAATTTAGTTCATTAGGTAATTGTAATTTTTATTACTATAACGATGCCCATATTTTTAGCATACATCGACAGAGCAAGCAGTGGAGTTTTATTCTTTTTGTTCTCTGTTTAACGTCGATAAAACTTCGTTTTAGACTTTGAAAACCGGGAACGATGATACCATGCATGCTTTGACAATATGGCAAAAAAAAACCTTTGCAATCGCACATGTCATTTATACCGTCGGCATTTCAAAGGGTTATTGGCAGATGACGTATTGCCATTGCCATTTGCGCAAGGGGTTTCAATGGTGCATTGCAATGCAGAGTGCAATTCATAGGGGCACTCTGCGTCACGGTCAATGTAATGTGACACTGGCAACCCTTTCAGCGCGTGTGGAGTGTGATTGATATTCTCAATCGAGTATGTGAAATTGAATTGCTGCTTTTATTGGGTAATTTTAGTGATGAAATGATAGGTAAGGTACGGAGAACTGTCTCAGTTATTGACTGATGCAAACTATCACTCAAGTATTGAAATAAACCATATTATGAAGGAGCCTTTTTGCGAACAAAATACTTTTCTTACAAAATAACGCCAATATTGGTTATACATAGAAATATCTACTGTTATTCTCTGGTCTCCGACAATGTCTATGTTTTGCCAAAAATGTTTGCGCACCATACTTTTGCAAGACAAACTAAATACATGTTCATCAACTACTGTGGATTAGGTAGACAAAGGAACACAAAAAAATAATAAGTTGGTTGTGCGTGGAATCGTACTATACTTGACGACCTCTGTGGTACGGCGGGCGCAGATCCGCCTGCAACGCAGGAGGTTGCGGGTTCGATTCCCGCATCGAGACAAATGTTTGTACGATCTGCAAATTTTTGTTCAGGGTGTTCTGGATGTTTTCTATATATAATAAAAAATAGCTATCTATGTAGTATTTTATATTAATCACATCAGTCATCTGTTACCCATAACACAAGCTCTGTTAAGCTTGGGACTAGATGATGCTGTGTAAATTGTCCAGCATTATTTATTTACGACTGAGGGAACCTACCAGAGAAAGGGCAGCAGCTTCCTTCTGAGTATTTTTCAACACCAACACTGCGATCACCAATCCGCCTGCCAAGCGTGGTGATTATGGCAAATCCCCCCCTATATGGGAGACCATCCACTCGATGGACCGACGACATCGTAGCGGTCGCAAGGAGTCGATGGATGGAGGCGGCTCAGGACCGCTATTTGTGGCGTCGTACGGGGGAGGCCTATTTCCAGCAGTGGACGTGTATGGGCTGATGATGATGATGATGATGATTTATTTATTTTTTATTTATTATACTTTTCCGACGTATTTTGAGCTGATGAATCGATATTCAAAGTCAAAATTAAGAAACGGTTTACCATTTTTTTTTATAACTTATAAAAAATATTGCAAATTACACTACGTGTCTGCTAGATCGCTTAGGGAGGGTCCGCTGGCTTTATTATACTTAGATATTTACATATTCGCATAAGTTTGAAAGTATTAACCCCGTAGGAACCGAAAATAAAACGGATCCGGGGCTGGCGGAACTCATATATTTTGCCCCCAATTTTATAACGCCAACACGTTTCAAACACTTTATTAACCTAATTTTCGAATTTTTTTACACTAATTTCCGAATTTTTTACTCTAAATCCTAATTTTGACTTCGAATATCGATTCAGCAGCTCAAAATACGTCGGAAAAGTAAAGTTCGATTCGTCAAACAACCAACTTTTTTTTGTGTGGCTGTGTTATCATTTCCTTCATCCATTATTCAGAATCATCAAATATTCGCCATTATGAATAACAGTCTGCTTTATGATGTGATGTTGTTCAGGCAATCCGACACTAGCTAAATCTGAAACAAACCTTCCGACCAAACCCACCTTCGTCCAAAGTTACCCTAGGACCACCACCTTGTTCCTACAGGACGCTTTAATCGCACACTGCATCGTTAATTAAACGCAAGTCCTCGTTCATCTATCCCCGTCGTCGGTTTTTGTCGTCTCGACTAAATTATGTCTTTATATTGACGGTGGTTATCACCACCATCTCGATTGATGGAGCTCTGTGCTCGGTAATTTGTACCAGAGATCCGATCTGTGGTTTTTGACATGATGTTTCTAAAAAACATCATTTGAATTTATATGTCTAAAAACAAGACTATTCTTTGTGATGAGCTTCTGATCGGGATTGGGTGGAGTTGATTACAAACTATTGTCTAAGGAATTTAAATTCAAATTTGCTTGAAATACTGTTCATTGTTCCTAATTATAAGTTTTGCTACAGCGAAAATATGTATTTTGAAATTAATTCATCAATAACTGTTAGGTACAAGTGATTAATTTGTATGTTGTGTGAAAAGCGATTCACCAGCTTGTTGTGTTACTATTTTTAGAGTAACAACTTTTGTAATGTTTAGCTTGCTTTTATCCTTACATTTCTAGTTTAAATATTTCTCTATGAACCTGTATTTTTATGCGATAAATAATTGAGAAAAATATGCTTATTGTTAGACTAAAACTATTTTCAAATATAATCATAATTATTTTTTATGTTGCGATCCCATGCAGGCCGTGCCCAAATAAAGTTATTAAAGTTTGCACAGTCCAAAAACTGCAGACCAAAGTTCCCTTTTTGCATTCAAGCTTGGACACAAACACATGTCTGAAGTGGCTCGCTCGACTTAGTATATTGGCACAGTGTCGAGTTCCCGGCGCCAGTGGGCAAACTGCAATATTTGCTTAGGGCAACACCGTGGGTATAATTCTTGCTAGAAGCTCTGATGTTTCGAACATACTATGGTTATTCCCATGGTTATCAGTATAGAACAGAAAATAATGTTTTGAAACTTAGAAGAAATGAACCAACTTTTTATTAATTTGTTTATTTTCTCTCTTTTTTTTTTATATTATATTTTATTATATTTATTTGAAGGAAAACCAGAGGCTTATAAATTACCAGACTTACAAATTGATATGTAACAGAAAGCTTATTAAAGGTTTTCACGGATACATAACAGAATAGTATAATAAAAATACTGTGAACATATATAATGTGACTAGCCTACATGCATCATCTAATATTTGCTTTTTAATTATAATTTTACTTATTTTATACACTTATCATTACAACATTATCATCACTGTCGCCAAAAAATTCTCCGGTGAGCCGCCGCCTGGCCGAGCTGTCACTTGTGCAGAATAAGTCAAGGTCAAATTGTTTACATAAGATGTTAAAGTTATTACTCGCTCGCCACAAGAAAGAATTCTGTCTGTAGTTAGTGCCAGCATGAAAGACATAGATAGGGGGATTAAATCTGATAGGTTTATAGGGAACGTTAAGTTGAATTTTTTGAAGTAGGTTGGGACAATTGATTTTGTTAGATGTGATTTTAAGTATGAAGGATAAGTCGGCGATCTCACGCCGCTTGGATAGTGGAAGAATGTGAAATTGCTTACATAAAACTAGGTAATTGGCAGAACTATATGGAATTTTTAGACGGAAACAAAGGTACTTTATAAACTTGATTTGAATGCGCTCAATTCTTTTAATATAGATATCATAACGAGGGTTCCAAATCTGTGATGCATATTCTAGAATGCTTCTAACAAATGTACAGTAAAGAATCTTAAATGTTTTTGCGCGGTGAAAGCTAGAAGCACTCCGCATGACGAATCCTAGTGCTTTAGAGGCTTTAGAAACAATTGAATGGATGTGATCATCGAAAACGAGTTTAGAGTCATGGATGACACCGAGATCTCTAACAACGCTGCACCGTTGCAGAGACTCGGACTTCAGTGAGTAGCTAAACGGTATTATTGTTTTCTTACGAGAAAAAGTCACGATTGAACACTTGGATGGATTAAGCTCGAGCTTGTTAATACGACAATAGTTGTCTAGCCTAGAGAGGTCCGCCTGAAGGTTAAGAGCATCGTTCTGAGACTTGATAATACTGAAAATTTTCATGTCGTCTGCAAAACTTAGCACATGACTATTTAGAAAACAGCTAAAAATATCATTTACAAAGATTAAAAACAGCAGTGGACCCAGCAATGAACCCTGCGGGACACCGCTGGGAATCGAGATCCAACTAGAGATATAATTGCTGATTACAATAGCCTGGGAGCGGTTATTGATATAGGAGGCAAACCACCTGAGCAAGTCACCTCGTATACCCATGAGATTAAGTTTGTTCAGAAGCAGCCTATGGTCAATCCTGTCAAAGGCTTTGCTGTAGTCTGTATAAACTACGTCGATTTGATGGCCATTATCCATAGATTCAGTCAGGAAATCGTTAAGAAGAACTAGATTGGATACTGTCGAACGACCTTTGAGGAAACCATGCTGCGCTTCATTAAACGAATTCTGAAAGGTAGCGTACACTTGATTGTAGACTATTCTTTCGAAAATTTTCGCTATTATGCACAATTTAGAAATCGGCCTATAATTAGTAACTTCTGATTTAGGTCCTTTTTTGTGGACAGGTGAGACAAAAGCGCATTTCCAAATATTTGGAAATTCGCAGTTAGCCAAGGATTTACGAAACAGTAAGGTTATAGGAGTACACACTGATTTTGCACAACCGATCAAAAATATTGGGCTAATTTTATCAGGTCCTGCTGATTTGGAGGTGTCTAACTGGATGATTAATCTCTCAACGGCAAGTTCATTAATTTCAATGCTAGCAATATCGTGTACGTTCAGTTCCAAATCAGATGAATCATCATCGGAAGCCTGTACTGACGTTGGAGAGAAGGTTGAGAAGAAGTATTGTGAAAATGCCTCACAAATGGAATCGCCAGTGGAGACCGTCGAATCGAGGTATTTAAGGGAAGTAGGAATGCCATTCGATTTGGAGCGGTTTTTTAAATACGACCAAAAATTTTTTGGAAATTTCTCAATACCGTCTTCAATAGATGTCATATACGATTGGTAACATTTACGTTCTAGAAAATGTACCCGGTTACGTAGCAATTTAAAAGCTTCCAAATCGCATTTCATATTGTAATTTTTAAACTTTTTATAATATTTGTATTTTTCCTTCATAAGTTTGATAAGTGCTGGAGAATACCATATGGGATATGAACTACTAGTGATTAATTTAGTAGGTATAAATTGGGTTTTCAGTAAGTCAAGAATGGAATAAAAATATTGAATGGCATCTTCTAGAGATCTTGAGGAGATTTCAGTGTTCCAATCTATTTCTGATAGTTTTAAGTTAATGGAGTCATAGTTACCTTTATTGTACATAAACTTTGTATACGGTTGGGATTGAAGGCAAGGGGAATTCAAATAGGTGACACCAACCAATAGGGCTTTGTGGTGGGGATCAAGGGGCACTAGAGGGTCAAAGCATTCCAAAACCGTTAAGTCGTCGTTTGACAAAACCAAGTCAAGGATTTTACCATAAGTATTTCTTATACCATTGAATTGAAGCAGGGCATGGGTATTTAATTCATCAATCAGTAGAGTTTCGATTGGTGATGAATAGTTAGAAGGTAAATAATGTGAATGCGAGCAGGGTAGCCAATCGATACTACTTAGATTAAAATCACCCACAATAATAAATTTATCTGACGGATAAGTTAATATTATATCATTAAGTTTATTCAGATAGTTATCTAATTGCTCTGAAAAAGATAGACCCATGTTTTGTTTGCAGAGATACAGACAACAAATATGAATGTTCACATTAAACTTATTTTTATGTTTTACAGAGATTGTTACCCATATATCTTCGGCAGTAGAATGGAAAGAAGGCTGGGGGACAGTGAGAATATCCTTACGGACAGCTATAAGCGTGCCCCCTCCTCGTGATTGACTAGTTAAATCATAATCTCTGTCTCGTCGAAATACCGCATACCTATTATCGAAAATCTCAGAGTTACTCAAGCTATCCACAAGCCAAGTTTCCGTTAAAACTATAATGTCGTAAGAGCACAAACAAATATTACGATAAAAAACGTGAGTCTTGGAACGAAGCCCCCTAACATTCTGATAATAAATACTTAAATTTAAACTACCCATAATTAGTCCATACACATAGCGCCATAACAAACTCGGCATAATCTAATCTATTTTCGATGTTCACAAACGATTCACGGTAGGCACAAACACTTAGAACCACGGGCATATCATGTGGGTGCATACTTACTAGATTCATACGTAAAACATACTCCAACATATTATTCCATTGAGTAGATATTTCAATAGTTGCGTAAGCGGATATATAGCAAAGTGAGTAATATCTATTAGCAAGGTTGGTTGTAATATAATAGTGCGAATGAATAGCAAGCGACGTAAACGTGCACCTCGGGCGAGTGCAAGCGCGGTATGAAGTGCGGTAATTTGCCTGCGCGTGAGAACAATAGCGAGCGGAGAACAATAGCAAGCGGTCAGCGGCGGAGTCAGAGATCACAAACATTTTTATGGCGTGGTTGAAATTAGTGATGAGTTGAACTAAATGCAAATGATGGAGAATTATACTAATAACCAATAATATGACACTAAAATAACAATTAGTGAACGAAAGTACAAAGACTAAGCAATGAGAAAGCATACGCAAGTGTAGTGCAAGAAAAAGGTCATCGTAGTAACATATTAAGCTAATTTGTTTAAATCGCTTTCCTCACTAATTATGAAGACCTTCGAAGTGTCATTCTTCCGTATGTGGATTTTTCCAAACTTAACCCAAACGTACTTGAATCCCTTGTCCTTCGCAAAAGTCTTCGCTTTGTTCAGCAAGGCTTTTGACTCGGCATTGAGGTGGTCATTGATGAAAATGTGGCGCACGGAGTCTCGGAAGCCGATGTCGGGAGCTGACATGGTTTTGCGCGCGCGAGCCGCAGCCACAAAGTCCTCTTTCACGTAGCGGTTTGTGAAGCTAACAATGATTGACTTATCGTTAGAGCCGTGAACTGGAACTCTGTATAGGTAGTTAATTTGGTTCTTTGGAAAGCCAAAATCCACTTCCTTGCTTATAGCTTCCACTATTGAGTAAAGATTTTCATCCTTCCGCACCGGAACACCTTTGATCTCTACATTATTGAGACGGGACCTCTGGTCAGCAGCGGAAAGTTGTATCTTCAGCACGGCAACATCCTTCTCTAGGACATCAATAGAAGTTTGCATGCTGTCGATTTGGGACACCTTAGTCTCCACATCCGCAATCTTGGTCGCGAAGTTGTCCAAACGGGCTCCCATGAACTCGCAACTCGTTTTGAGGTCTATCAACTCGCTTTTAATAGATTTTATGTCTTCGAAGAGCGTCGGGAGACCTACAAGTTTGCACTTGATGTCCCGAATTTCTTTCATAATTTCGTCGAATGAAGATGGCTCAGGTGAGGCTGCCGGAACCGGAGAGCTGGCTGGTCTAGGAGAAAGGCCCCTGCAGGAGAAGCACTTCCAGGCTTTCCTTCGATCCGGCCCCAATTTCCTCCACCCTGTTTCGGATATTTGAGCACATCCAAAATCGAGGTGTTTGCAACAGATACTGCACTGCACTCCATCATTAAAATTTGAACCACATGCTCCGCACTGCATTTTGTAACCAAATGTTTACGATATATGATAGCTGAGTAAAAATGACGATACGTGTCGACCGGACTAATGCTCACAGCGGATGCTTTTGTTTAAGGTGTCGCTTTTTATTGTTTTCTAGAGTTTAGTTGGTACTATGAAGCTCCAGTTGGTAAACTAAATTACACAATATTCTGATTCTTTGTTAAATTATAAAAATTTTAGACCCTATTTCAATATTTAATGCAACATGTGTTACCTGGTCATAAAAATTACCCCTTACTGAAGGGTACGAAACATTTGGCTGTGATTCATCAAATCAACCTACCCCAATAGATATTCATCAAACTTACCCTAAACGATTGAAAAGCGATAATGATGCCCTAAAGATAGAAACTTCATTATTGTTATTGATTAGTCAAACTCCTTCTGCAGGGAGAGGACAATGACTCACGACTGTTCCGGTAAAGTATAACTAAAACCAATTAGTAAAAGGTTCTATCCGCTATAAATAAAAAAATCTATTATCTAATCCCAAGCGAAACCAGAGCTTGTATTATGGGTAGGTACTAGATAACTGATATACTTAATACAATACATTACATATATATTTTATGTACATAGAAAAATCCAGAACATCTACGGATCATAAAAACATTTGTCCCGAAGCGGGAATCAAACCCGGAACCTCCTGCGTCGTAAGCGAATCTTCACCCGCCGCGATACAGAGGTCGTCCTATAAACATAATCATCACCATAATAACAGCACACATATGTTGAGCTATCTGTAGATTGTTTGCAACAGACTGTAGTTAGCTCAATTGTTTCAATTGTAAGTACTCGTTCTAATTTGTTTCTATTATTTGATTGTAATTTACTTTGTTAATAAAGATAATTGATGAGAAAAATACATGCCTAGTGTTATTGGTAGTATTATTTACAACACTGCATAGAAATCTTCAACGATTGGTAAAAGCGATACATACAGATAATGCTCCAATACCTTCTTATCATAATTTCCTTACATAATAATGTACTTGTACTGTTCAGCCAATCAGCAGTACATATGACACCTCACTGTCGAATTTGTTGACAGTACAAACAAGGAAGTTGCGTGTCCAGGGGTACGCATAAAGGTCTTCATTGAGAGGCAGGACACTGATAACAAGGTACAGATAACAGCTGGCTTATTGACCTGTGTGTTTTGCATGCCTTTGTCGAGAACTGGTGGCACGTGCCAGCAAGGTCAATACTGACTTTTTTGGCACATGTAACAAATTTGGGGACAACTGGAAATATCTCCTTATTATATCGTTTTCTGCTACTTTTCAGCCGATTCAGTGCTTATGCGTGAAATGTAGCAAATATTATAATCGTCTGCTCGTGCTACGTCCACTACTGAATATAGACCTCCCCTAAACGAAGCCATGAATAGCGGTCCTGAGCCGCATCCATCCAACGACTCCCTGCGACCATTACCATATCGTCGGTCCATCAAGTGGGAGGTCTTCCCCAAGCTAAGTCAGCCTGCTAATTCTGAGAGTTAAGTCGGTAACTTTGGTTCTTCTACGGTAGCAAATATATTATTGACCTATAATATTATTAAATCTACTGATGGTACGTCCTGCCCTTGTGGTAATTAGCCTGCACTACGTATAACTAATATTAATGCCAATTTTTCCTTTTTTTTTTATCAGTCGTCCTTACAATTCCATTATGAATAATACCTCAGCGAAAGCATGGACTGGCCATTTCACGTACATTGTCGGCACATAAAAGGCATATTCACTAGTACTCATAATAAACAGCTAATGAAGCGTCTACTTCCGTTGGATTGAGATGTTGGATGTTGGCAACCGGAAGTGCTTTGTCCGAGACCGAAAGGGTAGTGATTTTATGCTTTTATGAGTTTTATAGATATTTTGCTGTATTATATACTGCTAAAGATTGTGGTGATTGTGAAATCGATTAGCTGTTTTTATTGGTTTGCCCGTGCTATTTGACTGAAAGAGATAGGCGGTAGGAAGACAAGCGTTGGTTGCTATTCTGCTGGTCAACCAACTCATGCTGAGGCAGAGCCAAATTTTGTTACTAAACTTACACGTCGTTTTACCGGCTACCCGCAGCCGGATAATGAGTCCATTTTTTGTTATTTCAATTATATGTATTATGTATTCTTCGTAAGTTATGTAAGAAAGAAATTATATTCTGTTTTATTCGATTTCGTGCATCTTACGATTGATTAAAGGAAGTTGCGGATCCTATAAGCATGTTTTTAGAAATTCACATACGTACCAATTACGTTGTTAAGTTCAGTTGAATCCATTATGAATGTAAGCGGGTTTACTACGAACCTAGTTCGTTTCACTTGAATCAATCTTTATACATAACTATATAAAAATTTCGTGTCACAGTGTTTGTAACAAAACTCCTCCGAAACGGCTTGACCGATTTTTATGAAATTTTGTGTGTATATTTGGTAGGTCTGAGAATAGGTCGTCAACTATTTTTATACTCCTAAGTGATAAAGGACTCAGAACTAATTTTTTAATTTTTTTAATTGTTTTTTTTATGATTTGGCTTTCAAAATACATATAACCCCGATTTTTACCTTTCTAGCACCAACCCCAATTTTCTAATAGCGATATTAGTTAATAATCTTCATCCCTCAGTAGTCGATGGAAAACAATGTTTGCCGGGTCAGCGAGTTATATATAATATAAAAATACAAATGAAATAATTTAAAGCTACAATCCAAGTCAGTAAAATTTGGAGCTCTACCTACCTAGACCAACAAGCTATGATTACGTATCAAAAAACAAATAAAATAGCTCATAGCTAATGAGTCTACAATCATGTTAGCCGCACAGGGTGGTTCTCAGCGGCGGTCACCCTTACCTGCATCCATCATTACTGGACGGGGCTAATCAAAATACAACTCATTAGGGTGGTTTATAACGTGAATAAGAGAGCACGGTCAGGAAACGATTCTTAATTTACGCCAGATAATGAAAGCTAACCCCACCCCTATGTGATAGCTAGGCCTTGGAACTATGATAGAAATCCTGGAGATATCGGCTAGCATGGCTCTAATTAGCAGAAGACAGAATCTGATGGGATCAAACCCTGAAAAAGCTTAATCAGAAGTCACGGTACTCGGTTTTAAGACAAATAGTGGGAATATTGTGGAGCTGCTAAAAAGAAAGAAAAGAAAGAAAGAACATCCTTGTTAGACACAATACACAAACTTTGGTACAGAAATAAAATACTACTTAGTACTACTTAGTACTTACAAAGTAACAACTAGACAGAAAAAATACAGATGAACATTAAATATGTACTAACAAGTGGGTTAAGATATGAAATGATAATTATTTTAATTGAAATTAACTCTAAAGACTTACGTAACTAACTCTATTTAAAACTAACTTAGAAAACTTAGACTATTTACAATTAGTGTGTATGTAATATATATGTTAGACTTAGACAATCTAACCAAAACCAGAGCATCAACTCTACAAATCGATAACAATAAAGCTGTCAAGTCACTTGACCTTGTGGCGTAATTGGTAGTGTGTTTCTGTACTGAGTGGAAGGTAGCTGGTTCAAATCCTGTTTAGGGTGTTTTCTAAGTCATCTCAGTTTTCAAATTCACGTATTAGAAATCGTAAAAACTTTTTTTTTTTTCCACATTAGTCTTTGTCATCGATTGCCAATTCGATTTATTGTTCGAAATACTACATGAGTACACTCTAAATTGTTCTCCAGAGCACAAAACGTTTTGCTCCAATATATTCTAGAAACTCTCGTATCTCATCAGCTATTTATCAGAGTTCCGGAGTAATC
Organism: Eupithecia insigniata; assembly: GCA_947859395.1. Lineage (NCBI taxonomy): Eukaryota > Metazoa > Arthropoda > Insecta > Lepidoptera > Geometridae > Eupithecia > Eupithecia insigniata. Next base: position 14,107,953 of record OX401998.1, on the reverse strand, counting down.
AAAGGGAACCGGTGTCATTACGGCTATTTGACTAGCTAACTGCCTGAAATTGCTCGGGTTTTCAATTTACTTTATTATTTATTTATTTATGCGTTATCTTGAAATTATGACCGATGGCTCTCAAAACATTGGAGACTATGAAAGGTATGGAGCAGGTTTATTCACAAAAACAGAAATAAATAAATACTTACTAAGTAAAAAAAATCCGATCTGAAAAAATCATTATATGTACTAACTAGGTACTTTTTATTGTTCTGTATTATTTTAGGTATCAATGGATTGCACAAAGCCGTGGTAGAGGCACCAACTTCAGGAGTTGAGACCTATGTACATATGTACATATATAACTAGTCGTGGGTATTTTGCTTCAAATAAATTCACTTATTCTAAAGTTCTAAACAATAGCAAAACCTACTCATTTTCATTTACTCAACCTTAAGCTTGATGATATTTTTAGTTGCTTACCTCATTACCAACTCTATGTCATTTCTGTTCTCAAACTATCGTAGCTTATCAACCTTCCTTCTATTAAAAGCATTATGTTTATAGGCCCGAATTGCTACAGCATTAAACGTCTCTAATAGGAAACGTTTATCCTAATAGTAGAGTCACTTTGACGCTTTTTACTAGAACAAGAAAAACTATCAAATGACCTGTTTGATAAACGGTCAGCCATTTTGTAATAAATAGAAATTATTTAAAATGGCAATTTCGAAGAACCAAAGGCTAAAATAAAAGGTCGGCGAATCAGGGAGGTCCTTTATTAAGGATTTGGCTATTTTATAGTCCACAATTAAAGTAGTATTGGAAGCTTCACTTACATCATATCAGCTCATACAAGTCCACAGCTGGATGGACATAGGCCTCCCCCATACGACACCGCAAATAGCGATCCTGAGCCGCCTCTATCCATCGACTCCCTGCTACCGCTACGATGTCGTCGGTCCATCGAGTGGATGGTCTCCCATGTAGGGGGGGATTTGCCATAATCACCACGCTTGGCAGGCGGATTGGTGATCGCAGTGTTGGTGTTGAAAAATACTCATAAGGAAGCTGCTGCCCTCCCTCTGGTAGGTTCCCTTAATCGGCTCTTACGACATCCACGGGTTGAATCAGAGGCGTCGATATTCGTACGCCGCGGCCCCACGGCCAATTATACAATATTGATAATAATTATATATACGATATGTTAAACCGAAAGGCATATCCAATTTATTAAATTTAGAAAAATTATGCCAAGATCTGCCTTTTCATACCTTTCTACCAAAAACAAACATTAAAGAGCGAAAAAACCCGCTTATAGCCTCCATGCGCCTTCTAAATTGAATTTAGTCGTGATTAACTCACAAGGCGTTTTCACTGTTCATCAATCAAAAACAAGAAGAGATTCCTGTCTACCTGTCTCTTTCACTTCCGGTATTGCCAGTACACGTGTGAAGAGGACAGTGAGTATTAGATATTCAATTACACCATACACGGTGAACTTCAGAAGCTTGTGGTAATCAATTTTGTACACAAACAGGGTAGGTACTTATTTAATTGATTTTTTTCCTCTAATGACTGAAGAACCATCTGCCAAAACAAAAGTCGTTAGCGTACGTGGCAAAATTTGTTATTTTTTTTCGTACCTACAGGTGATTTGGTAATCATTGTAAGAGCTACTGAGAAAATATTTAAATAATTTCTTGTGTACTTTTTCTAATAAATTTAATTTACTTAAATATTTTTGAAATTAATTGTTACCTCTTAGGGTAAAAAAAACTACAATTAAAGGACGGAAACAAATAATAATTTGGCGTGTTTTTAAAAACGATAAACACACTTAAAATTCCTGAATAATGATAATAATCAACTTCGAATGCCTTACTTTTACACTGTTTTTAAGTTTTGCGGGTTATACACTAATCCCCTAGGGATAAAATTCAACCACCTCAGTATCATTTTCTATACAGTAGTGAAATAATTATCAAAATCGGTCCATAATTGGTGGATATATCGCGTAACATACATACAAAAAAATACATACAATCGAATTGAGAACCTCCTCCTTTGTTTGAAGTCGTTCTTGACCAATAACGGTCGTGTTGGTCGCCGCGTAAGAATCTTCCTCCCTCCAACTCAACCCGTGGATGTCGTAAGAGCCGACTAAGTGATCCTACCAGAGGAAGGGCAGCAGCTTCCTTCTGGGTATTTTCAACATCTAAACAGCAATCAACAACCTGTACATAAGAATGTTGATCAGTAAAAACTAGTCACAACAAAAATTTAAACAGTTTAGCTAACTGCAGACTGTTAAGAGGTGGGTACAAGTAGGTGTAGTAGTTCAGATGACCGATGTGGCGCGGTGGGCGAAGGTCCGCCTGCGACGCAGGAGGTTGCGGGTTCGATAAATATTTGTACGATCTGCAAATATTTGTTCAGGGTTTTCTTTTCCTTATCCTATGTATAATAAAAATATCTATCTATGTTATATATTGTATTATGTATATCAGTTATCTAGTACCCATAACACAAGCTCTGCTTAGCTTGAGGCTAGATAATGCCGTGTGAATTGTCCAGCATTATTTATTTATTTATTCATTATGACTGTAAGCGGGTTAACTACGGACTTAGTTTGTGTTGGAAGAACACCAACGTTTCATCCTTTAACTAGGAATTTCATCAGGGTGAGTGCGGTTCGCGACGCGCTCGTTCAGCGTCGCGGCGTACACTCACACGTTGGTGTACCTCCAACACAAACTAGGCTCGTAGATAACCTGCTTACATTGACAATGAATTCTACGAAAGTTTTTTATGGTACCTATAGTAGTTCTGAATTTATGGGAACCTTAGAACTTCACACGAGTGGCTTGGCTACATACAAAGTTGACGCTGCGTGTAAATTATTGTCCTTTACATAATTCGATAAGCGGCAAGTCTCAACCCACGCGTTAGATTTGCATTGCGTCCCATTGAGCCGCTGCCCTTGTTTGAAGTGTACCTTCATAAATCCACTCCGAGACATTCCGACCCCGTGCAGCTATTTATGAAGCGAGAATAGACGCCGTTACGATACCTGTGCAGCTATTTATGAATTGTGATAAACATGCGCTGCGGGAGCTTCGGATTAATTAGATTAATCTACTTATGCAGATTTTGAAGCTGGAATGATACAGTGGCTTCTGGAAGCAGACGCCATAAAAGATTATTTTGCCCATATTTAACAAATTTATACAGTCTTATTACTTTTATTACTTACTGATGATCAATTTAAATGTACTTATGAGTGTATCACTCATATCTACTATTTTACTATACAATACAATACACTTTTATTGCACACAAAAATACACAAATACAAAAATACTCGAAAATAGTATACCTAAGAGTGCACGATGAGCGGCCTTTTCGCTAAGGGCGATCTTTTCCAGACAACCTTATAAAAATAGCATACATATGTGATACACCCTCGAATAATTAAAGAAAACATTCTACTGATAATAATACAACAACCATGTCAAAAACTTCGATTAATTTTAGGTAGTTTTTATATAATGCTTCAAAATACTTATCAATTTATGAAGTCGAAATCACCTGTTTGACGATGGCCTCCATTTGCTAATTCTCAATAATCATCTAAATACTCTTTCTTATTATCCTATAATATGTGGCTAATTTTTTGACTAGTCTGAATTTGTAATAATATGAATTGACTAGCTGGGCAAAGTTGCGATACCGAGCAATTGATTAGTAAGCAGGTATATAATGGAAAACAAATCCGCTTTGACGTACCGTTGTAAATTCAAATTTTGAATAATTGGTTACCTTTTGATCGGAGGGTTATCAATCCCCTTGTAAACAATTGAGATCGATTGATATGCAAACTTTGTTATTATACGATATTCCGATAGTCAATTGTAGCTCAGAAAAGTAAAGCTGGGTAATTCATGTTCTTTAAAACCTCAGTTTCAGTTACATTTAAAACGATATCTATCTTGTTTATTATCTACAGAAACAGTGATCAATAGATCATGTGGAAGTTTATTCCATTTATTTCCTAAAATAAAAGCTTAATTTAAATGAATGTATTTGCGTTTATAGCCCTCTGGGAAAAGGATTTCACGTTTGCTATTTTAACTAGAGGCCGAGATGCAAATTCAGAAATTATAACCTTAGTTTCAAAGTTTATAATGCTTGTCAACAACATTTGACGTCCACTGTAGAACATGTCTCCCCCAAACGAGGGAGGTTTATGGCAAAATCATAAGCTGAGCTAAAGGGATCAAACCCTACGCCACGACTGCCACGGCCGTTTATAAATGTCTATGTTCGTATTTCTCAGTCCGTTTCCGTAAATCAAACCGCACTGAGCGCCAGTTTTGCATCCGTCTGTACATTAAGATTCATAATGCTCGTCAGCACATTCAACGTCCTCTGTGGAACCTGCCTCCCCCAAACGAGGGAGCTTTTGGCAAAATCATGAGCTGAGCTTAAGGGATCAAACCCTACGCCACGACTGCCACGGCCGTTTATAAATGTCTATGTTCGTATTTCTCAGTCCGTTTCCGTAAATCAAACCGCACTGAGCGCCAGTTTTGCATCCGTCGGTACATCAAGATTCCTATCTGAGATTCACAAGAGCTGTCCTACATCTTCGATTGATGTAATGTATTTTTTTTTTTCAGTTTATTGTTTGATCTGTGTTAATTTTGTCGAGTGTATTGAGTTTTGTTCTGTTTTTGTGAAACAGTTCCCATCATTAATAAAGTTTTGCTTCTTGTTGTGCTAGGCATATTTGGATAAATTTAGACAGAAATAAAACACTGACAGGCAAACATAGTTTTAAAAAAAATTAACAATACCCACAATTTCAAATGTTTTGTTAATGTTGCAGGATTTTGTTCTCCACTTGTTTTAGTAATTTTTTTTTACCTCGTTGGGCTAAACACGCTTTTCATTTACCTACTCTAATCCTAAGAATAACGGTAAGGTTCAAAGACAGAAAACAAATACTTCTCCAGACCACTACAATATTTTTCCAGGCATCTCTGTTCTGAGCTGTCTGGCCAGTTAGTAAGCCTAACTAGCTATTTACCGTGGTGGCTAAGACTCTACCATGGCCATAACTACATAAATAATAAATAAATAATGCTGGACAATTCACACAGCATTATCTAGCCCCACATCGGTCGCCAAAATCCATCAACTACTACATGTCTGCCTACATTTTATTTATCGGACACAATTTTTTTTTTGTCTCAAATCAGCGATCAAATTAAACGAATGGGCAAAGTCATAATCGAATTTCCATCTGATTTATGTTTACCCAATTATAGATCGTCGCGTGCGGCCGAGAAATCAAACGAGCGCTAAACAAATAACACGTCTCAATGATTAAGGGTGATTCACACTGTGTCGTAATTTATCGCATTCTAATATTATAAATAAAATTCAAATATTTTGTTTATTTTATAGATTGAGTAAGAAAATAACAACAGATTTTTTTTTCATATTGTACATGTAACTTACCATTATTCTACTACAACGCTTTTATTACGTCCATAAAAAATGACCTTTAACAATTCGGGCGTACTCCAAAGATATCTTTGGCGTACTCCCAATAAATTATGAGGTACGAATTAAGGCATGTGTTCTATGACCAACTACTCCGAAAATTAAATGTTTATTGACGCTTTAGTCAAGTTTCAGCGACGAAGCTGCTTATTTCTTGATTATATTTCGAAGAAGCGAATTATTTTAGCCGCACCTGTGATGCTGCTGTAAAATTATTTAGGTTAGTTTAAGATATAATTTAGTTTTAATTGTTTGTTTGTTAAAATACGGGACCGACTTAGTCAAACCAATGACTCAAAAGTCTCATAATAAATGAAGAATAAAAAAGCTTACTATACTAAACACATATCCTTTGTAGAAAAGCAGCCTAAGAACCATGCTGTCATCAACTAACTATGGGTGGCCAATTCCACAGTCCAAAACTGGTTTAGAAATCAAGTCATCCTACAAATAGGTTTCGATGACTGCACAAAAGGGTACAAGGAAAGATCAAAGGGTTACAAACTAGCCTTTTGATGTCTCAACTTAGAACATGACAGGGACAAAATAATTTGATTTGGGAAAATTGTTGGGTCACGTTGCGTTTAAGTTCGATGAATTATTGTGTAGTAAACTCAGTACAGCAGGTATTTCCATAAAGGCTCATCATCATCATCATCATCAGCTCATACAGGTCCACTGCTGGACATAAACCTCCCTCGTACGGCGCCACAAATAGCGGTACTGAGCCGCCTCCATCCATCGACTCCCTGCGACCGCTACGATGTCGTCGGATTGCAGTGTTGGTGTTGAAAAATACTCAGAAGGAAGCTGCCCTTCCTCTGGTACGTTCCCTCAGTCGGCTCTTACGACATCCACGGGTTGAGTTGGAGGGGTCGATATTCTATGCCACGGCCCCACGGCCAATATAGGCATAAAGGCTATTGACCTCTTATCGTATAGCAATACTGACAACCTGAAAGAATCAGAAGCAATAACTTTATTTCTTTAGGCTTACAAAATAAGCACTTAGACAAGTCAAATTTTATACTATAAACATAGTTATTATTATCAAATAAGAAATAAGGTGTTATTGATATTCTGTTCACTTCAATTTTTTGTCTCTGTTCTGAAAAATCTTAAAATCTCAATCTACGCCTTCAAGGGTGTATTTAGTATTCAAAACCATGCCAAAACATGTCATTTTTACTGCAAATATTTTCCCAAAATTCGGAAGCTATTTTTTAACTAGCGTTGGTACCCAAAGTGCCTTAAGGCCTTAATACACGAGAAGTTTGAAGCAGTCAGGATCGACTGATTCAAGCTGCCTGTGTATATTTCGTGAGAACTAGTGAAATTTAGTACACAAGAATTGAAACATCGAAGTGCCTGAAGGTTTCGTGAATCGAAATAATTAAATGAGAATTAAAATCTGGATTACTTATCGATTGCGTTTTAATCGACGTAAGATCATCTCATGAATTTATTAATGGTGTTAGGCCTTAAGCAAAAGTATCATAATTTTGGCACTGGTCGAGACCTTTTGCCCTGTGCGTATAAAAGGATGTACATATGTATAGTCGGGTCTTTGAAGCATCATTGCTTTTAAGTTAGAGGAAGACTACTTCTATCTTAGATACGATAAAAACCCAGAATTAGCTTTTTAAGGATTTTAGAAAAGATACATAATGACAAGCCGCTAATGTAATATCAAAGCTTTTAATGTATTAAAAACAAATAACGCAGAAAAATCTAAATAAATAGGTGCCTACCTATCAGTATTGTTAGTATTATGTAAATCTACTGTTATGTCAGTGACATTATGCGTTTCCCGAGCGACCATTTTAACTTGATAAAAATCTCGCAGCATCTTCGCCAGATTTTTCTCCGTAAGACCATTTGGCTGGATTAAAATCTCCCACTTTAGCTCTCTATAAATACGGCCCACATCCTTTGGTAGGTAATTCGTACGTCCGACACCGATAACAATTAATAAGTCGCTGCTCGTGACCACCGAAGGGTGTCGTGACTGCGGTCTCTTTGACCTCGGGTCTCTAAGACCCAAGGGTCTCTCGGACCCTCAGATTGAGATATCAAAAATCGCGAGTAATCCCACGATGCGTGTTTGTTTTACGGCATCGTTTAGATCGCGCCTTAGGCGAGTTTTGCATTGAATTGTATGAAATAATTTAGGATTGTTTGTGTATGGTCACTTTTGGTTCTTAATTTGAGACCACTTTGGGGATTATGATAAAATAAACACGTTTTTATATTTAAACATCTGAAAAACAATTTATTCATTATAGCCGATTTCAATGTCAATAACTTATTGTATATTAGTATACAAAGCGTATAGAAGTTTTACCAATACAGAATTTGTAATAAAATGAAAATTTTTAAATTTTTAAAAAGTCAGACAAGTTAAATAGTAAATTAATTATCATTAGTCTTATTTTTCACGAGTATCACATATCAATTAAGATTTGTGTTATGCTATCTCGAATCTATCAAGAAATATTTTTAGCTTATTCCAATAAAGCCTAGCTTCTACAAACACCCATTAACGTGAATGCAATTCATTGCAAAAGATTCGAATCAAAGCATTTTTTTTTTAAATAAAAACCTCTAACTGTTGTACAGTTATACTATCAACATAAACGAGCGAATAACTATCAAAGATTGTATCACTCTATAATCTATGCTAATTCGAAACGATACTCCACAGTAAAAAGTAAAACACGCTAGTTGTATGGAACCATAGAGACGCCTAAAAGTTGGCACAGACGAGCAATCTACTACCAAAAAGCGAACGAGCATTTGATTTTTATACACTTAATTAGAGGAATTCGAATTTAAGTAAAATAATTGACCTAATAAGAGGAAAAGATTGTGTAACGGGGAAAGATCGCCTACCTCAGAGAGATTGTTCACGATGTTTAAGAAAGAGATGTGGGCTGGAATAAAATACAAAGAATTAAATATAATATATTTTTATTTGTTATAAGACTTCCACAGAATACGAAAACAAATATAAGGTAAGATTGAAACACGTATATCTTTGAGTATGTCCAGCAGTGGACGTGTATGAGTTGATGATGATGATGATATCTTTGAGTAGCCGGTAACAAACATTATTAATGATATTTTTCATATTGTTTTCAAACAAAAAGTGGTAAGACCAAAAGGAAAAAGTTTGGCAAGCTATGTAGCATAGACACTGGTCTCGTTCACATTCTAATACTACGACTAAATTGTTCAAGAATTCAGATAAAAATATTGTCTTTCGCTTCGTAGGTCTCTCGTTTGCTGTACCAAGGGTCCAATACCATACAACAGTGTTATCACTGACATTATCAACTATGCGCTGACCAATCGATTTATACCTACGGCGGCCCATAACCAGAGAGTGTTTGCACTTGCAATAACTGGGCAAAGTTACTAGCTGTGAGCGGGCAACGTAACGTTATCTAGCATCTACGTAATGGTAAGTGCTAATTGTTTTTGGTTGAGGTTGAATGGGGGTGAGAGAAAGTGTTTTAGTGGCTTGCAAAGGCCTGAAAACCAGAATTGCTCAACATTTGTGGAGCAAGATTAAGCTGAGGTGGGGTATATTGGTTCACTGGGCAGGGACTTCTTATTTTAAGGTAGAGTTAAAAGTTGCTAAAATTACAAATTACTAGTAATTCCAAATATAGTAGATATTTGGAAAGTAGGGAGTAGGTTATTGGACTTTTCGCGTGTGTAATTTGTGACTAAAGCATAATAAGTACCTTAAATTAACCGTTACTAAAAAACACGGAAGAATTGCTTATCCCATTCTTAACGTTGATTGATTTCCTAACAAATATAACTTACTCTATGGCTCGCGCGGGCTCGCTATTTTATGAAATTGGTGACCACGGAGATCACCACGGGGAGTGGAGAGGTTAAACATTTCTAACCTACTATATCTCAAAAAGTAAGTCCAAAATGCCTGTGCAACTGATTCAATCCGCAAATTGTACATCCTTAGTTTGCGTAAGCTTCGACAGTGCCCTGATTTATGATTATTTGAGATTCATCATGACCTGAAGGGCTTGCGTTTCGTTATTGCTATGTTCAAACGTAGAACTTCATTTGATACGTGTAATTATCAAGATAAAGGGTGGTTTATTATTGTCTGTTTACTTTGGTTGAGCTTGAGATAGTTTTGTCTGTAGAAATAATTAAATAAATCCTTCTTTTATGATTCAGCTTAAAATGCGATAAGAATTACTTTTACTGTCTTCACTCTATTGAATGTTAGATATACTTCCTGCAGATCATACATACTACCTATACGACCATTCATACATACCACCTACCCCAGTATGAGGAAGGAATCAAACCCGCTAAATTCGCCCACTGAGGTTGATTTTACTTTGAGATTACGTTTGAAAATTTGTTTTTCACAAGTTTTTTGTCATTTTAGTTTTATTACCGGTCTGTAATACGTCATCATCATCATCATTAGCCCGTACACGTCCACTGCTGAACATAGGCTGAGCCGCCTCCATCCAACAACTAATGTAATACGTATCTACAAATAAAATGCATTTTATTATATTGCCGTGTTTAAAAAAACGGTAAACCGACTTTAAATTCCTGAACCGACCTCTTGTTTACACCCGTTTCTATGGAAACTGTTTGTTACCAGTCATTGTGATAATTTTTCAAAAACCTAATAATCGACTTTGAATCCCGTACGTATACACTGTTTTAAGGTTTGCGATATGAATACCAATCCCCCGGGGATACATTTTTTATGGGACCACTTCGGGATTTTTCTATACAATAGTTAAGAATTTTCAAAATCGGGCCATAATTTGCGAAATGATCGCGTACCACAAAAACATATAGACGAATTGAGAACCTTCTACTTTAAGTCGGTTGGAAAAATCAGGTATGCTAGCAGTACCGTCCAAGGAGCGTTAATTTGAATAAATACATTTTCGTACCAAATCCCTTTTTGTATCCGTCAAGCTTTGACCTTGGATAATCCCAAGGTCTTTGATACTGTGATCGATACATATTTAAATAGTTCGTGCATGGTTTTTTTTTAATAAATAAATATTTTTAAATACTTATTTAGCTGCTATTTCATCGCCACCGCGTCAGACGCGTTTTATCTATGGAAAAGTTTTAAGGTTACTTCTATCTCATCGGAAGCGGTTTATGAAATAAAAAGTGGCCTATGCTTTATTCCAGAACTAGAACTAGCGGTAAGAAAAAGCTCAAAATAAAAAATCTACATGTAAAATTTTGTAATTCTTTTTCTAACGGTGCTGAGGTAGAGATAATTTTTGTAGAAACTTAAGTTTTTGTGGTTTTAAGCTTAGAGATAGGAAAACACCATCAGAATTTCAGAAAACGATGTATTAAATGTGTGATCGTTTTGTAAGGGGAATCCATGTACGTGTAAAATTTTGTAGTTCTCTTGTTAACGGTTGCTGATATAGAAAGTGTAAAACTAGAAAACTAAAAACAGTAAAAGTTATGGGATTTGAAGTCGGTTTGTAGTTTTTTCAAAACAATGAAGATATTTGATATCGGGTTATAATTTATTCCCGAAACAAATTTGTCGCGATCATTTAAGGCGCCTGCTATAGTACTAACGATTTTTATGGTAACTTTTTTAGGGAGCTTTTAGTCATAAAAACCTTAAAAATATATTCAAATAAAGATTCGATCATAAAAAAATGCGATTGCACATTTGTGCCTAATTTTGTTTCAAAAATAATTCTAAATGTTGTTCTGGAAAAACAGCTACTATAATATCTAAAATTTTAGGTAAGTACGGGAGACGATGGATAAAAAGAACCTGGGAAGAAAGAGGAATTTATACAAAGTGCTATACGTGGAAATTGGTAGTAAAACTGTAGTTAATTTAAAAACGCATTTTGAGACGCTCCTTATACTTGAAAATATGGAGTGAGAGTTGATTAAAGACGCGTTTGAAGAACTAGGTCCACTTTTATTACTCGGTGGGCTTAAAGAAAGCTCATCAAAAAACCTAAACATAGTAAATTCTAATTACAGTGTATCAACTCCAAGAACCAGTGTGCAAATGCCGTAACCATTACGCCTACGACAGCTAAACTCTGTCTTCTCTGCGTAATTTATAAAATAATCGCGATACCCACTCGCGAATATCAATTATGAATACTTTTTCCTTTTAAGTTCTAAGCGTATAATTTCAGTCTGGCTTTAAAAGGTCTGGGAGCTTGGTTCTGCTATTGAGCCTTAGACACTAAGGTAGAGCAAACGAGCTACCAAAATCGAATGGTACCAACTAATGTATTTTCAGTGCACCTGACACTATTAAGTTGACTGAATGAAAGTTCTTCGGGCACGTGACACGGAATGAAAAGTCGATGGACCAGGGTAGAATGGAGGGTAAGTGGTCTTCTGGTCGCTCACCAACAAGATGGTTAGACTTCATCACCTGTCTGACACAGTTCACCATGACCGATTGCTCTTATAACGAAAGCAACAGAGAACGATAACGATGCATTCCATCACCAGCTTTTCATCAGGACACTATCGTAACCACGACGACTCTGCCAAGAATGAATGGAAGAGCATCGCTTTAGTGGCAATATTATGAAATTACTGTAAGAACTGAAAATGCATGTTTCTTTATTTTACAGATGTTTTGGTCGAACTGTTCATAAACAGAAAGGAGAGCAACGGAGTGACTCAAGTCAATCGCAAACGATACAACCGACAAAGTACTCACCAAATTTTTCCATCGTCCACAGGTGTTGGACCACGAGCAGTGTACGCAAAAGCTAACTCCAACTTATCTTGTAATCACAATTATTATCTATTAGGGTCTGGGTTTACTATAAATAGCCATCCCATAACACAAGCTCTGCTTTACTTTAGGCCCGATGATGTTGTGTGAAAAAAGTCCTATGAACGGTTGCTAATGATTACCCAACCATGCGGAAAGTATGCGAGTGCAATGGCATTTGATTCAGCAGTGAGTTAACTCTTTCTAAAGTTGCCCGTCTGCAACAATCCTAATAGCTTTTACTTAGGATTTTGCTTCCATAGTAGCTGGATAAAGTCATATCGATGTAATCGAACTTCATTTAATGAAACAAGCACTTTGTATCATCAGTTTATGAATCGACCTATTAACAACACCGGTTCTCTGCGACTAAAATCTTCTTGTTGTAATAATATTTCTTGGGTTTTTGTAACAAGTTATTTATTATGACAAAAATACTTTGTTGCTTTCAGGCAAAAGCTTGGATTTCGATAACATGTCCGATTTGAAGTTAGGTAACATTATTGTATAACTATATAGGTATTATTTCTCATTAGTAATGAAATCTTACATCCAACTTTTGCTAAATCAGTTATACCAATATACATAATATATTATAAAACAAAGTCCTCCTCTGCGTCTGTCTGTCTATTTGCGATAAACCCAAGAACTACTGAACTGTAATCGATAGAGTGATTCATGAGGAAGGTTTAGGTATATAATTTGTCAAGTTTTTGTGTAAATTGGTTGAAATATAACGATACTAGCTGCTGCCCGCGACTTTACCCGCTTTTTATCGGGATAAAAAATAGCCTATATGTTATTCCAGGTCCCAAACTATACCCATACCAAATTTCAGCCTAAACAGTTCAGTAGTTTTTGCGTGAAAGTGTAACAAACATCCATACAAATTTTGACATTTATATATTAGTAGGATTTGAAGGAAAAGTCGGAAAAAGTCAAGCCGCTTTCTTCGAAAATGTTGTCCATAGACAGCATTTTCGCTCCATAGACTTAGGATCTCATTACATACAGAGTGAAAGTCGGAGGTTTTATTATTCCCTATAATTGATTTATGGTACTTAAACGATTGAAAAATAAAACACAGTGAGGAAAAAGTGCGTGCGGTGTTATTTGCACCGAGAGGTTGATAGGTTGGTTTCAACCTTGACACTTTTGATACGCGTCATCTGTAGGTTATTTCATGAAAAGTAAAATGACAAAATGTGTCATTCTGAGACGATATAATTGTTATGGTGACGCCGTGAATTTAGTGGAATTCGACCCCAGTAGTTTTGGAGGTATTTTCGATCATACATCTCACTACTTCACAATATTTCGCATTTCTAATAAAGAAACTACTTTTTGCCTAAGAATAGCTCATGTGAAGTCGTATGCAGAAACTATCTAGCAATCAAAGGATATCCCAAAAATTTACGATTTCAGCGGGACTTGACCCCGCGAATTTCCCTCGGTACGGGACTGCGGTAACCGAGTTTTTTTTTGTTATTATTGTGCAAGAACTTACGCACTAATTCTAATTCTAAGTGGGGGAACTGAGATCTGCACTGACATCTCGCATGGTAGTGTATTGTGCATTATCCCCCTGCCTAAACAGGCCCTAACCAGCCCAGCTCCTTGAAGTACCGGAGCAGGACTTTTGGTGTTTGACAGCCTCGTTTCAGCTTCGCTATGAGTGTCAATGTGGTTGGTGTCTCAATGAGACTTCAGTCCAGTCGTGTATCAAGGCTTACGCACTATAATAATAACAAAAAGCTATCTAAGCAAGTCATAAAACTGAACAAATCTACAAATATGACAAGAAAATCATCCTATGATTGCCAATTTAAACGAAGATCAACGGTTTCTAATTAAAATTATAACCCTCGATTGATTTAGTGGTATCTACTAGAGGGGCAAGGGTGAGAGGGGTAAAGAGGGGTAATACTGATCGACGTAAGCGCAGATGTACTGTAGCACCTGCCTTGACATCTCAAGTGTGTTCCAAACCCGTCTTAATATCTATGGTTATAAGAACCAGAGTGGAGGAGCTGGTTATTATTTTTGACAGTAAGTCATGATTGGCGGAGGTCCGGTATTAATTGATCGAACGTATTAGGGCTTGGTAATGCCACTAGGCTAAATAAAAGGAAATCAATGCGTAAAGCTATAGGAATACATAGTATTTTTGCAGTGATAAAAAATATCAACTCTCGTGATCTACAGATCTTCCAGGAGAATGCCATAGCTCCTATAGCTCAGAAACCTAAAATGTGTCTTGGCCTCCGAGAAGTCGCCATTTTTGTCTATAATAAATAAATAAATAAAAATAATGTCCTTATCCTATCTTTTTCCTATAAAAATTACAAATAAAATAGGTTCAAGAATTAACAAATTTTGATGCAACATATTATACCGGTCGCAGGGAGTCAATGGATGGAGGCGGCTCAGGAGGACCGCTATTTGTGGCGTCGTACGAGGGAGGCCTGTGTCCAGCAGTGGACGTGAATGGGCTGATGATGATGATGGTGCTGATATTATACCAAAAAATACCTCCATGCTCTTTATGTAGGGAAGTGGTATTATACGATTTTGTGGTATACGTATATTTTTTTTCTTTTAAGGTTGGTATTGTATATTCTAATTTGGCCCCGCTTCTGATGCCCTTCTACCCCATTTCTGAAGGCGTGGTTTCAAAAGTGCCGCAAACAAACCCCGGGGCGCACGCAACTTACAAATATTTTCATTGCACTTTCATGTACTTAATGAATCGGTATTACCAGTCACTGACCAACTGCATAAAGCAGGTGCGTTTTTAATTAAGTGCATACTTTATATCTGGAATTATTTTAGTCGTCACAAAGTAAGACGACTTTGTCAAAGTATGGCAACTTTTTGAAAGACAACTTTGTTACAGAGATATTATGTCTTTTACAAACTGCCGAAAAACAGCTGATATTTACCTTGCGTACGGCCCGTGTGAGCTAGCAATTGTATGGAACTGGTAAGTTACCGCATCGGGGAGATGACATAGTCAGGAAAATTTAATTAGCTTCCAGTTCCAGTTCTTAGTTCCCTCTACAAATCAGTGAAGTGAGAGATTCTCTTTTTTCATTTGGCCCGGTCAACTTGATCAGGAGGGATGAAGCTTATCATTTGGATAAGTTATTGACTCAAATTATGACTGACCCTGAAAAGTGCCATTAATCTTCAATTCGGTAGGTTCGGCATATATTTCGTCTATTATATTTTCGCTTCTACTCTTTCGTGTACTTAAACTACTTAATCTTTAAAGTATGAGATTTTAAGTAGAGCTCCATAACTTTTTTGTTCTTTTGTCCGGAATATAAGCTGGCGTCCGTACGTCCGCACTTTTCCATTATTAATACCGATGTCGACTAAATAATACTCAAGAGTAGAGAGAAGACTAAAACCTTTACTCAAGATTAGAATATACAATACTTTTAGGTCTGAGTCTAAAATTAGAGTCTCCATATGTTTTCTGTCCGGTAGTCCGGCCTGCAGGCAGGTGTCCGTACGACCGCACACTTCCATTATTAATACTGATGTCGCCGAAATACTCAAAAGAAGAGACGAGAGTGACCAGACCAGACTCTCATAAGTCTGAGTCTAAAAATAGAGTCTGTATACGTTTTCTGTCCGGTAGTCCTACTCGAACTCTCATAAGTCTGAGTGTAAAAATAGAGTCTCCATACGTTTTTTGTCCGGTAGTCCGGCCTGGAGGCAGGTGTCCGTACGTCCGCACACTTCCATTATTAATACCAATGTCGCGTGTACATTCTTACTCGATAACGCCTCTGAGTAATTAAGGCTCTTAAGGCGCCTACACACGATCTTCTTTACTGTCAATTGTGTTTTTTTTACTCATAACTCCTTTAATTGTCTTTACATACATAATATGTGTAATTGTAAACTACATTGTTTAACTTATACAAATGTAGTCTTTTATAGTTTAATGTTTTGAAAAGCGGTTGTTTCCTAATTTTATTTTAGAAAACCTGTTTAATTTTTATCATGTTAATGACATGCCAGAACTTTCCTTACTACAACTTAATTTTTCCCTTTATAGGTTTACTTCATCGACTGCACTCTCTAACGAATATTCCTTTAACATAAACACCTTTCGTCGAGACCTAAATATCTTTCAAAATCACCTCATTATAAGATTTGAGGTAATATTTAGGCTTTAAGGAAAGTTTGTTAGTACTGCGGCGCTCATACGAGTATCTAACGTCTTGACGGGTTCCAAGTCTCGTTTAACATTAGTTTTGGTTTCAAAATACATATTAAGCTCTTCTTCCTTGAGTAAGTTCTTCATCATTTTTTATAGAAAAATTTGCTATTTTTCAAATATTTTTGTATCAATAGAAATAATTAACTTTAAACTAAATAGTTTAGTTGTTAGTTTAGTCTTTCAGGAATAATAATAAGAGGTAAAGGCGATTCTACATTTGCCTAATACATTGACATTCATTATATTATATTATTCATCATCATCATCATCATCAGCCCATACACATCCACTGCTGGACATAGGCCTCCCCCGTACGACGCCACAAATAGCGGTCCTGAGCCGCCTCCATCCATCTACTCCCTGCGACCGCTACGATGTCGTCGGTCCATCGAGTGGATGGTCTCCCATGTAGGAGGGGGATTTGCCATAATCACCACGCTTGGCAGGCGGATTAGTGATCGCAGTGTTGGTGTTTAAAAATACTCAGAAGGAAGCTGCTGCCCTTCCTCTGGTAGGTTCCCTTAGTCGGTTTTTACGACATCCACGGGTTGAGTTAGAGGGGTCGATATTCGTACGCCGCGACCCCACGGCTTATTATATTATTAAACTATATTATATACTTATATTATAATTACATTACATTATAATGAATGTCACTGTATTAGGCAAGTGTAGAATCGCCTTTACCTCTCTTACCAAGTACAAGTCGCGCGCCCGCCACGCGCCCAACGGGACTGCATTTAACCAGAATTTGCGGATCCGTAATGACATTCACTGTAATAACCGAAAATACAATGTTTCAATATTGGCCAAAAGGCTATTGGAGAATCGATGATATTTTGATTTGAAACATTTAAAATTGGACGGAATTTTACAAATAATTAGGAAAATTTACAGAGTAACTTTATTATAGTTCGATTAAGTTATGATGGCTAATACCTAATATGTATATAAGGAAATTAAATAACACATCAAGATCACTAAAGTAAACATTTTGATTAGAATGAAAAAGTTTTAGTAAGTCAAAAATAAAACTAATAAATGACGCATGAAAAGAAACTGGCCACAAACCCTCTCAGTTTCAAAAAATATCTCTGTGCCTTATTAATTATGAACAGTTTCATAAAACAAAATCCCCCTTCACTTCCGCCGAGCGCTATTAAACCGTGATGAGACGTACACCTACCTAAATAACTAACAATCGAAATTGCACTGCCCAACAGGGTGTATGTACAACCGTTAGCTATAATTAGATCATAAGCTACCAACCTGTGTACATATTAGCAATGAATAAATGAAATGAAATGAAAAAAAAAACTTATGCACTTCATACATCAATAGGAGTCAAAACATGAGTTTTTGTATCCTCCATCAAGTTAAGCATTACGTAAGTTTTGCACGCAGGTTGCGTGGGTTGCTTTATAGGCAATCAAGGTTCGACAGTTCTAAATGCTTATAATATTTCAATGGAATATTCATTTGCGTATTTATTTAATAAAATATTTTAATAACACGGTATTTTATGTTGTTTAGATGTTTGCATTTAAATGCACGCTTCGAGTAAGTGCGAATGGCACGGCATGTCCTTTCTATGAACGTTTGTTTTGCTCGATGTTAGAATTACTTTATGCCTTTTTTTTACTTTATGCCATTCGTGTTCAAATACTCGGTACAAATCCGTACTTTGTAGATAGATAGATAGATAACTCTTTATTGTACCACACAAATACAAAATACAATACAACAAGGAAATGCTAACAAAAAAAGAAATACAAAGGGCGGCCTTATCGCTTTAAGCGATCTCTTCCAGGCAACCTTGGGAAAACTTTTATAAAAAGGAGGAAAAGTTATTTTAGAGTATTTTTTTGTATTTGGATACAAAACATTAATTAAATGAATATAGTTTATTTGTTAAATCCATGTATTAGCATTGAAGAGCAGGACATCCTGGCACAAATATTATTACATACAACTATTCGTATATATTGAGTTGAAAAACCTTAAAAATTGTTGATAAATAGATAAGAACATAAAATAGGTAGTGTGTGTGACTCTTATCCAAGACCTTTTTCTATTTATATAGTCCCTTTGATTTCGGAAAACTCACCCAAGAAGAAATATGCGTGTAGAAACAAAATTTCCAAACGATTAAGCGAGTAGAAGAGGAATAAGAAAAATATTTATTTCTACCATTATAACATACATACAGACCATACAAAAAAATAGAACTGCACCAGGTTTCATACAATATCATACAAATAATTATAAAATTCCATTCCTGCAGCGCCATTAGAAGTTTGATTCTGAAGATTAGCTTTACGTACATTAAAACTATTTAAAAAGTTTGTTTACTATAAATTAACCCTTAACCACCTCTAACGCACCTGACTAAAGTGACAAAAGTTTATGACACTTTCTAACTTGTGACCAACGTATTGTAAAACAGTCACTATCTCCCTGACAGGTGTCGTTTAGTGTAGTACTTTCTAGCGCTGTATTTATGTAATGACACGACAATGACACTCATTACATGTTAACAGTTCATTGAGTGACAGAATTTAGTGGAGGTGGAGACAGATTTGTTTACAATTTGGTGTCTCTATCACTGTGTTATTAGAGTGATACCACAGGCAATACTAACAAATGAGACTGGCACGTCTGGCAACAACGCATATTTTTTTTTTTTCATGAATCTTGCTATCAATTAGAGGAAAGGTTTTTTTTACAGTTCTTTTTTTGTATTTGCATACTTAATCATTAATAGTTAATTTAGTTTAGGTTTTTGTTAAGTCCATGCATGTATTTGTATAGGAGAGCAGGACATCCTGGAATAAGTATGTTTTCATATAAATGATGTCCTAACAATTAAAACAAATAAATAATAAATAATTTTGCAATTTTCTATCTAATTTAGTTTGATTTTAACATTTTTAACCGTTAAAAAACTGATTGTCAAATGACTCTTATGAGTATACAGCTTTTGACGAGACTGACATCTCTTCTACTCCTACTAACTATAAATCGAATTATAATTATAGTTCGTTCTTCGGCTAGGAAAAAGTATCTCTCAGAACAAAAATTTTTTACACACTCAAAACCAAAAGAGGAGGAAAAAGAAAAAAAAACGTTTATTGCTATCATACGGCTGGCGGTGCTATTTCCACAAGTAGACCGAAAAAAACAATAGGTACAATAACCTATTCAAAAATCGGGAACAATACTAATGACCTGTTTAGGAGTTCTCTTATCACCGTAACTAACGAGATGTCGTAAACTAATAAACGAAATGTAGCTTGTTTGTCGGCAACTACGGTATACAGGGTGATTTAAGTAAAAACTATTCAGGTTTGTCAGCCGGGCCGTCATTTCAATTCCTTGGTCAACTCAGCCCACACCTCTGTCAGCCCGCGAGCCAAAATGTCAACTAAGAAATTTTCGATAGATTTGTCATCATTTATTTTAACCGCATTTCCTGTAGATTTTTATATGCTTCATTGTATAAAGATTTATTATATAATAAATCCTGAAATATACAATTGTTGGTTAACCATGTAATTTTAAAGTTATATTTACGAAAAAACGACCCAAACACTGACAGTTTAAGAGTAATTTTAAATCAATAGACAATGTTTCAAGTCATTTACAACTACCATGATTATATTATGATTTACCATGATTTGAGTTTGAGCTTTCCAATATTAACTTAAGTGTTTATACCGCAATAGTTTTAAAAAAAATCCACGTGTTTTAATACTTATAATAACAACACCCTGTACAAGAGTGTCTTCGTAAATGACCCAAATATCCTCAACTAGCCTTATTTATTGCCTGGAGTACCCACGTGAAATACAATCTACTAAACGGAACATGTTACTTATCTACGTTTCGCGTGTTTTAGAGAACATTTTTATTTTCAAGCTAACGAAGGTGCAATGAGCTAGTTAGGCCCAAGACTGTTTTTGACAAGATAATAATTATTTCTCGTAGTTTCTACGAGAAATAATTATTATCCACAATTATAGTAAATGAAATGTAATCATTTTTTCGATGATGGTGTAATACGTTTAGATAGTCTTCTTACTTAATATTTACTTGTTGCCTTAATTATTGGTAGGCGATATCTTCCAAAAAATAAGTCATTACCTACAGTAATTTCTTTTCAGCACTCTTGTCACCCTGTATATTAATGAACAAAAGTACCATAAGATATTTTATTAAAATGTGGATCATAACAATAACTCAAAATGTGGTTTATAGATAAAAATAAATAAATAAATAATGTTGAACAATGCACACAACATCGTCTAGCCCCAAGTTAAGCAGAGCTTGTGTTGATGACTGATATACATAATACAATATATTACATAGATAGATATTTTTTATTATACATAGAAAATACCCAAAACACCGGAAACAAATATTTGTAGATCGTACAAAGATTTGTCCCAAGGCGGGAATCGAACCCGCAACCTTCTGCGTCGCAGGCGGACCTTCGCCCGCCGCGCCACATCGGTGGTCACATCGGTTGTCAAATGTGGATTAGTATGTTCGTCAATAATCCTACTAATATTATAAATGTCAAAGTTTGTATAGATGGATGTATGGATATTTGTTACGCAAAAACTACTAAACAGATTAGGCTGAAATTTGTTATCCCGATAAAACGCGGGCGAAGGCGCGGACAGCAGCTAGTGTAAAGATAAAAATAGACATACTTAATATGCTCAGTGATATCAGAATTGAATTATCTAATGACAGAAGGTACAGATCATTAGGAATTCTCACGCAATAAAATACAGCGAGTCTGAAAACTAAAGGAAACACGAGACAAGAAACATGTGTTCCAAAAGCAATGCAAAAGCAAAACAGTTCTCACACCAAAGATTATCTGTAATTCGATTGTCATGTCAATGGTCACAATGAAAATCGGAGCGGTCGAAATCTCAGTTACAATCGGCGAGATCGTGACGTCGGACGTCACAGACGTCACTGACGCCATCTGACGCCGAATGACGCTGCGTCAGTGGATGTCGCGGGGTGGGAAAGACACGAGATCTGTCTCTGATAGTGGAACATGCAGATTGTAGTTTACCGTGGCCAGGGTTCGTTTTTATTGTTTTGATGTTGAAGTTGCAGATATAAACTTAAACTTGGCACAAGTAGGCTTAGACTATTATAATAAATAATATTATTATCAAATCAAGCAAATCCCCCCTACATGGGAGACCATCCACTCGATGGACTGACGACATCGTAGCGGTCGCAGAGAGTCGATGGATGGAGGCGGCTCGGGACCGCTATTTGTGGCGTCGTACGGGGGAGGCCTATGTCCAGCAGTGGACGTGTGTGGGCTGATGATGATGATGATTATTATTATCTAGCCTTAAGGTAAGCTAAGCTTTTGTTATAGGTACCTAATTGATAATAACTGAAAATTTATACATTACATACATAGATAGATTAATTTTTTGCATACTATAGAAAACACTAAGAACACCCGGCACAATCGAACTAGTAAACTCCGGCGTCATAGAAGAACGTTCACTTCACCCGCAGCACGGCAAATTTCATACATTCGTATCGTATGGCACAAGCTCTTATTAACTTTAGAGCGATCAAATGGAGAAAAATAAAATATTATTTTTCAGAGCACTTTATTTGCACTCAGACGGGTTTAGTTCGTTAGTCGAGGTTGCGTGGACTATTTCTTCAAAATAAAATCTTAAAGGATATAGGATATAGTAAAATTCTACAATATTTGTTTAGAGAGCTACACTAAAACTTATAAATCGTTGTTTTTTTTTACAATGGTCTTTGATTTTTAAACGGAAAAGCACCGAACAAAATCCAAGTGAGCCTAACCATCTGTTCATTTAACCCCTTTTTAACCCTTTAAAGTAAACAATGGCTTACACAAAATATTGTTACGAAACCGCGAATCATCTCGATATATTATCACTACTAGTTATTTTATTGTCTGCACATCAAACGGACATTATCTTTACCTTTTTAATCCGCTCAAAAAATCCTCACTTTAACATGTAGCGATATAAAAACAACAATAAAACTTAAAATAATCAACTTTGAATATTTGCCACACATGATATGCCACTATCATAATATTGTTATTTATAGACCAACAAAGACTTAACAAAGAAGATTTTTAATGTAAGTCTAGTCACAAAATCGACTGTGTGTTTCAACATGGGTAAAAGTTAGCAAGCATTCTAGTAGTTTGTCTACATAGTACTAAAACTTATTAGTTATGACTGGCTTATATCAATCAATTTATAAAGATAAAATAAATACACTGGATATTTAAGAAGTATTGAATCATTAACCACATCTCAAATTCAAGTTTCAAAGTGAAATAAATCAAATATATCAAAGATACGATCATTTGCCTTAAGCCATGTCACAATTAGAGAAGACTCTGATGTAAGAGATAGTAATTAATTGCTGGTTGGCCTTAAGTTCTGACTTTTGGCAAATTAATCATGTGATCAGTACGGTGTATCTTCTGAGGTAGGTGGTAATTAATTTGATTGAAATTCCAATCAACAATCATAACTTTTATTAAAGAATTTAATAATATCTCAAAAATGTACGACTCCGTCGGGACTTGAACCCGCGACCCTCCTCTGAATACGAGGATGCGCTAACCAACTGCGTTATGCCTGCTCTTTAAGATTACCCAAAGTGCGGGCATAAGCACTATAATAACAAAAATAACTTTTATTGTTGATCGAAATGAATGTTTACATCAAGTACTATGGAGTTTGTCTTGTTGGTTCAGTTCGGTTACACCCCAAGACAAACTTAAATAATTGATCTTGCCTAATTATTTATCATCTTTTAATAAGTGAGCGGACATTTCTTGTCCGCTGCCTATACATAACTACATCCGTCATCACAGAAAGAGAATTTTGTGGTCGATCAGGACCTAAAATTCTCTTTATTAATTCCTAATACGATATCCCTTTGACGTACTTTGAATAGACTCACTCAACACATCGTTAATCACAAGCTATTGGAACTGAATCAAAGAATTTGAAGGAACGAAATCAGGTAGTTCTATTGTGTTATGTGTGTCGGCGCGTCTGTGGTTCTATGATTTATCGATTAGATTGTTCGATCTTCAATCGATTTATAGACGCTACTTGATGTTCGTACGAGTAATACAGGTTAGTAAGACCATGATGCTACAAAATTTTGGTAAATCGGAGGCAGGTTTTGAACATCAAGTGTTGTCTACTAAAATATAAGCTGCCAAGTGTTTGATATGCCTATGATCAGGGTTGGAAAAAAAACAGTTTTTTTTTAAATTTTATAAAACAAACAGTTCAAATTGTTTTAAACAAGTGTTTGTTTTGTTTTTTTTGTTTTTTTTTGTCCTTTTTAGTTTAGGGCATTATTTAAAATTAATTCGACCTATAATGTTTCATTTCCAGACTAGATCTTTTGACTTTTCAAATTTTCTATAGTAAAATAAATATTGACAAAAAACGATCAATGGATAAACATTTATTTTATGTTGCGTATCTCTAATCACTACTAAACGATTTACATTCACCCTGAATGTTTCCTAGCAGGACTATACCGGCGGGGAAATACCTATAAACTATAAATTCTATTCTATGAATAGGGGCACCCCCAATATTTATTAATTAGTGATGAGCCGAATGTGGTTTGAACCGAATACGAATTTCGGCCGAACATTCGGTAAAAATCAAAAATGCCGAAGTTCGGTTTTTATTCTGCACTTATATGGTAACAACTAACAAACAACAATAAAATATACCTATAAGTAATTAATATATTGAATTTTCAAAAAGTTTATTTGATTCAAATCATAAGACTTCCTAATTTAATAAGAACTTATTGAATTTGATTTTTTAATTCTAAAACTTAAGATTGAAATGTCGAAAAAGGAAACTGATAATGACAGTTAGTTACTTGATTAATAAATAAATTACCATGATTTTAAATTATGTAAAAGGCTTATTTATTTAATCAGGTATGAGTGAGTATGACAGATTTGATTTTTTTATGTTTTATTAATCTTAAAATCAAAATTGTGCAACTATTTCACTCTTTTCTTATACCGAATGTTCAGCATTTCAACCGAATTTCGGAAGAATGCCGAAGTTAGGCCCATCCCTAATATTTATATTTAAATGAGGGGAATAAAATAACCACTATTCCATTCGACAGCCATCCATTAGGGACTTTCCTAACGGGACTTTACCGGCGGGGAATTACTTAATATGAATTCTATAAATACGAGTGCCTTTCTTTCTCACATTTCATTTCATTATTAATTCTGCGACTGATAACACCTCATAAAAATGTCAACTCCAGGACGCAAAAAGCATGCAATTTGGGAACAATTCACATCGATCCCCCAAGAAAATACCACACTGAAGACCTGGGCTGCGTTGCAGAAAATGTAAGAAAGAACTAGTTGGACTTGTGAAAAGAATGGAGGCACACTTCCAGCAATGTAGCACCACCACCGGTTCTAACACTGACGCAAATCTTGACGCGGACAGGGACGTGGAGGAGGAGTTGTTGAGTGATGCTGGTTCTTCCCGATCTTCAGATAATGCTTCTGCTACACCCACATCTTCTGTTACTACTCTTCAATCTAAAAATGCCAGTACCAGCAGCAGCGCGAGCGTGAACATTTCAATGAAAAGATTTATTATTGCTACAAGTCAAGAAGATAAGAAGAAAATTGATTTACAATTATCTCGTTATATGTTTGCTACTAACACGCCTTTTAACCCAGAGTTACTGAAATTAATGGAAATTTTACGCCCAGGATATAAACCTCCAAACCGCAAACAAATTGCTAGCAAGCTACTCGACGAAGTCTACAACTCGACTCAAGAAGCCGTAAAAAATGAATTGAAAAACAAAGTTCTTAATCTGGCAATTGATGGGTGGAGTAATGTCAGGCAGGACTCGATAGTTTGTGTCTGTGTTACCGATGTGTTGACAGACTCATCTCATTTAATTGATACAATAGACACAGGAGCCGAAAGCCATACAGCTGACTACTTGGTTAAAGTTACTACTGCGGCAATAAAACAATGTGAAACTTACAAATGTACGGTGCGAAGTGTAGTGACAGACAACGCAGCAAATATGAGCCGTATGAGACGAGATTTAGCCCAACAGGAAGAACTAGCTTCTCACGAGGATATACTTACATACGGCTGTTCATCACACATATTAAACCTTCTAGCAAAGGATTTGAATGCAGAAGATATTACTGATAAAGTTAAGTCGATAATGCGGTACTTCAAATACACTCACTTTGCATCTGCCAAATATAAAGAAGCTGGTGGAAAAGCAATTGTTATACCACAACAGGTACGGTGGAACACAATGGCTGACTGCTTAAAAGTGTTATTAGAAAATTGGCATATAATGTCAGATATATGCTTAAATCATTCAACTGCTATAGATCTGTCAATTTCATTGAAAGTAAACGACATGGCGCTGAAGCAACAAGTCCAGGCTCTCTACAAAAAACTGGAAAACATCGCAGTTACACTTGACATCTCCCAAAAGACATCCTGCTGTATTGGCGAAGTGACTGAAGCATGGATAGAGCTTAAAAATATGTTTGAGGGAGAGAATGTACGACTGCGTGAGACCGAGTATTCATTGGATGATTTAAGGAAGTTCAAAGCTCGTTATGAAATGGCAATGTCTCCAGCTCATTTTGCAGCAAACTTACTACATCCTAAGTACAGGGGTGAAAAACTCACGAGTGAAGATATTTCTGAGGCTTTATTATTTATAGAAGCTTATCACAAAGAGGCGATGCCCTATGTTGTTAAATACAGGGCAATGACAGATCCCTTTCATAACTTTCTATTTGAAGATCATGTAGTAAATCAGGTCGGACCTCTCGAATGGTGGCAGAAATTAAAAAAACAAATTAATGGTCAAACAATGAACTTAGTGGCTCAGCTTCACACTGCTGTAGCTTCAAGTGCTGGAATTGAAAGACTGTTTTCAACATTTGGATTTATTCATTCTGACGTACGAAATAAACTGGGTACAGAGAAAGCTGCAAAACTTGTTACAGTTTTTAAATACCTTAATAAGGAAAAGAAAAAATAATTGTTATCTTGATCTTGTCATATTGTCTTACTCTCCTGACTGACAAACAATTTTGATTTTATAATGTTTATTAAATATAGGTAATTTTGTTTGTTATAATTTTGTTTTTGATTGATTTTAAATTGAAATTTTTAATATTCTATACTATCTAATGCATGTTTCAAAAATACGTGTTATCTTATCCCATTACCCATATAAATCCTAGTACTTGGTAGGTACTTAGATCTTTGTTTGACTGAATAAATAA
The DNA here is from genome assembly GCA_947859395.1 of Eupithecia insigniata. Lineage (NCBI taxonomy): Eukaryota > Metazoa > Arthropoda > Insecta > Lepidoptera > Geometridae > Eupithecia > Eupithecia insigniata. The sequence continues at coordinate 14,080,989 of OX401998.1, read as the reverse complement.
CTTATCAAAAAAATATTACTTTCATTTTATATCATTCATTCGCAATGAAAAGTAGTTTTAAAGCTTGTTTTTTTCTCATCGTTTTATACAATGTTTAAAACTTGTTTTAATCTGTGTTTTTAAACGTATGATAAAAAACACGGTTTAAAATCAAACTGTTTTAAACATTGTTTTAAACATGTGTTTTAAAACCATTTGTTTTAATCATGCCAACCCTGCCTATGATAGCTGATAGATAGATAGATGCACAAAAGTTGTATATATACACTAATAAATACACATATAAACATAAATGCGATGGGCAGGCCATATAACTCGTAGAACCGATAACCGCTGGGGAGTAAAGGAAACGGAGTGTGGGAAGACCTCCCACTCGATGGACCGACGACATCGTGGCGGTCGCAGGGAGTCGTTGGATAGAGGCGGCTCAGGACCGCTATTCGTGGCGTCGTTTGGGGGAGGCCTATGTTCAGCAGTGGACGTGTACGGGCTGATGATGATGATGATGATGATAAACATAATATTAAATGATATTCTTAATTTAAAATTATTCACAAAAAAAATTACATAAAAAAATATACTACTCACAATAATACTTACTTAAGTATATATACATACACAATAAAGTAAGTACGTATACGTAATCATTTACGTACCGATTTATTCTTGCGAAAGAAGGTAGTTATAGACTCTAGATCTGAAGACATGACTGTATTGAGGATGACTCACGATATTCGATGGGAAGACTGTTCCATAACCGAGTGCCCTTTATGGCTGAAAGACAGGCACTTGAGACACTTTTTGCCTCAAGATCATAAGGAAAACAACTGCTCCTGCTCAGTTTTAACTCGGTGCCATCTACCCAGATGATACAATTTTAAATTGCGATGAAGATCTAAAATAGTTATTAAAACAAAATGAACCTACAGAGAGCTCCATAGATAGCTCACCCCGCTGTCAGTCTCCAGGTCATAGTAATTTTTTATTTTGTTTTCAAATATAAAGTAAATTTTTTATAGGCATCTTCGTTCGCGTCCAGGTTTCGGTAGCAAAATATTTCGGAATTCATAATAATTGGCTTCAAACGTAATTAATAATAATCATAAATTATGGCTTCCATCAAAGGAAACGTTCTATGCACAGAAAATATCTCACCACCTGTTTTTTGCAAATTCCGTGTCAAAAACAACTGGAAAAACACAGAAAATTAAACCGTTTACTCCCACGTCCATGTCCCTTACCACTGAACCGTAAAGCACACAGATGACACTTTTCCCATAATCATCCCGTATTCATTTTATCATCCCCATGATACAACCCCATGCTCCCACGTTGCCATCTCAATCATGTTTTATGTCATTGGAATAGCGAGTAATTGCGTGTAATTTGGACTAATTTCCTATGATTAATTGTTTATATTTCTATTAATTTGTTTGTTTTTATCGAACATTATTATCTATTATCTGAAATAGCGTAAAAAATCAAATCATCAATATGTTCGTAGTGGGTATTTGAGATGAATTCATTTTGTTATAAAACTATTATAATTTATAACTAACTATATATACTACTATTTTTAACGAATTTACCTTCTACTTTATTTTAGTAAAGATGAGCTACGTGTAGATTGTTTAACAGTCTGCAGTTAGCTTAATTGTTTCAATTGAAAATACTATGTAGTTTAAATTTGTTTCTATTTAGTAATTGATTGTAATTTTCATTGTTATTAAAGGCATTATGTCCTTTTTATAGTCACAGTCTATGCATCTAATTAAGTATATTGTATATTTGTTATTACTCGGATGGACCGACGACATCGTAGCGGTCGCGGGGAGTCGATGGATGGAGGCGGCTCAGGACCGCTATTTCTGTCGTCGTACGGGGGAGGCCTATGTCCAGCCGTGGACGTGTATAGGCTGATGATGATGATATTTGTTACTTGTGTGCCTATTGACAATAAATGATTTTTATCTTATCTTATCTTATAATATATGTAATGTAATATTTCATTGTCTTCTACTGTCAAGATTCATCTTTTTCTCTCTTGTTCCCTGTCTTGTATTTAAATATCTTGTACCTTAAGAAATTGTAATTAGCTTTGTACCACCACACTAGGACCTAGGGCTATGGAGCTATGGGCTATGACTATCCTTGGTGTTTCTCTGCGTGACAGAATCCGGAACACGGAAATCCGTAGAAGAACCAAAGTCACCGTAGCTCCCAGAATAAGTAGGCTGAAGTGGCAGTGAGCAAGTCATATAGCTTGCAGAACAGATAACCGTTGGGGAGTAAAGGTTCTCGAGTGGCGGCCACGATGTAATGCGAAACGGAGTGTTGGGAGACCATCCACTCGATGGACCGACGACATTGTAGCGGTCGCAAGGAGTCGATGGATGGAGGCGGCTCAGGACCGCTATTTGTGAGTCGTATGGGGGAGGCCTATGTCCAGCTGTGGACGTGAATGGGCTGATATGATGATGATGATCAATAGGACCTGTCTGAAAACCAGCGCCGCTCTAGCTTCCGCTTGTAGCGGCATAATGCTGAGACAGCACACTTTTCCTATCTATTTTCTTTATGTATGTTTATATTTTCTGTACTTTCCATTATCTGTACAGTGACTGTGTCATACATAACACATAAAATAACACGATACACGTGTTATTTTATGTGTTATGTATGCCCAAATCTACTTTCTTTCTTTTTTCTTCTTTTTTTCTTATGATTATTCAAAAAGTCATAATCACGACAATACTGTATATCAAATGTAAATAAATCGTGACAACAGTCTTTTTCTGATTTTAGTTGGACTAAAATATACTGAGGACAAATTTTGATGGGGCTCTTGACATTCTACTCTTTGATCTACTTAACCATATATTTTGCTTAAATACAGTATACAAGTTACAACAAAGTTGACATTTCTTAACTTCATCATCATCATCATATCAGCCCATACACGTCCACAGCTGGACATAGGCCTCCCCCATACGACGCCACAAAAGCGGTCCTGAGCCTCTTTCATCCATCGTCTCCCTGCGACCGCTACAATGTCGTCGGTCCATCGAGTGGATGGTCTCCCATGTAGGGGGGGGATTTGCCATAATCACCACGCTTGGCAGGCGGATTCGATTTCTTAACCTGCTAAATAACAAAGGACGTCCTTAGGCAATAGTTGCTAGTTACTTAACCACTTTGCTACTGTTTATTCCTTATATAATTGAATAATACTTAAAAATATACTGCGATATCTTAAATCATATAGTTTAACTCCTCTGCAAACATGGCAATGGCAATTTATTTGTTTTAAGTTAGCTGCGCCCTGCGGCTTCGCCCGCGTATCGAGTTTTGAGCGATCGAACCAAGGTATAAAATATTTGATAATAACTTTACGAACCTGTTTAACCCTTTTAAAGAGTGATTTCCAAAATAGGAAAATACATGATTAATTATTTACTTTGTAGTTTATTTATACCCAGTTTTGATCAAATTGAACCGAGTAATAATAATTTTCCATACAAACGTTACCACCATTTTTAACACACTCAGAGGTTAATTTTTCAAAATTAGATTAGCCTATGTGTTATTCTAGAACTTTTACTGTCTACATATCAAATTTCATCTAAATAAGTTATGTACGGAGATACGTGGTAACAAACATTCACACAAACTTTTACATTTATTATAGTAGTAGGATACTCTTACGAGAGGGTAAAATTACATGGTGGCGGCGACTTGTTGACGGGAAATTAAATTTGTAATGTCGCCGTGTAAAAATACTTATTAACAGTACTCGCGGGCACGCAACGGCTGAGTTTTTTTTTTTTCAGGTAAAGTCATGCAACTGATGCAAGTATGTAGTATGGACATGATTTACAGATATTTAGATAATGTATGAAAATGTCTATACCTTTTTGACTTGTTAGGGGTTTCATAGTTCTTTGAATTTTTACCCGACTACCGAAGGACGAGGGTTATGAGGTTGGCACACTATGTATGTATGAATGTAGCTATGTATGTATTTACCCGATTTTTATGTTCCCACGTAGCGATGAAACTACTAGTCCGATTTAAAAAATTAGGTTTCGTATGATTCCTCTTAATGGCCCGATGGTTATAGGCTATCTGATAAAAATGGGGGTCTAACGAGATAGCGCGGTCTAAGTAAGGGTCAATAAGTCCAATGTTAGTAAATATTTTGACTTATTGGTAGTTATATAAAATAAATAATATATTCAGGCGTTACTTTGCGGAAATCCATTTCAAATATTAGAATGAAAAAATATTTAGTAACAATTCTGCGTATAACCCACTCTGATAGTATTCATCAAAGTTAGTTGTCAACTAGTTTTGTCTCTCCACGAGACATCTTCACGACACCACAATCTCGACCTCGGTATTGAGATTGCCAAGCAACACCGACAGAGTCCAGCCAGCGACTCCGAGGTTCTCGCGCCGAGTCCAGCCAGTGATGTTGCCTCTCCGAGCTCCTGGCGCCAAGTGAAACACAACACAACACACAGTGAAATTCGTGAGGTATACAAGAAAATAACATCTTGAATCGATGGAGAAATAACATAAAGGTTGCTTTTTTATTGTAGGAACGTTTTATTTTAGAGTGAGGTCCGTTAGGAGAGATGTTTGACTATTCATCATCATCAGCCCATACACGTCCACATAGGCCTCCCCCATACGACGCTAAAAATACCGGTCCTGAGCCGCCTCCATCCATCGACTCCCTGCGACCGCTAAGATGTCGTCGATCCATCGAGTCTATTCATAATAATATCAGTTTAATTTTACACATTCCAAAAGTACAAAAAAATTTTAAAATTCTAAACGTAACTTAACCTAATGTATTACAAAATCGAATTCACCCCCTCACCAATTAACCCTCACCCTGACCTCACCTAACGGACCCTTCACGATTACAAGTAATCATAACACGATTGAAAAAATAAAAAAAAAGTTATTTACGGAACCTATTAGCACCTCCCCGTCACATCCGGTTCAAATCACGGGGTGCATGGGGAGCAAGCCATTAGATGACTTGGCGATGTATGTAGGTAAAGCCAATTTTGATCTAGTTATAGATTACGTACAAGAAAATGAAAAACTACGATAGAATCCAAAGCTTGCCTGGAAGAAATTGATTTCAGCGATAAGGCCTCCGATTGTGCAACACTAGATTTAATTAGTAGTTACTGTTGGTCAATTTATTTTATAAGGTGCGATAAAGATATTTTCTATCTATCTATCATGGACCAGTTGAGCTACCAGTAGTTTGTTTGCAACAGTCTGCAGTAAGCTCAAATTTTTCAATTGTAAATACTAGTTCTATTTTTTTTATATTATTTGATTGTAATTTTCTGGTTTAATAAAGATTACAGTCTATCATAGAAGATATACTTTTTATCCTGAATGGGTATTTCATAAATATAATCGTTTTTATTTTAAATCAGTCGCGGTTTCTATGAAAAACAAAAATTACAAATCGATCTTAATTATCCTATTATCCTCTTATTAGTAGGAGACTAATAATATTATAAATTTCAAAGTTTGTATGGATGGATGTAGGGATATTTGTTACTCTTTCACGCAGAAACTACTAAACCGATTAGGCTGAAATTTGGTATGAGTACAGTTTGGGTCTTAGAATAACATATAGGCTATTTTATCCCAATAAAACGCGGGCGAAGGCGCAGGCAGCAGCTAGTCTGGTATAATTCCCGGTAATAAACCGTACTAGCGGTTTTATATCGTCCCTAATGAAATCAAATACCAATCTTGTTAAATAAGGACACTTTTTAAAACTTGGAGGGGCTATCACTGGATCTAAATATTGTGATAAAATCATATTTTTAAATAGGGCTATTAATTTGTTTCCTTTGACGACCGATGTGACACAGCGGGCGAAGGTCCGCCTGCGGCGTAGGGGGTTGCGGGTTCAATTCCCGCCTTGGGACAAATGTTTGTACGATCTGCAAATATTTGTCTCGGGTGTTCTGGGTATTTTCTAAAAATTATCTATGTAATATATTGTATTTTGCATATCAGTCATCTAGTAGGTACCCATAACACAAGCTCTGCTTAGCTTGGGGCTAGATGATGCTGGATTTCTGCTGGTTTGGATTATTTCCAGCATTATTTATTTATTTTATTATTGTTCTGTGTCTTTGAATAAAATGATTTTTAGTTGCCATCTATAAACTAACGCTCACTATAAACTTCTAAACTACATTTCTACCATATATCGATCGATTTATCGTATGATAAAAAGCAATATCCCTAATTTTTACTAGTAACAAACAAACGAGTAGCGGCAATCTAGAAAACTAGTTCAAACGATGTAACAGAAAATAACATACCAACAACGGTGGCCCAGTATTATTATTATCGGTCAATATTAGTCCATAACTGGACAAAGGCCTCCCTTAATGACCACAACAATACCCTGTCTTCAGCTTGCAGCATCCAACATCAACCTGCAGAAAGCCTTGCAGAGAAAATCAACACTCGTAATAAGGCAAAAATCTTTAATTATTGACAAACCATGTGTCGTAGGGATAAAACAAGTCACAGTTGTCAACCAATCTTGAAAAGCATACTGCACTACGTTGGCCGAGGAATACCGAGGATAAAAAGAGTGACGTACTGGACATCTTTAAGAAAGCGTGGGTCCAACTGGGTTAGGATCGTGAATAGGGCGAGATACGTTGAGCGATCAAGGATAGGGCTTTTCCCAGTACACACAAGGTTGAATGTAACAAGGACTTCCAATAAAAAATGACATCCAGAGATAAACCCTTCACGACTATTCAATTAGGAAATTCAAACAAATAGAATGTGAATTATCTGAATCAAAAATTGGTTGAGCGGGTAGCTTTAATCAAAAGAACCGACGACATAAGTGGCTAAGAAACTCGTTTATCGAATATTTTCACAGAATCAAACCATGATTTGAGCTGAGGGATTTCTGACTGTCGAGTAACAGAAATTTTTGGAAGCTATTTTAAGGAAAAAAAAAATACGATAATCAATTTATCTAAAGCGCGTGGTTAGCATTGAATACCTAACAAATCAATTATGGCCTTTTATAAAGCCTTTTGAAAAAATCTGTCCTTTGTTTTTGTCATATGATCAATCATCATCAGCCCGTATACGTCCACTGCTGAACATAGGCCTCTCCCAAACGACGCCACGAATAGCGGTCCTGAGCCAGGGGGCTCAGGAGCATCAATGTAGCGGTCATAGGGAGTCGTTGGATGGCCCTCCATCCAACGACTCCCTGCGACCGCTACAATGTCGTCAGTCCATCGAGTGGGAGGTCTTCCCACACTCCGTTGTACATTGCATTATTTTTGTCATATTGTTAAACAAAACCAATGAATGAGTTTCGCTGTAAAATCACAATAAAAAATCAGAAACACAATCTATAGGAGAATGTTAATGCATTGCCATACAGCGGGGCAATGCAGCCAGCGTCTTGGGTACGCTTCCGACTGGTATTGATATGGACCAGTTGAGCTATCTGTAGATTGTTTGCAACAGTCTGCAGTTAGCTCAATTGTTTCAATTGTAAATACTAGTTTAATTTCTTTATATTATTTGTTTGTTATTTTCTTTGTCAATAAAGACTTTATGTCCCATCTATAGGAGTTGTTAAAGTCAGTCATAGAGTGAAGTTGACTGTGCATGAATACGTGTAAACTATTTTTACTATTCTTTTTAATATCTTCTAAGCTATTTGGAATATGTTCGCTTTCACAAAAATCGAAATTTCAACGACTCTGAGTATGTCGATCAGGCAAGTGTGTATTTTAAAACATAACATAAATCGTATGAATGCTTATACATGTAATTACCCTATGTTTTATCACTCGGAATGTATTAAACACGTTGAGTTATTCTAATTTTACAATAATTTTAATCAAATATGTGAAAATACAATAAATTGTATGATTGTACAATAAATTGTATGATTGTACAATAAATTGTATGATTGTATTTGAAGATAATTGTTTAATGTCTATAAATATGTTATTTGGAATTTGTTGGTTTAAAAACAACTCTTACACTCGTAGCGTTCTAAAAATCTAGGTAACCTAGGTATTGGAAAGTAAGGCGGTCAACATCGAAATGTGATGAAAACTAGAGAATGATGAGTCGATAAAAAAATATAACGATTCCATACTGTAGTATATTTTGAACCCACTTTTAACTGGCTAGGCTTGCTCTGCAAAGAAATAATAAATCAAGCAAATAATTTTTATATTGTAAAAAACTTTCAAATGTCATCTAGAACCAAAGTGCTAGGGAAGACAAATCACAGAACACTATTACTCCTGGCGAGATAAATTCAACGAATACAAACTTGACGTGGTTAAGTCGTTTTGTTTAGGAGTTCCTATAGCCAGATTCAGTTTCCATCATCAGGCCAGCTCGATGGTACCATGACATTGATTTGTCACCGAACAAAGTATGCCAAATTTCAGCCCAATCAGTTGAGTATAGCTGGTGTAAAATTGAGTCGCAAGATTTCACCCGAGCAAACATACCTATGTACATTGCAAGTTAAATAAAAGCTTGTAAAATGTGTGAAAATCTGCTTCTTATCTCATGTTATCTTTGGTAGGATCTCGTTTAAAAATCAAGAACTTCATTTCTGTAATGAGACCGTCAATGTTTATTATTTTATCGTTGCAATTCCCGAGTTGACTGCCAAATTTTGTAAATTACTTTCATTAATGTGAATGTCATCGTATTTTACTGATGAAGTAGCGATAATCGCTGATGCAGCCATGACCAGCGTGCCTGCGATTTAAGAGGATATTGTTCCCAGATCATCGATTCGAATTCTCAAAGGACTGATTTATTGTACAGCAATCAAACAGATAAGCAATAACTTGATACAATTTAAAACCGTTCATTGCCACTTGCAAGTCAACGCGGTTTAAAAGTAAATGCTCGCAAAACGAGCTACGCATTTCTAGGTATGCTATTAATTCAACGTTTTATGTTACAGTGGTCAAGGAAAAAAAACAGGCACGTGGCTCGCTGGCCGCCAGGTACCAGCCCGCACGTAGGGAAGGGATGATCGAAAATAATAGGGGAAGAATTTGAAATTTATGTTTTTTGCAGCTTGCGCAGGTGATATAACGAGTGCGCATGCGTAGGCGGCACACTCGACCGCGACGATCGCCGCGCGCGCACGTCTCGCGAGCCCCATTGTGCCTTCGACACCCGCGCCGACCGCACGTGCCGCGTAAACAAACACGATGCTACAAGAATTACAACTTGTTCAGGGGCAGACGAATTACGTGGTCGTCTCGCCTAACTATACCACGCTCACGAAAAATGAGAAGCGAAATGTTCCAATCGCACCGGCTCCTGAAAAAAACTACGTCACGCATGATACTCCAGCAAATATGCAGTATCGGAAGAAAGTGCACTTCAGGACGAATCCCTACACCGGACCTCAGGCCGCATCGATCGCGCGTCGAAACGCTCGCGAAAGGAATCGCGTGAAACAAGTGAATGACGGCTTCAACGCGCTCCGCCGACACCTGCCAGCTTCAGTTGTCGCGGCGTTGTCTGGCGGCGCGCGACGCGGCTCGGGGAAAAAGCTCAGCAAAGTTGACACGCTACGAATGGTAGTGGAATATATTAGATACCTGCAACAACTGTTAGATGAAAGCGATGCCGCGTTGGGTATAACTAGAGACAAAGAAAATACGCCTAGCAATTCAGTGCAGCAGATGACTTCATTGGATATGGATGATGGGTTCTTCTACGGTCCTGGGTCGCCTTGCTCCGAGAAGCCTGATTCGCCGGCGCCTTCAGAATGTTCCTCGGGAGTTTCCTCTTCGTATTCTGCGGTGGATAGGTACGAGCCCACGCAGCAGCAGCTCGGGTCAATGGATGAAGATGAGCTCCTTGATGTAATTTCCTGGTGGCAACAGAAATAGCATTGTAAGTATTGTTTAATTTTTTTCATGTGGATTTCTCACTCGTCCACTTAGAATTTCATTCGTTCTATCATCTTCGGTTTTTAGTGCAAAATATTTTATTTTGATTCATAGGCTTGAATGTTTAAACTTATTTCATTTATTATGATTTTATTTTATTCTAAATATGTACCTCAATCTTTCCCAATGTATCTACAAAGTTCCAGAAATACTAATATATTATTTTCTTTGTCCACAGGTCAATCAGATTCAAACTGGACAAATCCCTCCGAATTATGTGCATTATTTATAAGTACTGCATTTATTTGTGAATGTACGAAAAGACTTTTGTATATCTAGTCAGAACCACTAGTGCCTTACGTGTAATAGAAGTGTTTGCGAGAGCGAAGAAGAGACTGAAAAATACGACATCTTGGACAAACTTGGCGAGAATTTGTCTTTGAGGTCAAAATTTAGACTATTATTTTTTAGCTGGAGGATTAGGATTGGATAAAGAAACGAGAAGCTTTTGCTTGGAGCAGCAATAACGTCTAAAAGCAATAATATTTTTTAGAAAGACAAATTTTAAGGAAGCCTCGTCTATTTGATTTGAAAATAACAAGTTTTGCTCGATTACTAAAAAAATATGTTATGTATTAATTATTGTAATACCTTCAGTTATGTAAAAATTTTGTAATTCCATTGTATTTTACCAAATTATTACACTATAATATGCCTTCCACTTATCCCACCGATGAAGACAAAGAAACCGGCGAAACATACAATTGTATAACAGCGAACTTCAGAAAAATAAATTTTAAATGTAATTTTATCGTAAGAACCAAGCCAGTCTGCATTGTAAATAGGTAACTTAGTTGTAAGTAGATTGTAAACGAATAAAATTATTTATTGAACATAATTGCATTATTTTCTTAGCTACCTCATACAATTTTGCAGTATTACTCCACACAGACAAGTTATATTGATAGGTATACGAGAAGAATTAATTTTTATAGAAAGCAAATTGCACAAAGTTATCCGAAATTAAAACACCATGTTTTATTAAACAGGCTTTCATTATTCATAGCAAATAACAGCCTTAGTTTGCAAATTTTTAGGTTTATTACCCGACTACCACGGACGAACATTATTACAATAATTTAAACGATTTCATGTATTTGCATGTTTTGGGTACGCGTATATAGCTCTATTGCCTACATACGAGTATTCAAAATGGTTGTTGTGACTAGAATAAAGATATGATTTTTTTAAGACAGAAAAGCACCTTTACGGGGAAGGGTAACATCACGATGGATAGATAGCTGATGTTTGTCACATCATGATGTTTGTGACATCTTCATGCCAAAACTTACTGAATTGTGTCTTCAATATTCTTAGGTTATTAACTTATATACGAGTTACGAGTATTAGCCTGGGTACACGCTCAAACATTTGTGCATGTATGATTGCACAAACCAGTTTCCGCAAGCAAGATGAGCCCGGCCACACGCTCCATCTTGCTTGCGCAAACTGTGTTTGTGCAATCATGCATGCACAAATGTTTGAGCGTGTAACCGACATAAAAAGGATACGTGCAAAATCGCGGTCAGAAATTAGATATATATAAAACGTTCCTTTCTACCCCACACTTTACGTTTTATCAAGACACGAAAAGAAAAACCAACAGTTTCCAAAAGATTTAAACGACTTGATGCAGCAATCTTACTGAATCTTCGGCGCATTAGTTCATTTATAAAAAAGAAAACAAAAATAAACTCTACCTTCTGCTCTCCAAGGTCTGTTATTGACTTTCCAATAAATATTTCCCACGAGAATCTATTTACTGATATAAGAGAAGGTAAACAATAATTCCCCTGGTCCTAGACTCATTAAAATGAAGAGACAAAAGAGTTTGCGATAAAAATAAATCTTTCATATTAATGTGCTACCTCAGTAGGGGGTGTCGCTTTAGGTACCATTTTGATAATAACAATTATCATTAAAACAGTATAATTGTCATAAAGAAAAAAGAAGTATTTGTTGAATTTCATCTTTTAACTGAATGTAGACCAAGGTAAGGTAAAACATTTGAAACCATTAAAATATTAGCACCAAATGCACTTAAGTATATCTATTAATCCCCCCCCTACATGGGAGACCATCCACTTGATGGACCGACGACATCGTAGCGGTCGCAGGGAGTCGATGGATGGAGGCGGCTCAGGACCGCTATTTGTGGCGTCGTACGGGGGAGGCCTATGTCCAGCAGTGGACGTGTATGGGCCGATGATGATGATGATGATGATATATATTAAAAGTGAGTATATATTAGTTACAGAGATATTTGCTCCAACTAGAAAACTAACAAACTAACAAGGTAAAGGTTTATCTTTACCTTAAAAAGATTGAAGTTAACAAAAAATCAAAGTGTTCACTTTATTTCCTAGTTTGACTTGTGTTATTTGAATTTTATGATGAAACCAAGAGTCCCGTAAGCTATAAAGGAAATAAATAAATCTGATATTGAGACAGTTTGTGAACATGGCGCATGCAACTTTGCCGAAATATCAGGAAATTCTAAACAAGACTAATCGTGATAAATCTTCTAATTATATTTGTCTGGACTTACCTACTTATGCTTATCTTGATATAATGGACCTCCTTTTGCCTTAATTATGAATTGAAGAAAAAGGTATTATTTTTCATTGAGAAGTTTCACCTCTTCATATCATTGTCATCATGGTATAAGAAAACAAGGTATGCTCTTCCGAGACACGATGTTCACGTGGGTGGCTCAAGGGTACGTCATCGACGCCAACTGCGAATGAGAAGACGAATCTGTTTCCTGGTGATAACATAGCGTAAAATCATAACTCCCCAAACTCCTTGTATTACCTGCATAAATCTGATAAAACTATGTGGTTTTGTATTTACCAATTATTTATCACATTGACTCATGTTTAACTAACGCTATTTTGACTGATCTAACAAACATAATTGACGATTATCTTTTTTTTTTCAATTCACCTATATCACATTTATTTCCCAACTTCAACATATTGTAGAAATAAAGTGGCAACTGAACACTGACATCACCTTGAGCCACTCCCGGACGACCAGACCTTCTTTTCTTGGATCATAATTGTCATCATGGTAAATATTTAAATCTGCTAATAGAAGGTTCAAATCTCTTTATATGGCTTGGGATTTCAAACTCATGACTTTTCATTATCTTTTGTGTAAGTGATAAGTTAAAAAAATGACAGTTTACTGATAAACTTATGAATACGGGCTTCAGATATAAATCCCGGATAACCTTCTACAACCCTTCAAGTTACCCTTCAGTTAATAAATCATCTCAACCCAGATGCAGAATTAGCAGGAACACGCGGTATTTCCCTCAAAATAATAAAAAAATATCTGCCTAAAAAAATATATAATGAAAAAAATACCTCACACGGTCCCAATCTACCATTATTATATGACACAAGGATGAGGGCATGATTCTATTAATTTATATCCAATGTGGGTGGGTAATATAACATTATTTTTTAGCAGAGTCTGGTCACAAACACTGTAATTTTGTACTTTTATTGAGATGTTTGTGAAAATATTTTTTATAGTAATTCATTGTTAATTTCTGTAAGACTATTACTTTGTTTGGTTCTAAAATTGCTACGAATTACCCTGGTAATCTTAATGACATTTTATACAAACAGTCTTTTAATATTTTTTATGCAAACTTTGTAGAAAATAGTAGGCAGAATATGTATCAGGAAAAAATATTTATAACTAGGTGCTGCGCGCGGCTTCGCCCCTTCGAATTATTTTTTTCGCGCGGAACCCTATTTTTTTTGTATCTTATGTCCTTTTCCTGGTTTCAAGCTACCTGCACACCAAATTTCAGCCAAATCAGTTCAGCCGTTCTCGAGTTATAAGTGGTGTAACTAAGACGACTTTCTTTTATATATATAGATATTACAATAAACAAAAAAAAAATACAATTAAAGAATAGAAACAGATTGGAATTAGTACTTTTTACAATAGAAACAGCTAAGCTAACTGCAGTTTGTTGCAAACAATCTAGAGGTAGCTTAACTTATTCCTACAAATTGGATTCAATTCGAACACATCAAATCATTCTTGTACGTTTTTCAAATTAATTGCCCGTGAAACAACCGCCTACCTGTTGCTATTATTTTCATTTCGTTAGATATGTTAGAGACAAATCTTTTATTCGTGGGAGACCGACTAGGACAATTGAGACATGGGTTCAAAAATATTAAAAAAAACCTTATTGTTTTGATAAAAAATGACATGCCACAACAGAACCACAAAATCTGATAATGGGCGTAGGCGGGGAGCTACAAAACGTTTGTTAGCACCAACAGACAATGAAAGATTTGGGTAAAATACAATTTTTCTCTTCGTGATCGTCTTTTGTTTGGTTGATTGTTAACTTTTTCATGTTTTTGATTATTGTTTGCTCAAGAAATCGAATGAAATTACTGTTTTCAAATATTTTTGACTCAACTAATTGGGCACGGATATAATTGCTGTATAAAATATTTTGATAGAGACGTAATAAATACTGTGTAATGAAATTTTATATTGAAAGATCTGCAAATTTTTATTTGTAATTAAGGCAATGGCAACACATACTCGTTAGATTAGTTTAAACTGTAATTTAAGCTGAATTATGTCAATTATATGTTGTATTTTGGTGACTCTACCAAAATCTAGAGCACATGGTATTTTTTTAGTCTTGAAAGAACTTGAAAGAACCTACATTATTTCAACGCTACCTGCGGAATTTCAAAATATTTTTAGCTGTCGTTAAAGATTTTCATGTCCGGTGACAATAACATATAGAAGATTTTTGACATATCAGTAGACTGATAACAGCAAGCTTCCTGAGCTAGTAAAAGCTACTTTTAGGAGCTTTATCTTGCTAATGATGTTTTACGATGTCGCCGTCTTATCGTCGACGCCAGTAGCAGGTTCATTTTACCGGCACCTTTATTTTTGTATGCATAAGGTCTATTTTAATCTTATACAGTAGCTCGGTTAATTACTTTTATTTCTCTATTCGTTGATAAGGTTTATTTTTGTCTAAGGGATTGTCAACGGTAGCAAAACCTTTCATTCATGGATGAGGAGACAGGCGGCCCTTTCTAGGCGCCAAAATGTATTAAAAACTTTAGAGGTAAGTTCTTTGCCGCCTTTGATAAGTAATTAATTGAGGAATAGTGATAGCCGCTTGAGTGATAAGGTTTATTGCGATACCAACATTTTAACCCTTTTGTAAATTTTTATCAATCCTTTCAATTTACCGCAATCTCACGTGATAGAAATCGGCAAAATGGCTGACGAACATGGTCTTCAAGATACCTATTTGCTTATGTGAGTGTATCTAGTTGGCAGGAAAACTTTGATTAATAATTTGTGTTTCATTTAAATTAGGTATAAACAATTTATTTCTTCCAATTATAATTCGTAACGCTAAGGAGCTTGTTAGTTGTTATTTTGTTGGATTAATAAAACCTCACACTAGTTAATACGTCGACAAAGCTAAGCCTTATAATCGTGGGCCTAAGGCGCGCGGCGTCGGTTCCTTTGTGTGCGGCCATACATCACGAGCCTTAAGTAGACAGTATATCAACCTACAGCCAGGATACCTAGTGATGTTCCAAAAGATTTCGGAGTCAATTCGAAGAAACTTAACACATCAGATAAAACGAGAGTGCCGTGGCCTTGTTCTCTGACCCTGAGACACTGCAGCAAAGAAACTTAACACATGAGACTTAAAACGCCAGTGCCGTAGCCTTGTTCCTTGACCCTGAGACACTGCAGCAGGCACTGAATGGTAATGAAATGGTAATAGGCGTAATTTTTGTGAACCGTTTTGTGCAATGTAATATTTTCGCATTTACATTATATTTTTGTATAGACATTATAATCAGCTGTGTTATAAAAAGTACACTATTTGTCAATGACATTTCTGCAATCAATTTGTTCGAATATCGTTTCGGAGTCCTACAAATACCCATCCCTATAAGTAGACATCACATCCAAGGAGTAATTAGCCCTTTGGCGACTCCTGGATTTATAGTGCGGTACGTCCGACAACCGTCTTTTGTTCTTCACGCCCAAATTCAATCGACATCTATTACATTCTATTATCAGGTAATTTTGGAGTCTTTTAGAATAAGGCACTTTTGTATCTTGTTAAGTGAAGATTATGATCGGCATCACAGTATTCAATCCACATAAAAATATAGACCTGGCTATATTTAGGGATTTTTGATTGTATTAAAAACCTTTTTCTAGGTTTAACATTTTAACATTCTCTAAACCCGACAGGATTATTAACAGCTCTTAGGGCAGTTACGCACTGTATCCGATACGAACCCGTTAAAGTGCGTTCCGAACAATTTTTTTGGTAGTTTACGCAACTCTAACGTAAATTTTTAGGGTATACCCGTATTTTCACGGATTCGGATCTGATACAGTGGGAGAATTAATATCCGAAGTCAGTCCGAATTTCTTTTATCTGTATATTTAAGTGTATTTATTACTTATTTAAAAAAAATAGAAGATTTGATAAAAATTTTAGGCACCTTTCTGACCAGATATACGCAAAAAAATCACTATTCATTTCACATTTCATGTATACAGGATGGCAAAAATTAATCACACACGTGAACTTATCCAGTTTGAGACCGCCAACGTTGGAAATTGTAAAAAAACACGAAAAGTCAAATTGAAATCAACAACATACTTGTACTCGTACCTATGTATGTGCTTCGATCCAGTGAATTATTAAAACAATGTTAAAATATTTGTTATATAAGTTTTAGAAGTGGAAAAATGCAGCTTGTAACATTGAGTATTAAAAAAAATAGTCCTTTCATCATCATCATCATCAGATCAGCCCATACACGTCCAGTGCTAGGCATAAGCCCCATACGACGCCACAAGTTAGCGGTCCTGAGCTGCCTCCATCCATCGACTCCCTGCGACCGCTACGATGTCATCGGTCCATCGAGTAGATGGTATCCCATGTAGGGGGATTTGCCATAATCATCACGCTTGGTAGGCGAATTGGTGATCGCAGTGATGTTGAAAAATACTCAGAAGGAAGCTTCTGCCCTTCCTCTGGTAGGTTTCCTTAGTCGGCTCTTACGACATCCACGGGTTGAGTTGGGTTGGGTTAATAGCCCTTTATAGAAGTAAAAACCTAGTGAGATTGATCTATATTTAAATATTATACTGTTGATTTTTATTTTTTGCATTATTATGTAAAAGTCTTTTTGATATTAATTTATAAAGAACAAAAATAAAAGTATACCTGTCATTACCCTTATGACAAGTATACTTTTATTTTTGTGCCATTGCATTCAGTGACGAAACGGTCCCAGCATTGCCACGCACAAAACAGTTGCACGGGACACCGCAATGCCGATTTCATTCAAATAACCATCGAATGAGAGACCACAAAATGGCATTGTACTACACAAAGCCTGATCTAGATTAGTGTCGCGTATTGTCACCAAAAAGGGTTGCTTTTGTGCGCCCACGCATGCCAAAAAACCACAACCTTACCGCCCTAGCAACAAAGTCTAAACTCCCTTGCAGATTCATTTGTATAGGCACAATGCACAAACATCTCGATCAATTGTAATAGAAATATGAAATTCTATGAATTTGCAAAGAAAATAAATATCGATTATGACAAACAGTTTTGGTATGAATATGTGAGCAAGGCACAATTGTGAATTCTGGGCAAATATTGGTTCGAGGATGTTATTCCTAATTTTCGGGAGCTATACGAATTTGCCATCAAAACAGTATTTGGTAGGACACGATACCTAAGCTGTATAAATATTTATTTATTTCTACCTCTAAAACATAGGAATTTTAAAATTGAAAAATTAATTCAGCATTCGCACTGCTAAAGTTTGGATTTTATTAAAAACCAGAAATAACAGAGCTTTCTCATACGTTAAATACGTCTACAATCATGTCTAGGACATCTTAACGCTACCTGTTGCTGTTTTTACGAACCATACCAACCTGGGTCTCTTCAAGACAAGAGTTTGTATAGGACCTATACAAACTCTTGTCTTAGAAGATCTAGAAGACACCTGGTGTCTTCTAGACCTTCGTAATATACCGATCGTAATATATCGATCATATCTTCTCTTTCCATCAGATATGATAATAAAACGAACGACTATTTTTGATTACATAAAAAGTTGTAGTGTGCCCATGCAATTAAACATTGCACATGACAGAACAATTTGGTCATTGATAATAATATTTAATGTACAGTGGGCGTCTCAAATAAGTATCCCCCTATCTCAATGTATTGTAGACAAGGTATATAATATAGGATACTTAATTCTAACTCGTACTGTACCTAACCACATTATCAATTTGTAGATACTGTTGTACTGAAAGATATTTTCCATAACAATCAATGAGATAAGAATTTATTTATTCCCTTAAACTTTTAAATTCTTCATCACTTTTTGATTCAAATCCTAACTAATATTATAAATGCGAAAGTGTGTTTGTTTGTCCTTCCTTCACGCCCTAACTAAGTAACCAATGGACTTGATCTTTAGGAGTTGAAAGGATGGAGAGTAAAATAGGCTACTTTTGTCCTGGTAAAACATCAAATTCCCAAGGGAGATTTACGGGAAAAAAGACCTTTATCTACCATAGAAATGTGAAATTAGAATTTAACGCGGGTGAAACCGCAGGGAACAGCTAGTTCTTTCATGAAAGAATAACACGTTCATCCTCTGCTATTGCTTCTAACTTCATAATATATTGTCAACACAGTACTTACAAGAAATTTGTCTGATTCCAGAAAGGAGTTTCACGCGTCGAAATAAAGGGACCTTTGTACATCAAAAAACTACTTTCATACTATAACACCCACGAATGATACCATCTTAACTACATACTGTATATCACCAACATAACATAGTAGTTGGACAACATTGCAAAGAAGAAACTTTAAAAAGAACCCTTTAAAAGTAACCTAGACGATATTGTAATATAGCTTCTAGCCCCGCCGTTGAGTGTAAAGATAAATTTGTAGCCCGTACAAACAAACAAACTGTCAATGAAAAAGTAATCTGAGGCAAAGTAAACCACAAAGGACGAGATAAGATCAAAACTCAGACTTGAACGGACAAATTGTACTCTTTGTGGGTCTATTATTTGTGTACTGTTTACAAAACATGTCATTTTACAATTTAATAATGTTTTGTACCGTGAAATTGACTCCTGTTTACGCAGAATTGCGAGATTTTGACTATGATATGACACAAGGATTTTTTTGCAAATCACTGGAACCGAAAATATGAGGATCTAGGCTGATTTGGTTGTTTGTAGTTGACTGGTTTTGCTTTTAAACGCACTTTACAATTTCTGTTGATCAGGGTAATTTCTTAATTTCAATATTTTGTTTG
Organism: Eupithecia insigniata; assembly: GCA_947859395.1. NCBI lineage: Eukaryota > Metazoa > Arthropoda > Insecta > Lepidoptera > Geometridae > Eupithecia > Eupithecia insigniata. The sequence goes on along the minus strand of OX401998.1, from coordinate 14,061,557 downwards.
AAACTTTGGGCAGCGTTCGGGAAACTTCGCAATATCTTTTCGTCACAAATACCGCAGAGCGTCAAGACGAAAGTCTTTAAAGAATGTGTGTTACCAGTGATGACTTACGGATCCGAGACGTGGTCGCTCACTATAGGCCTTGTGCATAAGCTCAAAGTCATCCAGCGAGCTATGGAGAGAGCTATGCTCGGAGTTTCTCTACGCAATAGGGTCCGGAATACGGAAATCCGTAGAAGAACCAAAGTTCCCGACATAGCTCTCAGAATTAGCAGGCTGAAGTGGCGATGGGCAAGCCATATAGCTCGTAGAACCGTTAACCGTTGGGGAATAAAGGTTCTCGAGTGGCGAGATACATAATATTTATAATGAAATAATCGAGCAATCAGAAATGAAATCATACCATCATTATTTTCAAATCAAAGTTACATAAAAAACAGTTACATCCGCTGAGGAGTAAAGGTTCTCGAGTGGCGGCCACGATGCTACGCGAACGAAACGGAGTGTTGGGAGACCAACCACTCGATGGACCGACGACCTGCGACCGATCGCGGTCGCAGGGAGTCGATGGATGGAGTCGGCTCTGGAATGCTATTTGTGATGTCTAAAGGGAGATATATGTATGTCCAGCAGTGGACGTGTATAGGCTGCTATGATGATGATATACTGCTCATAAAAAAACAGTTGTTAGTTATACTACTGGACTGTACAAATGCTGCCCTTAACAGAATCTGTCCTAACTAGAATATGTCCTAAACCGAACAAGGGCTTGATTTATTCGTATTTCGCGTATCATGAAGGCAGCCACATTTCAATTATAAAGTAGTACAAGCGCGGGCAGATGTTAAAGGTTTGGCAAGGTGTCTCTCAGGTGATCGGCACAAGCTACAGCTTTGTCATAGCGTACAGGCGTGTACAAAACGTTATTTAATATTTGCACGTTTTAAAGAATAACTGAGTTATTCCTGATTCGTCGAATGATCTATGGCCCGAGCGATTCTAAGACCAGAACATCAAATTCGATATTTACTTCATTCCCGATTTGTTATATTTTAGGATTTTTGAACCACAGGTGGATTTGGTTACAACTTTGGAATATGACTGATTGTGAATGTTGGGTCAATACATTGAGTGTCCATATCCCACATGTGCTTGTTGATAGCTCAGTGAGCAGTGCTGCCAACGTACTTTTGGAGGTCGCTCTACTCAAGCTGGGCAATGACTTCATTAAATAAAATTAATGAACAAAGTTTAGTTGGAACGAAACTTGTGATTTGGTGATCAGATTAGCATTAACTCTCTGCATTGTAAAGATCTCCATCATTTTCTTTCAATTTGATTTCAATTTTGTTGGATTAGCATTGACACCCTGCAGTACAAAGATAGTCCTCGTTTTCTTTCAATTTGATTTTAATTTAGTTGTGAACACTCCTGTGCACAAGCGTACACGATGTCGTTCACAGAATTTTTTCAACGTCCGGCTTCACAAACACGGAATGCGGGAAAGTAGCACGAGACAATTAAACCCATCATGTTTATATTAATAAAGTGCAAGGAATCAAAATTTGATCATATTTTTCATAAATTTCCCCTCCTTGAAAACTTATCCTATAAACACATCACGTGGTCATAAACTATATCTCTATGAGGTTTTCTTACGGTTTGTTACTTCAAACATAGTTTCATTTCATTTCAGAACCTGATTAGAAACTAATTATTAGTCTCTATCTACCGCGTACTTATCTATCTATAAGTGTAATTTTTATCTAACTTATGGTTCGTATTTCACAGCTCATTATTATCTTTTCATCTATGATAGGCACAAAGATACATTAAAATTTACTGGGATTATATTAATTCCATTGATTTTTTGGTAATCTCACTCACTCACTCACAATTCAGGTATATTTGTGACTGTATCATTCATACCACTATTTTTGCTGGTCATTGGTTCACATTATTTAGTTTTTTATTGTTTTTAAATGCTGGCTGCATTTTGACCGGCGAAAATAGTACAAGTTATACACATTAATATCATCTCGTGCTTCTTTAATATAATCAACATTTAATATAATCGTTTGACCACAATCTCACCGCATAGTAAGTGACGATGTGGCCCAAGGTATTTCATGTATTCATCAGCTGAAAGGCCTTCCATTTTTATCTATACTTGACTTCACCGTTTCTTCCTTATTTACATGTTTATAAAGTGTAGAGCCAGTTAATAAAATACCATTAAATCAATTGACCGAGAAGATATTTTAAGCATCTTGGAGTAAATCACGTATTGGTAGTTTAATCGGTAGATTTTATGGTGTAATAATAATATTTTATGAATGCTTAATATTTATGTGTTTGTATTGAGTTGTCTCATTCTTAAGGTTTAGGTTTGGACCAAGAGCAAGTAAAGTTGTTATGGATTCAATTTCTGTTCAATTTAGTGGGCTAAGAGTGGATTTACCTACATATGATATTTTAACCAAAAAATACTGAAAAAGTATTATATTTATTATATATAAAATATATATTATATATTAAATTATTACCGTGTAGAAAGGCACAAAAGTTTGTTTTAAGCTGCAGAGGGTAAAATCGGATGAATCTACAGTGAATCTACAAAATATTTTCTTTTTAAAAGTTCTTGTCTTTATGATAAGATACAAAATTCACAGAAATCTCCAATATAAATAAAAAGAAAACACAAAAAAATAACAATTTTTTGCCAGTGTACACGATACCTTAGACGCCTGACCCTTGTCCCACGCTGTATGTAGCTAAGCCTTTAGCAAGATTTATGTCCAAACAGGAAACTTTTATGGATTCAAACCCTCGTTAACACCAATGTAAACGCGTCTTATAGAATATTTGAGTTTATGCCGCTATTTGCTTTTACCCACCGTGATTGTAATTCAAATTTTGACGACTTTATAGTTACTGGGATACAACAGGTGTCGTAAATAATATATTATATAAATGTATCAATAATCGTCGTTCGAGTATTTATTTGCTGCTACTTATATCCGAGAACTCGGGTTCAAACGATGATTAATACTAAATTGAGAAACAAAACACAACACGAAATAGATTTTTTATATGTAATAAAAACTTTTAAAAAGAAGCTTCTATATCATCTAGGACCAAATTTCTTGGGAAGACAAATCATATGAACCCAAACTGGACGTGGTTAAGTCGTTTCATTTAGGAGCACCTATGGCCACCTTCAGTCTCCATCATCAGACCAGCTCGATGGTACCATAATATTGCATTGTCATTGAACTTACATAATTCCGGCTCCATCAGTTGAGGATAACTGTTTTAAAATTCATTTGCAAGATTTGTTCCACACAAACTAATAGAACAAGTAGAATAAAAGCTTGTAAAAAAACGCCGTAATGCTAAGTTATTTATTACTACCTGGATGACCGAGCTTTGCTCGGTATTTTTTTGGTAGGATATTGTGTTTTTTAGAAATTATATTTAAATACGATTTACAAATTTTCAATACACTCATTGGCTTAATGTTGCTTAACAACGCCACCTGCTGGAGTATTTTTAGTGTTGTGTCGTCAGAGAAGTTAATTACTCCCAATAAAAAAAAAATAGTATTATATTCGCCAATAGATGTGAGGAAGAGTCATATTTTTCAGTTTATTTACCTACAAACAAAAACAATGGAGTGAATTATGTCTTTGGGCTTATCTATGGGTTCATCTGACAACTTTCCTCCCCCATTGTGACGTCATATCCGAATGTATGCAGTAAATTAAAAAAATCTGTTATACATGATAGATCATAGTGATAGATGAAGGCTTTGTAGCGTCGAAATCTTGTCTATGGGAGTGCCCTATCGTAAAGTTGATTATCGAAACACGAATAAAACAACATTTTCTAAAAATGAATCCTAGCTAGATCGATTTATCGCCCCCGAAAACAGTGTACCTATACAAAATTTCATGAAAATCGTTGGAGCCGAGATTCAGATTATATACTATATACAAGAATTGCTCGTTTAAAGGTATATAACAATATAATAGGTTATTCTGTAACTCAGTCTCAATAAATTTTTCAGAATGAAAATGATGGCTTACGCTGCTAAATAAAAAAAAAATCTGAATAGTTCACCATTCTCAGCTTTGGTGAAAAAAGCTAAAGCATATGTGAAGCTGATCGTGAACTGCAAACTTTGTGTTATCTGTTCTTTGCATTGTTTGTGGTGAACTTTTTAATGAGTTTTTGGTGTTGCACTCAGAAACTATCTATACTTTTATCACAGAAAATTTCAGTTTGATAAGAAAAACTTTACTGGTCTATTTAGATGATTTTGTGTGATGGCTAAAATAGTATCAGTGGTCTCATATTATTTTTGCTGCTCGTCGGATGCATTTAAATAAAGAATAAAAAAAAAAAAAACAAGAATAGCGAAAATCATATGAGTGAAACATCAGGAATGCATCTGACATCAGCCCCTCTAGCACGGGGATTGTTCTTTGGGGTAGAATATACAATAAATGACATTGCATCGTCATACATCACAACAAGGAATCCTTAACAAGGTTAAGCGATACTTCACACCGGGACAGCTTCTATCCCTTTACAAAGCGCAGGTCCGGTCTGGTTTAGATTATTGCTGCCATGTTTGGAATGGCTCGGCCAAATACCAGCTTGCAGCCTTAGACTCGATAGAACGAAGAGCCTTCAGACTCATAGACGAGCAGTACCTTGCAGAGACTAAGATCCAAAGTCTCGATCACCGCCGCAAGGTTGCTTGTCTGTCGATCTTTTATAAGATACATTTCGGAGAATGCTTCCAGGAACTTCATGACCTGATTCCTCCATCTCCCTTCCACTCCAGGACAAGCCGACGAACGGCACAATACCATCCTTATCAGGTGGATATACCATCCACTCGTACAAAGCGGTTTTCGTCCGCCCTCATCATTCGCACCGCTAAGGGATGGAACTCGCTGCCTGCTTCAGTTTTTCCGGAGAATTACAATCTCTGGTTCTCTTCTAGACAAGAGTGAACAGGTGTCTTCTAGACTTTCGTGATACAACATCAGCCACATCATCACTTTCCATCAGGTGAGATTGGGGTCAAAAGAATGTCTATATACTATAAAAAAAAAGTGGCGTAACTTTTCTCTATTCTACCCAAGACAACCATCTCTATGCTAGGGGAGCAGGTCGATAAAACATTTAGGTAGGTATTCAAAAATCATCCAGATGTTTCTTCCAACACCGACAAGACCCGTGCTAACCCGTTGCACAATGCATCATAATTCGAAAGGTGCACAAATAGATACACATTTGCGAATCCTTTCTATTTACCCTTTTCTTTGAGCAATTCGAAACTCTCTATGATTGTACAACGCACGCTACTCCAGATGTTACAGCTATCAATGAGATCCAAGGTGTAGGCAAGATGGTTCAGATTGGACTTTTTTTTTGTTTTCGGCACGGGTCAAATACATCTTTCTATGATTTTCAATTTGCACATTATGCCAAAACGTTAAAATGAAGGACCAGTGTTCATGGCAATTAAATTTCGACTATTCCATCTGATTGTCGTTTCAATTTATGTACCTAAGTGATTTGATTATTGTTTATTAGTTACGTTGTTAGCACTTTTCGCCTGAGATACAGGTGAAACCTAGTTCAGGCATAAGTATAACCTTTAGAATATAAGTTACTAGTGACCCGCTCCGCCTTTGCACGGGTGCAAATTATATGCAAATTATATTATATAAACATTCCTCTTGAATCACTCTATCTATTAAAAAAAAACACATCAAAATGCGTTGCGTAGTTTTAAAGATCTAAGCATACATATTAGGGACAGACAGCGGGAAGCTATTTTGTTTTATACTATGTGATTGTTATTATTTTGTTAACCTTTTTTTGTCTTAAGATATTTTGAATAAAATTATTTAATTTATTTCAAAAATTATCACATTACCTACCAACACTTATTATGCCCACTACTGAAAGTACCTTCCCCAAAAGAAGTGATTTTGCCCCGCTTAGCAAGTGGATTGGTAATCGCAGCAAAGGTGTTAAAAATACGCTGAATGAAGCTGATACCTTTCCACTGGTAAATTCCCTTAGTTGGCTCTTACGATATTCATAAACTGTTCAATACTTACACCATAAAAGCTATATCCATCACACTATTTGTTTTACTGTTTCTTTCCAAAAACACTGGTGGCTGAAATTATTTGTAGGCACACGCAGTTCGTAGTAGAGATTAATTGGAATACTAAATAGTATGTTAAGTGTAGATCTACCTAATACCGAAATGATAGCTAAGAATTTTTTGAAAATATAAGGCTTATACTTACTTATGCGCAGTTCTAGACCTGGGATAACATAACAGAAGAGTTTTATCTAGAAATAGTTTGTACAAGAGCTCACCTATTATATATTATATTATATACTATCACCACAGTTTTCATTGACATTTTATTTATGCTCTAGACGAGCATAAATAAAATGTCAATGAAAACTGTCAATAACAATTTGGTGCACAGTGATGGGCGAATAAACGATTTAATTACTTATTTGAAGGTATTGGATTAAAACTGATAACCCGCCCCACCTCAATTAAATCATTTAAAGTCTTTTTGATTACGAACATGCTTTAAAGAGCTTTATGCCTCTCAAACCAAATCACAATTATCATTTTGATAAACAGTTGCAAAACGAAAGTTTAAACTCTCTCGGTCACTCAACAAATGAAATAATACAAACGTCCTGTGATTTTTTTATCAGTAAAGTGTAAAAACCGCGATAAGGTGGCTAGGCACCAATATCTTCGCTTTCTTAAGTGGTCGATAAGAACGTTAAGTAATTTTTTTTAATTAACACATTAAGGTGTATCTTAATCTGGCGCCAAATGTAAAGGGACCTTTGATAAGACGATGGCTTTATCAAGTATTGCCTGAGGTTACTAGGCAACGGGATCTTGCAAAAAAGTATCGGTTAGGTTTAATGAATGGGTTCGGAAGATATAAATTAAACATATATTTGGACCACCCTTGAAAGACATATTGAAGAGAATATCAGAGTATGAGAAGTTTTCCTACTAATATTATTATCAGGCGAATATTTGTATCGTTCTGCCATAGTGAAGGTGTTTGGCCGAAGACAGCGTAAAAACTACTGAATAGATCAGGCTGAAATTTTGCACATATACAGATCTAAACCTGGAATAAAATATAATACAAAAAGGGCATATAGAATATATAGAAATAGGTAAAATAATAGACGAAGGAAATTTAAGATTTTCATAACGTGTTCGTAGCACTTTTTTCACAGATTTTGATTTCAAGATTGATAAGAAAATATCTTTAAAATGTATTTTTTTTTTACCTTTTCTAAGACATAATTTTGGCTTTGATTAAATATTACGCTTATTGATCATTATTATGTCTTCTTTATGTCTCACTGGTTCAATAAATAACTGCTTTTTAAACTACTGAGAATGAATAGTTACTCCATCCCTTATCAAACTTGAATCTTCTGTCAAATAAGCCATTAATCTCTCTCACTTATAATTATTACAGTCGTTTAAGTCGTATAAATCTAAGTTGTTAGCCTGATTTATAGCAGAACCTTATGGTTACAGCGTAGCCTTAGGAGATGTTCTCATGTATTTATCAGTTCAGAGTACAAAGCTCTGATTCAACGTGAATATTTTAAATATTCACAAAACAATTAACTTATTAGATACTTGGTTAATCATTATTGTAATATTTGATTTAATTTAATGTTACTTGTTATTTGTGTATAGGACCAACAGGTGGGACCTTTTTGCGTGTCGGGTGGGGGGCTGCTAGTCTAACCACCCGATGTCGTCCAGGAAAGCCAGCAGCTCGCTGACGCCAGTGTATGCTTCCCCAGGCATCCTCGGTGTCAGAGGTACTGCAGTCGTTGTGTCGATTTCATTTAATAATCCTTAAACTATTTTCCAATGACTGAACGCACTAAGACAGTCAAACCTATATTACTGATTCAGATTCTGGGTCGAATCCAGTCATGACGTCATACAGGCGCAGATAGAAATATATAAAGGGTTATGGACTTACAAGTACTTCATTAATATAACCAGGCTCAAAACAGTAGCAGTCGTTAACCTACATATTAAAAAACTCGTAATAATTGTTCATAGCACAGAGATCTCTTGCGCATTCGTATATCACTTTAAACGAATTTAATGATCCGTTTAAGAGACACTTAAATTTAACTAATTATACACCAACTAAGCTGCAATGATTAATGAGTAAAAAGCATTTTTCTACGACATTGAATTTCTCAATTCTTAAGAGGGTATTTTAGTTTTTGTGTATGGCAATATTTCACGTGTGGCAATAAACTTTTGAAATATTATGGCAATTATAGAAAGGCAAAGGGAAGAAACAGGAACTCTTTTGCTGGAGGCTACGTGGCGGAGGGCCACTGTTTGGTACATATTTAGAGGATACTACACGTGCATGTGGATAGGCTTACGATTTTTTGACGGACCTTGATAAACCTTTGAAAATATATTGTTGTGTTTTGTAATCCTGGAGTCTTGGACTTCCTAAGATTCTTGGAGCAGAAGTTATTTAAGCACCAGGTGCCTTAAAATCAAATGGTCTCGTTCTCATTCTGCCTACTTATAAAACTAAAATGCCAACATTACACGAAACAAACAATATCTCAAACTGCTAATTTTAAAGAGAGAACTATTTTTATTGTGTTTATTGTTTGCTAGTTAAAGGGTTACAAAAACACCAAAATAACTTCAACCCGACCTTACGAACTTTTTACGACCTTAGGGGTGGAATTTCCGAAAATCCCGTCATAGCGGAAACTTATGTAGTAAAACGTACCTACCTACCAAATTTCAGCTTGCTAGCTTCAGTTTTTTTTTCGAAAGGATTATAATGCTGTTGACCGCAGATGGCCATGACAGCGTTACCGGACTTTTATTGCTAGCTTCAGTGGTTTGGGCGTTGTCCTTTAGAATAAAATTTGCCATGGTCGATAGAGACAAACAGACGAAACGACAAAATATTTTCACCACACAACCTTTTGCCTACGGACTATCGATGCTATCCTAAAATCTTTGATTTATAGTCTGGGACCTGTTCCTAAGCACCGCTTGTTAGTATTCATAAGAGATTTGCATCCAATTAAGGGCATTAAGGTTTTGTGGTATACCTTTTCTAATGGACTATAAAATGTAGCATTATGCTTTTATTTTATTTTGTTAGAACTTTTTTCGGTGTTACTATAGTCGAAATATTGTAGAAGTGGAACACTTACTCTGTGATTTTAGATTAAACAACAAAAATGCGCTATTGACTGCTGAGAGCCAGCTAAAAAAAGCTTTTCCTGACGTTGTTGTTTAGATTTCAAGCCTTTTGGCTAAGGTGCAGTCGGCTAGCTGTAGGTGAAAATCTTTTCGAATAGAGTAGAAAATATTCATTTGTGTCACAAAATTTAAGAAAGCATACGTACATTACTAATAACTTTTTAAAGTTGAAATAATAAGGCCTTCTCTTAAAACAAATTAAAAAAATTATACGGCCACAACAAAAAGAGCATAAACCTTCTTAATTTTTTTCTTATTTTAACATGACATCCCATTGATATCTTCTCCCCGCGAAAGATCTTCGCCATCTCTCGAAGTCGCGATCGACCGCGATCTGTCAATAAGCGTTTTTTACCAGCAAGGTAGTAAAGTGCATACATCTTAGTGCAACCGATTTGTATCTCTGTCATTAATATTTTAAAATAATAAATAACTATCGCATTTACATCAATCTGCATAAAATAAAAGGACAGAGCGGAAACAGCCAAGGTAGGCTCCCACGGATCGCTCCCATCTGACAATGATCTATATAGGGTCTTGTTCAGAAATCTTAGAGCTTTATAGAGGGCACATTAGACTCGTTTTATTGACGCAGCAATAATCAAATTTAAAATATTTTTATTAAAATACTAGTTTCTGCCCGGGACTTCGCATGCGTTGTTTCCATGGAAACTTTTAAAAGTAATTTCTATCCCATGGGATCTGATTTTGGGGATAAAACGTAGCCAGTATTTTATTCCAGGCATAGAACTTCATCATCATATCAGCCCATACGACGCCATAAATAGCGGTCCTGAGCCGCCTCTATCCAACGACACCCTGCCACCGCTACACTGTCGTCGGTCCATCGAGTGAACGGTCTCCCATGTAAGGGGGATTTGCCATAATCACCACGCTTGGCAGGCGGATTGGTGATCGCAGTGTTGGTGTTGATAAATACTCAGAAGTAAGCTGCTGCCCTTCCTCTGGTAGGTTCCCTTGGTCGGCTCTTACGACATAGGGTTGATATTCGTACGCCGCGGCCCCACGGCCAGAAGTTCATATATCTAAAATTTAAACCCGGTCCAGTTCAGTGGTTTTGGCGTGAAGAAGTGACAATCATCCGTCCATCCATCTAAACATCCAAACTTTCATTTTATAATATTAGTGCCATTGATTTTAGCATAAAGATTAAAAATAGCATATACCTACTTTAAGTGTTGAATAAAAAAAAATATTTAGTACAAAATAGATCTTAATTAAGCTATATATTTTTAGTTATTGCTACATAGCACCTTATCTACCTACTGTACTTAGGTAGTAGCAAGTACCTAAGTACAGTGGTAGATCCACACTTATAATATTAAATAATACTGTTGGTAAGATTACCAAGGATAATTACTATCCACACGTACTTAGTTTTTACATTATTTTGTACTTACCTAGCTAAGTTATGTTTAGAAGTGTTTGACATGTAAGAAATTTATCTTATCAATAAATGAACTAAACTAAACTAATTTTAGTGAAAAATACTTTTCAATACATAAAAAAATCTTTTTTAATTTTCTAATGTTGGTAAAGAAAGTAATAAAGTAAAAAAAATATAGAAAAGAATATAGAAAACCCAATAATTTGTAATAATAAGGGTATAACAACAGTGTAGGTCAAAAAAGAGAGGAATAACGAACACTTGCACAGTTTGCGGATTAACGAATGCTCCTGGCTCAAAGCTTTGTACGACACACGGTCTTTTAATTTTAAGAGCAATCATAAGTTGAATAAATGAAGTAAATCAATTTAGTTGAAAATTGTAAGGAGCTTGGAGTCAGTAACATAGAACAAAAATACAAAATCAGCTCGATTAACCATTTAAAATGGTCTGCGTTATGGCAAATAAGGTTAAAGCTTTTTGATGAAGGTATAAAATAATTATTAGCATATGGCCGACTAAATTTTTGTAATGATTGAGATGTTTTAAATTCCAACAATAACTTCATTTAAATTCCAACCATAATCTGAATAAGTTAGGATTTGACCTTTATCAAGAGTTCCAATTCTAAGGGATCCGTCTCTCAAACTATGAACTCTTTCATCGACCTTCGCGGTTAGGACAGTATAAATTCTAGGCCTAACCATGGTGTGGAAGCACTTAAGAAATTAAGTAAGAATGTAGCAAACGCCACCAAGTACCTAGGTAAGTTGTGAAGCTACTGGCCTCCGTCATATTCTTCGAATATAGAAAAATACGTGACAGCCCGCGTCAGCAGCGCGAGACAGGAGGAAGAGAAAATTGTGGAAGATGTAGGAGATCCGTTTTTACCAATGTTTGATATAATTTTTCCCTTTTATCGTGCTAACCCCTTTCTTTTACTCAGCCCTGCCCTTACAAGCTTGTAATTATTGGAGTCAGTGAGTCTCCCCCACAGCCAGGGGGTACCGCGAACGCCCAGGAAGCGCGAATCAACGCGAGTACGAAATAAATTCCCTGGCAAGCGTAACAAAGGTGAAGTAAAAAGGAAGCGATCTGCCCCCGGGCAGAGCCGCCGAGATTTATTCGTGCCTTATGAGAAACAAGAAAAATTGAAGGAAAACAAGTTGTCAAGAAATGGAATCGGTGCGCAAACACCATTAATTTGAGATTGCAATTGGCTATTACTTTCAAGAGGTTATACCGACTTGAGTTATCGCTTTTCAGTTGAGAATAGGTGTTGCTGTTATTTGTAGTTTTTTTTTGTTTTGTGTTGATAAAATAAGAGTTGACAAAACACTCTCATTTGTTTTAATCATCGAACTCGATATTTAGAAGTAAATTAGGCTCCATTCCACTGAGTTACGACCGAAGACATCTGTGGCGTAGTGGGCGAAGGTCTGCCTGCGATGCAGGAGGATGTGGGTTCGATTCCCGCCCCGGGACAAATTTTTGTCCGATCTGTAAAAATGTGTTCTGATGTTCTGGTCGTTTTCTATGTATGATAAAAAATATATATTTATGTAATATATTGTATTATGTATATCAGTCATCTAGTACCCATAACACAAGCTCTGCTTAGCTTGGGGCTAGATGGTGCTGTGTGGATTGTCCAGTATTATTGTTGTTGTTATAACTGCTTCCGTCCACAGCTTCTTACGCAGAGATAAAACTACCTTCGGTTCCCCGGGATCCTGTCTATCTCCATGCCTAAATTCATTAAGATCTGTTGAGCCGTTAAAATGAGAAAAAAGTAATAGACAGTTTACTTTCAGATACATCCCGTATGGATTTAGGTTCCACAATTTTTTAGTTTCTGCTGTTGTTTTTGCAGTAGGTACAATATGCAAAATTTATCAGTTGTTATTCTAGACCCAAGGATAGCATCTAAAGATGGTAAAGAAAAAGTTTCCATGCATATTAAAGTAAAGTAATATATTATTAATATTTTATAGATGTCGTATATTATTTTATATATAAGTAGTAAATATAAGTTTACAAAGCAGCTCACAATCAAATTAAGACAATAAATAATAGAGTCACAGTAGTCTGATTGTAGACCTAGATGTTAGCATAACAAGATTATAAAAATGTTGCCAACATATCCAAAACAATTTCCCTAGAATATAATAAATATTACTGTGTATTATTTAAACTTTATACAATAGAAAATACATTTATATCGTTATAAATTATATACAATTAATCAATATCAGAAACAATGTATTTCTAGATAAGGTATTATGTTCTAGATAAGGTCTGAAAGGTTATAAAGGTGAGTTACATTATTATCTACACATCTAAGCATGTGGTATGGTTCATAAGTTGCAACGTTGATGCTGGACATCCAATCCAAACAGGCATGTAGGCCATTAATCGTCTAACTAAACACAAGTACAGTGTCCATTTAGTAGGACACAAAACAAAGCCTCACAGATCTTCGCAACCTGTAGGCTCATGTTCTCCCGTCGACAAGACCATACGTTACAGAAGGTCAACATAGGTGTGACGTTGACATAACGATGGTTATCAGTACTTAGACAAATCGCTTCTACCTTCACCTGTGTCACTGGACATTGTATTGTGCCACAAACTTAACTCTAGCATCTTTAGTAGCGCTAGCATCGCTTATATTTGTTTAAATCAGGGTGAAATTTCGAAGGAAAGGCGTTATTATAGATTAATTATCGTGTATTCATCGCGTACCTTGTGTAAATATCCTATAAATATTCTTTAATATGTTATCAAATCGCGAATTTGAAAGGAAAGTCATTAGTTCCATTTTTGTCCACCTGAACGAATAAATTGGTGAAAGTATGGTGTTGTAGCAGATTTATATCGATGGTTTTAATTGGGCTTGTGCGACACGATCGACAAAATGAACATACTTCTAGGGCAGGAAGAATTTTGTCACAGATTTTATCTTGATTCATTTTTTGGGATTTACCTAAGGCTTACTTATTTGTTACCCTACTGCGCCAAACTGGGGTCATTAATTAAAAATTTTTTGCTTCTGGATTTTCTCCTGCAATTTAAAATATTTTTCTTGTCTTTGTGAGGTAGGTAGGCCAGTTTTATCTTAGAAAAATTAATACGTTAATTCGTAGATCTAGTGAGTACACTCAAAAACACATTTGCCTTTTTTTAACACAAGCAGGAAGTAATTGTAGGTAAATCTGGGGACATTCCCTCAGTCTCTGTTACTCTTGTTTTTTTGTGGGTTTATTTCTATTGTGATCTCGAAAAGGCCTAAAAGGTTAAAGTTCAACGAACTTCAAATAAATTCATAAACAGTGATGGACCACTATCTAAGGAGCATCTTTTGATGCGCACACATGCCTGCATTCAAATTGAGATGAGGTGCTGTGTAAATTGAAATATTTACTGATAAAATGCAATTAAATAACAAATGCCTATCTGCGGTATGTAGGACAATATTTACCAAGTAGAATATATTTTGTTTTATTAAAAAATACACAGAAATGAAAGATAATAGAATAGTAATATCATGAGATGGCCGTGGGGCCACGGCGTATGAATATCGACCCCTCCAACTCAATCCGTGGATGACGTAAGAGCCGACTAAGGGAACCTACCAAAGGAAAGGCAGCAGCTTCCTTCTGAGTATTTTTCAACACCAACACTGCGATCACCAATCTGCCTGCCAAGCGTGGTGATTATGGCAAATCCCCCCCTACATGGGAGACCATCCACTCGATGGACCAACGACATCGTAGCGGTAGCAGGGAGTCGATGGATGGAGGCGGCTCAGGACCGCTATTTGCGGCGTCGTATGGGGGAGGCCTATGTCCATCCAGCTGTGGACTTGTATGGGCTGATATGATAATGAATATCATGAGAGCATTTCCATTTATCCAAAAATTTATAACTCTGATTGTTTAGCTGAATAATGATACGAAATGCATAACATTTAAACTGTGCCATCGCACTTGCATTGATTGGCACTGAGTGCATACCTGCCCGTGTCAAAGGGGTTGCTAAGTAATTTATGTTTAATTGTATGTTTTGTCCATGTACCTAGTAAGTTTTTCAATTGTATTTACTGTGTCGTTTCATATGGACCACCATAACGGGTCTGAAAAAAATTATTTTTATTTTATTTTATTTTTTTATTGATTTATTTTGAGATATTTTCGCTGAGCTGTATTTTCGCATATAAATTATTACAAGGAATCATATCTTTAATTGTAGGTAAATCTGGGGACCACAGAACAAAGAAAATATAAATGCTGGGGATATTCCCTCATGCTCTATTACTGTAGTTTTTTCTATTGTTTAATTTTTGGTACTTTATATGTAATAGTAAAAAAAATCTTTCTATGTATGTATAGTATTATGTCTATCAGTCATCTAATACCCATGACACAAGCTCTGCTTAGCTTTGGGCTAGATGATGCTGTGTGGATTATTTTTTATTTAATTTATGCTCTAAAAATATTTAGCGCATAACATCAAAACTTAAGATAAATTATAATCAACACAGGTTTTATAATGGTTCATCATTTTATTTCGTAAACACGGTAGTTGGTAAACACGTAAATTATCTGATGTCACTGGCTCCTTTGGCCACGCGAGCCGACTTGCAATTTAGAACGGGGAAAACCGTGGAGAAGGTACAATTTTTCATTACAATTTTGACAGTTCTAAAAGGACTAGATTTTTTATTTTTATTTGTTTTTATAAATGGATTAGTGGTTCTCGTTCCTCGTGATTTTTTACTATGAAAAAATGTTTGTACTACAAACATTTTTTTTCGAGACAATTAATTATTTCCTTTGGTTTTTTAGGATATTGTAATTGATAAATAAATATATAAGTAAATAAAATTCATTAATTAAATCAGACAACATATTAGGTCCATTTTTTGTTAGTGAGCTGTCTTAAAATATATGTTAAAATACACGGAAAGCACAATACATCAAATTTAAAGGAAGGTTTAGGACCGTTACTAGAGTCCCGACCAAGCTGTCTGAAGCGAGACTTTCTACTTGATCAGGACCCGAATAAAGGCCCTCATTACTGGCAGGTCGTAGCGATCTGGAATGACCTGCAGGATGCTGTTGGAACTGCCCCTCACTCTGCTGAGCAATGAGGCAGTTTTCTTACGGATGATGGCGTGAAAACCATCGACCCGTGCCTCCGCAAACATACTGGATGCACTGCAGAAGCGCGGCAGTTATTTAATCCAATTAATTTGATTTCATGAAACAGGGCGTTCGCTATACCACACAATTTGCAACGACATTTTGTCATACAAACCTCAAGAAAGTGCCACCGAACTTACGGCGATGTTTTAAGGCTTACTCGTAATACGTAACTAATATTTTACAGCCTACCATGACATATCCTAGGACCCCTAAATGGGCTCTAAAGTTCGGCCAGTAAATTGCCATCCCATCCACTCCATAGTTTTCATTATCGTAAGTGATCGTCCGTTAGTCCAAGCCTCAGGATACAAAGTAATAAGGAGTAAGCACACCGTTCCTCATCCAATATTTTACATAATTAACGAAATTGTGGCGTACGCACTAATAAATGCCCCGCGCACTAATCATTGCGCTTACCCGAACTTGAAGCAATTTACGAGAAAGTCAGCTAACTTTGTAACGAAACCAGATTTTAGGTCGTTACAGTACGAAATATATGGTATTTATTGTATTCCTACCTATTGTAAAAACCTTAGTTCTAAGT
This sequence comes from Eupithecia insigniata, assembly GCA_947859395.1. Taxonomy (NCBI): domain Eukaryota; kingdom Metazoa; phylum Arthropoda; class Insecta; order Lepidoptera; family Geometridae; genus Eupithecia; species Eupithecia insigniata. Next base: position 14,045,046 of record OX401998.1, on the reverse strand, counting down.
GCATCTGAAACGATTTCACGCTAAGAAAATATTTAAGCAGACTCAATTTGTACACATCTGTATAATGTCTCTTTGATATTCGTTCGGATAATGAAAAAAAACAATCGCGTCATTTTTAGTTTCTTGTGAGAATGAACCACATAAACAGTTCGGTTACTTGCAAAGACCCCATTTCATCGAAAAATCAAAACACGGGTGAAACTGTAGCGCGTTGAAATCTTTTCCATGAAAAAGAAAGTCTTCGATAAATTTACAATGTTTTCATAAAACTCAATTTCTTATTCGCCACTTATATGGCTGGATTGTCAATCTCCTACTCCTATGTATTTTTCTCATGAAGTTACTCCGGCCAAATAAAAGTCTATCAACTATAAAAAAATTTAAACAAATTGAAAATTAAATGTACATACACATGAAAATCGTAACGGTCGCAGGAACTCGATGGATGGAGTGGTTATATCAACTCTCTTTCTAATAGATCTGATTAATATACTTCCAATTTACTACAATAAAGCAATAGAAAGCGTATTTTCATTTCCTGTTCGTGAAATTCGCGGTGCGTGGGAGTAATATCTCTACCTGTCTCCCGCAGCGTAATTTCTTATGAATCGACATCTAGTGAGATATCCCTCGGTTCTCCTTATGACATGACCAACAATAGACCACAATAGTGCACAAAAGCGCACATGATCTAGATTAGTGATGCGCTTTGTGTCCTCAAAGGGTTACATTGTGTAGCACAATGGCCGCAAACAACTGAATTCGCGCGGATTCTATGAATTTGTAAAGAAAATAAATATAGCTTTTGACAGCGGTCCCGATGGTATTATTGTTTGTCGATTGTCGAGTCGATGATAAAAATTACGATTTTGCTTATCTGACGTAGCATTTTTACAAACTTTTATTTAGTAACTTACCCAGTCACTTCTCACGGGCCTGAAAACCAGCGCAGTATTGGGCAAATGCTTCAATACTGCAACAAGCTGAGGCAGGGACCCATTTTACCCATAATAACCGTCTCATAATTTCTTCTGTGTTAACTACTATTTAGATTTAAGTACTTATTTAATAAGTTATCTATATGTTTTATTTTTGGGTAAATAAATTATATCTCTCTTGCTCTGTGAGCATGCATGTGTGCGCCAATCTTTCAACTAAATTTTGGATCAGTTATCCTCAACTGATTGAGCTGAAATTTGGCACACATAGTTATGTTAGTTTGGTGACAGTGCAATATCATGCTACCATTGAGCTGGTCTGATAACGGAGACGGAAGGTGGTCATAGGACTCATGGATTTGTCTTCCCATGCACTTTCGTAAAATATTGTTTATAATTTTTTTTTTAATATTCTCATTTGTGTTGCGTAAAATTTTTTAGTTGATTTCTACAGCGAAACAAATTTAATATTAACAAGTTCTACAATCTACATGTTTGGATAAGTTTTGTCTAAAAAATTTACATGTTGTAGTAAAATTAACAAGGAATGTTAATTATTCCTATAATAAAAATGTTTTGTTGCCTGAAGCGAGCAATAATTAATTTCGTTTTAGTAAATGTCTAGCAATCATACTTTTAGCTAAATGAGCGCTTTGAACTTGACAGAGGTAAGGGGTAAATACTACCCTTAGCGATGAAATATTCTAATAGTTTTTAATAACCCGCTTTTGGTGAGTTTAGACAACCGGTAATTAATATGGCTTTAGGAGGTTCATGACGAAACGGTTATGGGGTAGTTTTAAACCTTATTTTTTATTGTAAAGCTGATTGCTTCGAAGGGTTGTACGCCAAGCAAACTGTTTCTTAAATATTATAAAACATTTTTAAGTATAATAAAATGTCTATGAAGATATTTCATTCACCAATATTTTAGAAAACCACCTGTAAGGTGGAAATAATAATTTCTAAAAAACGTGTCCAACCATAACCACTAAAATAGAAGTCAAAATATTTTATGGACGTAAATGTTAACACTTTTGTCAAAGTGGATCACACACACAAAATACAAAAGGCGCCGATGTAAATCTAACCTTTTATACGCCGCTCCATTTCGATTCAAACCCATAAAATATAGATATGAACAAAATACTAAGCGCAATAAAAAAAATACATCTAAATTTTACGAAAAGTCATGTAGTTTTTTGTGAGCAACCTGACCGGACTATTGTTAATTTGTTGAGCTAAAAAACGGATGAATGAATAGCTACACCGGGCACCCAACTTCACCCAAGGGTTGACAAAATTGGGAGCGATTTGTCTTTCATTTCGATCTAACATTTGATCTAATTTTTTTAGCGGCACATCTCAATTAGTTTGGATATGTTTGGACAAGCGTCGTTCCTAGAAATTTCAACTTCAGGTTTGTTATAAATTAAGTAATGAAGCAGTAGGGTTACTTTTTATGGTTTTATTGCGTACGATAGCACAAAGAAACATGCTATCAAGTATTTCATTCAAATCGGACCCTCTTAAATCAACGCCTTTCCATTCATCACGGGTACGACACTTGCTGCACCTAAAGTACAATAAAACAACTTTATGTTTACACAAAAGTCTGTTTTATCACCCTGCAACTGAGTCTAGTTTAGTATTATTGAAAAACCAATAATTTGAATAAAGTAAACGGAGAGGTAAGCATTATTTGTGTTTGCGGTATCTAATTAGATAATTAAACCAAATTCTATTCTCGCCTACGGGTGGCATACTTGATATTCTTATCACGAGATAGCGTTAGAGCACTTTGGTAGGTAACATTTATCAAGTATACCTACACATATATCACTAACTATAGCTTTTGTACTTTTTCTGGCAATAAATTTGATATGTCACGTAAAAAGTTTAAAAGCTCAAATATAAAGGTAAGTGTTTACAAAAACTAGCGGAAGAGGATGGGGCCTTACCAATATTAGTTTTATGGGTGAAAAAACGGAGAGTCGAGTATTTGTAGGTACGAGTAATAATAAATGGAACCCTTTAGTACCCTTTCGGTTGCAGTGGCACCTGATGCGGAAGCGATTCGCAATACCAAGCGACGTGGGAACGAGTGTCCCATTTTTCGACTTTACGGTGGGAAAATGACCGGATTGATTTTGTGAATAGTATCGATTTCAAAGAGAACCTGCTGGGAATATTACTGTTCTTGTAGATTTGGAGAAATCAAGATACTTTACTGCAGTAAAATTTAATCAACTCTTGTTAGGCAGCGCATGAGTTGAAACAATTCAATTTGAAACAAGTGGACATTTTATTGGATCAGTTGAGGAACAAAATCTAGATAGTTTGGTCTCAAGCAAGTCGGTATTATACCAATTTTTCATCGAAACAAGTTGTATTTCAACTTCTGCACCTGATTAAATACCGAGTATGTATATAGTGCAATCAATATGAGTATATACGTATACGTAGTATATTGAAAATATACTTATAAAAACCTAGTTGAAACCAGTCTCCAAAAACAATACGGGAGATAATTAATCATGTTCTTATTTTTTACTACTCAGGGATGTCCAACTGCTGAGTCAGTTTTAGCTCTCCATTTTACAAGCTTTAATTTTACTTGCAATGTATGTTTGTTCGGGTCAAATCTTGCAACTAACTTTTAAACTAGTTATCCTCAACCGATTGAGCTGAAATTTGGCGCACTTATATAAATTCGGTGACATGTAATGTCATGGAGCCATCGAGTTGGTCTGATGATGGAAACCGAAGATGGCCATAGGAACTCCTATCCAAAACAACTTAACCACGTCGAGTTTGGGTTCGTTGGATTTATCTTCCCAAGCATTTTCGTCCTAGATGATATAAAAGCTTCATCATCATCAGCCCATACACGTCCACTGCTGGACATAGGCCTCCCCCATACGACGCCACAAATAGCGGTCCTGAGCCGCCTCCATCCATCGACTCCCTGCGACCGCTACGATGTCGTCGGTCCATCGAGTGGATGGTCTCCCATGTAGGGGGGGATTTGCCATAATCAGCACGCTTGGCAGGCGGATTGGTGATCGCAGTGTTGGTGTTTAAAAATACTCAGAAGGAAGCTGCTGCCCTTCCTCTGGTAGGCTCCCTTAGTCGGCTTTTACGACATCCACGGGTTGAGTTGGAGGGGTCGATATTCGTACGCCGCGACCCCACGGCATAATAAAAGCTTGTCTTTATTTTAATTATAAAAAGTTATTAATTTTCATACAGATTCTTATAATGCGTTTACCTTGCAGGTGTTACGTTTTTACACTAAATTATTCTTGCATGAGACACAAAAACAAACCCTAGCATTTAAAGGACACGTCTAGTTTGCACCTAACTGTCTGTCACAGTCTGAATCTTGTTGACAATGAAGCAAGTAATGAGCTTTTTGTATCAACGTGAAATAAACCTTGTGGAACTATAAATAAGGGTGAGAGATATAACCCGCATGTACGCGCCAGTGCTTCGAAGATAGCACTATCTGTGACTTCTCGTCTCTCAGTGTTACAACTATTTCAGATAAAATAAACGTTTAAATAGGCTACTGGTTACTTGTATTGGTATTTTATTTTAAATAGCTTACTAAGAAGCATGCAAGGTGAGGGCTTTTGGTATACGAAATAGGGCTTTGGTGAACTGAACGTTGTTATTATGTAGTTTTAGACAGTTTATGTATAAAAAAATTAAGTATAGATTAGCTATTGACTTAATAGATAGAAAACATATAAAAAATTGTGTGGTTGCCTGGAAACAATCGCTTCTGAGCGATAAGGCCGCCCATTGGACCTGTTTATGTTAATATCTTTGTGTTTTATTTATCTTTGTGGTGTACAATAAAGAGTTTTGTAATTGTAATTGTGAAAATATACGAAGGTTTTAAAGAACCGCACACCCTACAGCGTACCTGATCAAGTGATGACGTGATTTTGGATTCAAACATCGCTTTAAAAATCAGGTTGAATCTGTAGAAAAAAATACAAATTACAATACAAATACAAAATATTTTATTCAAGTAAACTGAAATTATTATACATTGCATGGGTTTGGGACCCTCTTTTAAGTATAGAGATACCTGCGTTAGAGGGTTCCGCTCTTCCGTAATATAGTTACGATATTATAACATTTCAAGGTGCGAATTTGAAGAATAAAAATTAAACAGTTAATAATGCTTTGCAAACATTTACAAAACATGTGATTGTATGTGGTTTGTGTGCTGTGTGTGTAAAGCTGGGTGTATGTAAAGTTTGTGTGCACGTCTGTAAGTGTGTATGTGTTGTGTGCAAGTGTGTGTACCTAGTGTGTTGAGCTTGGTTGGATGTTACGAAACAATATCCAAAAGTTTTTCAGTTTCCTCATAGCATAGTGTTAATAGCCATTTATTTAGGGATTTTTTGCCAATCTCCCCAGATTGGTATGCAGTAATTTTGAATTGATTGAGCCAATGATGTGTAGATTTTGTTTATTAGTTCTTTTGGTGCAATATGACGTAACATTTTGAAGAGCCAGACTAGTTAACGAACTCTGTTCATCAAAAGTTCGATGTGATCATGCCAGGAAAGTTGTTGATCAATCACTATTCCTAAGTATTTTGAAGTTTTAACTTTTTTTATGTTAGGACAATGACAGAAGGAGTCAGTGAGGTTACATTTGTGTATTTTTAGGATGTAATCATCGTTGGATCGGGTATTATTAAATTTAGTAAACGTTATAAAGTTAGTCTTAGAGACATTTAGGGTAAGTAAATTTAGGTTCAGCCATTGAGATATCTCAAAGAGTCTCTATTCAGCTCTTTTTTTAACATCATTCCAGGATGTGCCGGTAAAGACGATAGCAGTATCATCTGCATAAGAGAATATATGTATTCCCGTTTTTTATATTGAGGTTACAAATGTCATTTATGTAGATTAGGAATAGGGTTGGTCCCAGTACACTCCCCTGGGGTACACCATAGGCACAAATTGAAACAACACTGTTTGTTTGTATCGATATGGACTGTGTATGTAATGTTGTACCTACTATATCTGAAATAAATTATAGAAATTTAAATTGTTCAAATTTGTATTTCTTCAATTTTCTTCTTAACCCTAGCCTATGATTAAACACTAATGCCCATCAGGGTTGTCACCTTCACAACCACTCCTAAATGACGGAAGCAAGCCGCACCTTAATTTGACTGCTGTCAAAATAGCGGATATTCCCCACTTAAGCTCAGAATCCTCCACTTAAGCTCATTTCGTCTAATTGAATCCTAGCATTAAGCTGTGGTTTATAAGCTCACCCTATAATCCCTTTTATGAGATTCACGCCGACGTTTTAAGGAAGGCCCTTGATTTAAATTATTTTTTTGTCGCCAAAGGACAAGGTGCGTTCGTAAAAAACATGACAGTGTTTTAATAATTGACGGAAATATTAATATGAATATTGGGCTCAATATTCATGCTCAACAAAGAAGGTAGAGGAACTCCTTTCATAATGACCAAGAAGTAATTAGTTTAAATCCTACTCCTATTAATATTATAAATGTCTAAGTTTGTATGGATGGATGTATGGATATTTGTTACTCTTTCACGCAAAAAACTACTGAATTGATTAGGCTGAAATTTGGTATGGGTATAGTTTGAGACCCGGAATACATTATAGCCAATTTTTATTCCTATAAAACGCGGGCGAGGGCGCGGGCAGCAGCTATTAATATTTTAAATGTCAAAGTTTGTAAGGATGGACGGATGTATAGATATTTGTTACTGTTTCACGCAAAAACTACTGAACCGATTAGGCTGAAATTTGGTATGGGTATAGTTTCGGACCTGGAATAACATATAGCCAACTTTTATTCCTATAAAACGCGGGCGAAGGCGCGGGTAGCAGCTAGTAGATATTAAAGAAATTGTGAGATACCACATACTTCTCGTTCATGTTTTAGAATCTAGTCAAAGGTTAGCAGGACTAGAGTTAAATTACATTGATTGGCTCTCCGAGTTGTAAAAAAGTTATCTGAGCGTCTGGTCGAAGTGACGCGTGACCAGAGAGCTGGTGAGTATCTGGCGCAGCGCATTAGCATTGCCATACTGCGAGGCAATGCAGTCAGCGTCTTGGGGACGCTTCCGACTCGTATTAATATGGACCAGTTGAGCTACCTGTAGATTGTTTGCAATAGTCTGCAGTTAGCTCAATTGTTTCAATTGTAAATACTAGTTCTAATTTGTCTCTATTATTTGATTGTAATTTTCTTGGTTAACAAACATATTAAAATTAGATTGAATATTTTGTTCAATCTTATTTGGCTTGACAATAATAATTGTCATTTGACATGAGATTTTTCGATCTGATGCCAAAATGCCAGTTCTAAGCAGGTAAGTTCGTTTATCAATTTTATCATAGTTTGAATTTTTCAAGTAAAATATTCAAGTACTCTGAATGTTGCAACGCCCTTACAGGGTATATACATGTGTTGATACTACCAAATAATGTAACATTTTACATTATTATACGGGGTTATTGGACATGTATTAAATAAATAAAATTAATATTACGGGAAAGAGCAATTTATCTAAAAACTTATGAACACTACTTGAGTGTCATAACACGGTAATCGTCGGTAACGATCAAAGATTTATTCAATAAAATAAAATAAAAACCCCTAAAGTGCGTGGTAACCATCATTGAGCAATCATTTTAAACGGAAAATGCAAAAAACCATGCAAAGAAAAGACCGACTAATTTTGATAGAATTCAATAACAACCACAGTAAAGAAGGAAAGATAAAAAATGTTGCAAGTTCATTTGATGCATTTCGTGCGGAAATCATTCTCAAATTGCATTGGTAAGTGCATCTTCCGATTTCGTTCAAATAACGATCCATTTTTTTCTGAAACCACCACTGCCTTCCGAAACACAAAAAGATATCATTAAAAACATGTATTTCGTTTACGATTTTGCCATAGATAATTTCATATTTCTCATCAAACGTATTTTTAGAAATGAAACCAGATATTTTTGCGGTCAAGTGGTCAGTAGAGAATCGTGATTCTTCTAATTAAACTTCAGTAATTGCTCCATTCATTGTTGAAGACGTGATCGACAGATGGAGCTCATCACCTTCCCTGAACTACTGAGATATTACATTACAAACATTCTGCATTTTTGTGAACAACAAACATGATAAAAGCTGATAATTATAATAATTTCTCGATAATTATCGCCTTAGCTGAATTTCGGCCACGGTGGCCATTCTCGACGGAGACAAGCCATGTGCGCAGGATTTTATTATAAAGTTGATATGTGTAAACCGACCCCATGACTTAAACGACTGTTTCTTAACCTCATAGTTTCTGATTTGGTTATATATTTCCATTGCAAAAAGTCAGACTGTAGAATCATACATCAATAAAAAATCTTCCTTATAATTTAAAGTTTTAACAAATTTTTTAACTGCTAAGTAATATTTTAAGGTCGATCGTTTCGTGTAACCGCGAATTCTTTTTTATTTATTTTTCCTTCGTTCGACGTGAAATAAAACTAACGAAAAATTATTTGTCAGAAACTGTAAACCATTTTTTATAAGCCCATTATGTAAACATCTTCGATTTAACTGTATTTTAGGAGTATTTGGGTATATATAGATAAAAATATCTTATTTTCCCAAATAATCCAAAATAACCAGTGAACCGAAGTTAGTTTTTTATGACCGACCTTAATCATTTTGCCGGACATTTTTCAGTATCTGGATACTGTTAAATATGGTTATTTATGTAAATATTATTAGTGAGGAAATTACTTAAAACCAGTTTTAAATAATTGTATAAAGTAATATCACAATACGCAGGCGTTGTCATCTGCACACAGTTTTTTAAACTTCTACAGATCGCATCGTTTCCATTCCTTAACCATGTATCTATGTGTTTTCTGTTCTGTATGATAAACGATAATGATAAACGATTTATTAATAAAAAAAACAAAACTTTTACTTTAAACTTGATGCAATGTCCTGACCTCTATGTACCACATCTTAGCGCAGGAAGCTGATTTCCGATAATTATTTATGAATGCTCCGCTTGTCTGGACTGCCTCTGGCTCTTCAAGTTCTATGTTATTATAACTAGGTTCCACTAACTGTGTTTCCATTCCTGCAATGTTATTACTTCTAATTTAATATGAATTCATTTCTGTAGATAATATGAGTATTCTACATAGCTTTACGTAAACTACAATTACATTCTGCGTATGCTATAATTTTGGAATTATCAACAAAATGAATTAATTGCTTAATTTCCTGATCGTTTAATTACTAGGCAATTTAAAGTAGGTATTTTGAAAATGGAATCACAATTCAATAATTTACTTACAAGTAGAAAAATAACAAAACACACTCGAATAAAATAAATAAGGTATTAAATGGTACCTTAGATTTTGCTTTGAGAAACCAAAAACTGACCTTGAATCCCCAAATTTAAACAGTTTTTTTAAATATTTATGGTATAAATACTAATCCCTCGGGAATGACTTTAATGGCACCACTACGGGATCATCCTACTAATATAATAAATTTCAAAGTTTGTATGGATGGATGTATGGATGTTTGGCTGTATGCATATTTGTTACTCTTTCACGCAAAAACTACTGAACCAATTAGGCTGAAATTTGGTATGGGTATAGTTAGGGACCTGGAATAACATATAGGCAATTTTTTATCCCGATAAAATGCGGGCAGCAGCTAGTTCTCTATAAAACTACAAAAGAAACCTCCACAGCAATAACAATAATTTGGTAAGCATGCAAGCAAGCTAGCAACATAAGCTTTGTTTTAGGTTTCGTTGTCATCATCATCAGCCCATACACGTCCACAGCTGGACATAGGTCTCCCCAATACGACAACGCCACAAATAGCGGTCCTGACCCGCCTCCATCCATCGACTATCTGCGACCGCTATGATGTCGTCAGTCCGTTCGAGTGGATGGTCTCCCAACACTCCGTTTTGCGTTGCATCGTGGCCGTCACTCAAGAACCTTTACACCCCAGCGGTTATCAGTTCTGGGCGCTAATAAATAAATAAATAATAAATAAAATAATGCCCTCGAGGCTATGAGGTTCGTCGACGTCTTCTAAAAACAGCGTCTACTTAGTCAGAAAAACAACATCCATACAAAAGCCAACCACAACAGTAATATTAATAACGCCAATTACTCTTCGTCAAGTCTCCGTCGAAATCCGATCAAAACAAAACTAGTGAAAGTAAAATAAATTAAAACAAGAATGGATGGTTTCACGCAATGAATGGTTACAATCAGATTAGACAATTTAGTTGCGAAAGTTACAAAAAGTATTTAGAAGAAGCAAACAATACCCGTCTTGTATTTTGTGGTTTGTGAGTACTGAGTAGTGAGATTAAGATCTTGGCCAAGTGTAAGTAGGATTAGCGAAGAAGGGTTTTTAGAGTAGATCCAGAAATTACCCCTACAACCTCACAAATTTTACCTCTTTATAATATACATACGTATAAGTAAAATCTAGAGATCACAAGTTGATCTTACGTACCTATTTCATTTCAATAAAAAATGGTTGTAGATTCAATACAGAACCCTAACAAAACGTTCGTAACTAGTATTTACTATCTGATTGTTGGGACAATACTCCCAAAGATCACACTCAACTGTGGGGTTCATGAAATGGACAGTAACCACCGAATCGTAATAATTTAATTGGAATTTCTTTTAGTCACTTTTGTAGAGTTAAAACTTATGTCATGTTAAAAAAATTAACTGTTCCACGTTGTTGTACGAACTTCCTGTGTCTGTTTTTCCGGTAGAGTATAATCTAGGAGTTTTCAAATCCCGAGTGAATAAGTTCCTTCTGGGAAAGCGTACTCCATCTTAGGCCACATGTTCATTTTCTCAAGTGTGATGGTGTTCAAACGCTTTACCATTATCAATAATAAAAAGATTTTTACATGAATTAAACACATTCAACATACAATTTATGTCACACTACTGAACGGAACGGAATGAAATTTTTCAGATCTCGTATAAAATGTAGGCTACTTTTTATCACATAAATCAGTAGATACCATAAAAAATAAATAATCCTTAAACTCCCCCATTGAAAAAGCGAGCAAAGTCGCGGCAGAAACTAGTCACACAGTTTATTATAAATGCGAAAGTTTGGATGAATGGATCGATGTTTGTTACCTCTTCACGCCAAAACTACTGAATAGATGGGTCTGAAATTTAGCATACAGATAAACATACCTATAGTTAAATCTAGGCCTGGAATCAAACCGTGTACTTTTTATTCCATAAATCAGTTCCCATGGGATGAAAATCCTCTGTAAACTTTTCCATAGAAACAACGCGTGCGAAGCCGCGGGTAGAAACTAGAAGACCATAAAGAATTGCTAACATATTCTGTTGCTATTTGCTAAAATGATAACTATTCTTTTAGGAATAGGGTTTAAAATAATCGTTATTTGCTAGGGAAGTAAAAAATACCGAGTTTTTATGTCCGGCTTCGTCATCATATTTAGGTATATCAAAGCCAAATACGAACAATTACAACAAAGGTGAACAAACATACTTTTCCCTTATCTTCGAGCTTTTGCAAAACGCACGCACAGCACACGTGCCCCGTAACACGATTAGGGCATGTTCAAAAAAATAGTAACATAATAGGTAACATAGTAACATCGAATTTCGATTTTATAGTTTCCGAAATCCGCCAAAAGTTACGCGCAAAAAAGCGACAAAAGTTTTTATGAGCGGATACGAAAAGCGCAAGTAGGTGGTACCTTTGTAATCTCCAAACGTGAAAGAAGGAACACGCAGGATATAATCGAATCACTTTCTCACGCGTCATTTTGGTAGGTATGCTTTAATTCTTTTGCAGTGCCCTATAGGGTGTATGTACTATTGACCTAAGCTAACATTAAGAACTAAGCAGTATTAAATGTAAATGCGAGCAAAAGGAATAAATAGATGAACTAAAATCTAGGCCAAGAAATATTAAGCATCATGAAGACAAAAAATTATGTGATAGACAAGAGAACCAAACGTCGAAATTCGACGAAAAACCAAAGTTAAAGTGTACGTAGGTATTAAGAATGCGAGGCTAAAGTGAAGATGAGCAGAGCACCTAGCAAGGAGAGATGATCTCCGAAAGACCAAAGCAGTCAACGAATGGTGGCCTAGAGATATGCGGCGACCTCGAGGCAGATCATACCTGCTCGATGGTCAGACGACATTGTGGGGACTGTAGGGAAGCAGTGGATCCGACTGACACAAGACCGCCAGGGGTGGCGAGATAAGGAAGATGCCTATACTCAGCAGTGGGTGTAACCGGCTGGTTAGATAGATAGACTTAATAAAATTCTTTAGTATAAATTGTATACAAAAAAAAACTTCTCTCCAGATACTTAAAACTTCTCCAAAACCTCCAATTGTAGCCCTGTTGCTAGCTTTTAGCGTCGAGTTTATGCAGAACGGCTTCCATCGACTTCGTCAAACTGTAGATACTTGGGCCAGCCGATCCTTTCCCTGCTTGTCTTAAATTTTAGTATACTATGTTATTTTAATTCCTATGTGAAAAATTTGCGTGAATATTATAAGATAGATAGAATTAACGACATCAAGTGTAACATGTGTACTTACGGTGGAAATAAATAAATACAAAAAACAAATAAAAATAATTATTATACTACAATTAGTTAAAATCTTTAGGACTGTTCTGGATGCTCAGTTAAAGTCTTTGCTAAAAGAATTTCTGCTATTTAACTGGAGATTTTGCCCCCGTAGTCTTAATTACATTCGTTAGCGTCTTTCTATCAGCATTTCCAATAATCGTAAACTGCAATCTTCTGTTATATCTTGTGGGAATAAATTCGTTTGTTATACACACAGCTAAACTGAGCGCACATCTTTCCTTGCAAATCCAGCAAAATTGTTCGTTTAGAGTAAAACAAATATAGAATACTAGTTTCCGCTCGTGGCTTCGCATGCATTGTTTCTATAAAACGTTCAAAATTTATTTCTTTCCCATGGGAACCAATTGATCGGCTAACGTAGCCTGTTTTATTCTAAGCTTTGAACTACGTTTATTCAAAATTTTAGCACGAGCTGTTCAGTAGTTTTGGCGTAACAAACTTCCATCCAAACTTTAGCATTTATAATATTAGTGTAATTAGAATTCCAAATTATCTTCTACAAAAGTGATGTTCGTCAAACCATCAAACTGTGTGTCCCAAACCAAACCAATACAATTCGCAGTGCACAGTATAAGCAACAGTTAGTATACCTTTGTCGTTTTATCAGCGTGTTCTTATTCTCACATGTAAATGCATTTAGCTCCCACCTCCTTATCGATGTGAACACCATTAATCTTGTATAACAATGTACGAGTTCGCGCTTACGGCTTAATCAAGCGGGCGCGTATCGGTGGTATTCTTTTTAATGTAAGATAAACAAGTTTGGTGCTGGCTATCTAGATTTTTTGAGCTTCAGTCTTTTAAGCCACAGTTGTGTGCACTAATGTACACACCACAAATCAGTCGCACAGCAATACTTGTTCCAATGAATTTTCGTGCTAAATATCGTTGTGTGCGTGACACCACGTAGTGGAAAGATGTGTGGTAGGAAGTATTTGTCATACAAAGGAAGCGCCCCTTTGTATGACAAATACTAAAGTGAACCAGACAACATCTTACTGTAGTTAATTTTATAGCGACAAGTACGTGTAAGTATAACTAATACTAAATATCATGAATTTTTTCAATATCCTGATTCCTTCTACTTCTGGGAAAAACACTACCTCAGATCTTTCCACTACGTCACGCACACAATGATATTTTAGCACGAAAATTAATTGAACAAGCATTTTCGGTCTTTGAGCCTGTGTGCTACAGATTTGTTCTTGTGTGTACATTACACACACCAACAAATCAGTAAATCATGTCACACACCAACATTTCATGGTCATGGCGTCCACTATAGAGCACTTTTGTTATTGATCATGTGTTATGTAACAGATTCCCTTCTCTTTAAAATTTAGATTTGATCAATATCTACCTACATTCACTAACGTTTTTCTATGAATCTAATGCTAGAATAATAATGTTCAAAAAGTGAAATAAACTATGACTATTTTTACTGAAATTAAAATTTGACCTGAATTCCGGTTTCTGGTTATGGTGGGATATGTAAAAGCAAAAGAAATATTATATTTCAGATAATTTATTACATTTTTCATTTTCATCTTACCTTAAACCTTATTTCTATTTACAAAGAATTCACAGCCTACAACTAAAATAAATTATTACAAGACAAAATGGTAACATTATTTACAACCAACTCAGTAAAAACAAATACTGAATCAAGGCACTTGACTAGACAACACATAGTACACCATAATATCTATTCGTAAACTATCAGACCTTTTTTTCACAAACTAATCGCAAACCTACCAACAAAAACCAGAGTACTCTTGAGTATTATTTAGAAACACTGATATCTGTTTTGGAATTCACTTCTGCTGCCACCAAGTGATAGCATCAAGCAAATCATCTTCTTCCATCGGTGTTATTTGCTGCGGATAACTTTGCACGAAACTCGCGGAATGCGCTGAAGACACACCGGAAGAGCAGTCGGACACTGGAGACGGCACCGACTCGTAGTAAGGGGAGTTATCACCATAAACTCCTTCATCTTCGAAATTATCAACATTCTGCTTCGTGTACCCTTGTGCTGCGTCACTTTCTTCGATAATGTTCTCCATATAGCGAATATATTCGACAACCATTCGCAACGTATCCACTTTACTGAGCTTCTTGCCGGAACCACGTCGAGAACCACCAGATAGAGCGGCAATGACTGCTGCTGGGAGCTTCTTCCGCAACGCGTTGAAGCCGTCGTTCACTTGTTTCACTCTGTTCCTCTCGCGAGCATTCCTTCTCGCGATCGAAGCAGCTTGTGCACCGTTGTAGCCTGTGCTTTTGTATGTGTACTTTTTGTCTTCATAATCCAAATTGCACTTTTCCGGAGCAGGCGCGATAGGCACCATCTTCTGGTAGTATTCGGTTGAAACGCCTTGCAACATTGTAGTAATAGAATCACGTAATATATAGAAAAGTTAGAGATGTGTAGGGCTCGGGAGCTGTCTACGTAATGATTCCCGGAGACTCTCGAGGAGGCTTTTATGGGCGCACCTTGATTGAAAAAATTTGGTTGGACCCTTTTCTTCCCCCGCGTCGACACAAATCAATTTTTTTCTATCTTTACCTGCATGCTTTGAAGTTTGGATATGGGCCTTCATGCGCGTGCCATTGAATTTTATTTATTGGACCAGTCTTATGCGTATTCTAATTGAGAAGGAACTTGATTACTGTTTGGAACTGGTTCAAGGTTTGATTTAAAGTAAAAAAGGTTGCTAGAATCCCCAGATATTTTCCCCATACAAAAGATCTCAACGCGCTCTACTGCAAAGTTTTTGTCAATATTGTAAGTGAATATTTGAGTGTGAACTTTTGGTATCTTTTTTTTCGCTTGTCATCAAGATCCTCTCCGAAAACTATTTTGTAGCTTGAAGGGCAATAAAAACAATTATGAGTCGTTTATGTAAACTAGATAAGTTAGTAACAGGGGTAGTAGATTTTCTAATATAATCAAACTCGTCGTTTTAGCTTCGCCATCTTTTATTTATATAATATCTATGACCCTTTTCGATACTATCAGCTGAGATCTCTTTGCAAAACAAAAATCAGCTGAACTATCTTTGTTTAAAATCAGCTGATTCTAGCTTCATTTGTAAAGAACATCGCATGGCGCCAAAATCACCAGTACAAACAATAGTCTAAAGCTAGTCAAGTGGATTCCAGCTGAGGGATAGTACTTCTAATTTATTACGGTCAGTAAAGTGAAAATTAAACAAGTCGCATTGTATTTTGTGCAACAACAGACCGAAGCAAATACCTATAGGAAAATAAACCACAAGTAACAACCTCCTGGAAAATAAACTGAACTCTGAAGGTATAGAGTCTGTTTTTGTGTGGAAACGATTTTCATTAGCAAGTAAAGTGCTCGGTTACAATTAAACCTGCACACTGGGCGGTTTACCTTCAGTGAATCTGAAAAAGGTTACCTTAATGTAGAACGAAGAAACCTCTTCGTTCTTCATTCAATTCAAAAGCTATTGTCGCATTTAAAAAGATTACACAAAAATGTATGCCATTGAGAGAATGAACTGAAAAAAACAATTGTTTAGAGGCATTCAATCTTCCATTGAGAGGCGCTAAAGTTGATTTTAATAGACTTTGAGTCGCCTCCAAGAAGCAATACGAATTAAATTTTGTCCATTGATTCTTGGGTACCTGAGGGTTTTTTCTTTGTTTATTGCGATGACAATAGAGATTTGAAAGGCGTGACAAGTTTCAAGAGAGCTAGACGTTGTGGTGCCGAATGTAGTCTAGAATTTATAATATTGATGTCAATGCATCTTTATACTTTTCACGAAAGAAATCACGTGCAATATGTTCACTTAGTTATAACTTCTTCGTGAATATGTCCAGTGAGTAAAAAACGTACAGAATATAACTAAATAATAGTTATAAAATTTCTTTTTTTTTTGGAATTCCTTTATTGACAAAGAAAATAACAATCAAATAATATAAAGAAATTAAACTAGTATTTACAATTGAAACAATAATGCCATGATATAAAACTGAAAATAAAGAGCACGCAGCTTTCAAATTGATATCTAGCTGCTTGCAATGCATCCCCTAGAGTCATATAACTTCGCGCATCTGAACAAAACATCGCACCCATCCATCATCTACCGAACCTCTTCCTGCAAAATCACACAATGAAATTGTGGGAGTGATAGCCCTACAGAATCAAAGAAATCCAACAAAAGCTCAACGGGCGAGCCCACAATATTCTCGTCAAATAACATTTAGCCCACACCTTAGAAAATCGCAAAATAGAGACATCTCGGCTAACAATGAGCAGAACTTTATGAAGGAGCAAACCGATAATTACAACCTTTGTTAGTTTGCGATTTAAAACGAATATTACAATGTACTTAGGTTTATCTTTTGTGGGAATGATGGAAATTTTGATTGAGCATCTCCGTTCACCATCAGGTATGCTTGGTTGTCAAACCATTGATAATTGAGAGGTATGCTATGGTTTAATATCACTGTCAGTTTTGGACTAAACGTCAAACTGGCTGTACCAAGTGCATATTTTGCTATTGTTTTTGTCCGAACCTATTTTGTCTCACTGAGAAAGGTAAGATCACAATATTTCACGTTGACTCCCCTATATCGCTTAGGGAACTTATAAATTAAAATGGCACATAGGGGCGTTTTCTGAATGTCAATAGTTCGACCAGAGATCAGAGATGGCGTTTTTAGTTAGAAATTAAATGGAATAAACTATATATATATATATATACAAGTTGACATGACATTATATCTCCAACTTTTATTTACCAATTTTACTTTACTTTACTTTACTTTACTTTACTATTCTTACATGAGAAATTCCCTGACATATGTATATTGAGGTCTAATGTAAATAGGGCTTTATTCTTTTTTAGAAATGCCTCATTATTCTCACCTCCATTTTCGTAGTAGTGGATCAAACCCAAAATTATATAAGTACTAGCGACCCGCCCCGGCTTCGCACGGGTGCAATGCTGGTACTAAATTATACATTCCTTCCTCTCAAATCACTCTATTTATTAAAAAACCGTTCAAATCCCGTAGAGTTAAAGATCTAAGCATACATAAGGACAGTAAGATAGCGGGAAACGGCTCTGTTTTATCTATGTAGTGTAAAAAACTTCTAGGTAACCAATGAATTGATACGCAGTATGTCCGGTTGAAAAAAAAATTACGTCTGGACGGTATCGTTCGGACACCACCCGTGCACGTACCTACTTGTACAGATATAGCTACACCTACCTTACAGTCATCTTGTCTATCTATATTGGTCATCTTATAGGCTGATACAAATGACAACTAGTATATACATAGGTACATGGGCCACTCGATGGTCCGACGACATCTTAGCGGTCGCAGGGAGTCGGTGGATGGAGGCGGCTCAGGACCGCTATTTGTGGCTGTGTATGGTGGAGGCCTATGTCCAACTGTGGACGTGTATGGGCTGATATGATGATGATATAGTACAATGGAATCAGTTGAGCTATCAAACTGTTGCAAATAATCTAGAAATTGTTCAACTTATGCGTGCAAACAATAATCGAGAGCATCTTCAAGACGCTGGTATAAATGTCCATGGCTCTTAAATTGTATCTGATATAAAACAAATCGAATGTCCTTGTAACATTAAAATATCGTCTCCATATCTCTGACATTCGATACAAAAATGTGCGGATAAACCAAAAGATATACTGTTTTATTGAACTTGTAGCAGGCAGGTAGGTCTGTTCTGTACATGCTAATTGCATACTTTTAAAGCAAATCGCATACCGAAACCTACTTGTACTTGTTATCGATAAATCCTTACTAATATTATAAACGCGAAAGTTTGTAAGTATGGATGTTTGTTATTCTTCCACGCAAAATCTTCTGAATGGATTTTAGTGAAACTTTACAATAATCTAGCTTATACATACATCAGAATAACACATTTAGAAATATATATTATAAACTACACGCGGGCGTGGCCGCGGGCGGGTCAGCTAGTGTATACATAAAATAACGTTGTCCTGACAGACTGACCTATTTATCCAAGTAGGTAGATAACGCTGAATTGCATCTCAATTGTTTGCAATTTGTCTGAATTTTTTGAAATCTTATCCCTTAAAACCCTGCTGCAATAACCTTAAGTTGAATTGAAGACGCTCCATCTTACTTGCGCAAGCCGGTGTGCGCAAGCAAGATGGAGCGTGCGGCCGGCTTATCTTGCTTGCGCAAACTATGTTTGTGCAATCTGCATGCACAAATGTTTAAGCGTGTAGCCGGGCTATTAGGTAAGAATTGAAAATTCCTACATTACCTACATCTAGTTACGTTACGTGCCCAGCCTGCGCTACAACCCGAAGGGGCGCGCATAATGTGGGCACTGAAACTGTGAAGTGGTTATATAGAGATGGCAGACTTTGTTATATTTGTTGAAACATCTATGGCGGTCTCCCGCAGCAGCAGAGTCGCGAGCAACGCTTGTCTCAAAATAAAAGCAAAAGTCGCAATTTGAGGACCAGAAAAACCTTGTTCGTATCAAAGAAGACGCGTGGCGCGGCCTCTCAAAGGAAATCGTTCTTGCAATTAAAGTAACAACTTTATCAAAGACATCCAGTAAAGACCACCGTGTCTCATATCAGCAAATAGCCTCCTATAAATGCTGCTGGCAATGTATGTGACATTTATAACTAATACAAAAATTGCCTATTCCACAATTTTTATGACTATTACAAAATTTGTTAGTGCTTTCCCTCCTCATATAATTATCTACTTAATTAAATAATTATAAATATTGCGAAGATTGCGAAATCCTATCCTACTAATATTATAAATGTGAAAGTTTGTATGGATGGATGTATGGATATTTGTTAGTCTTTCACGCAAAAACTACTGAACCAATTAGACTGAAATTTATAGTTATAGGGTATAGTTTGGGACCTGGAATAACATAGGCTATTTTTTATCCCGATAAAACGCGGGCAAAGGCGCGGACAGCAACTAGTTCAAAATAAACTAAACAAAGTATCTGTCGGTACTTTCTATTGATTTGAAACATTGTAATAATAGCAAGAGATTTTTATGTGCTTTTTATACGCTGATAAATAATTAGATTAACCTATTTATAGCACCTACATTCTTCTTCATGAGACCATCTCATGACCTATCATGAGATGGTCTAAGACGATCAGTCTTAAATTTGAATGGAGCTAAAACTGGAGAAGATACCTATATCTTCTCCAGTTTTAGCTCCATTCAAATTTAAGACTAACCCCCATATTCATAATAGTCTGCTAACTTAAAGCATTGCTAAGTCTCACTCTGTCTTCTTCTATTGACATAAGTCAGAGTGAGAAATAACACTGTTTAGCAGCTGTTTTAAGTTAGCAGGCCATTATGAATAAGGGGGTAAGACTATAAGAATAAGAAAATCTTTATTTGTAGCTACGGTATAGTTATGTAGACAAGTTTGTTACAGTACTAATTACTACTGCGACCTTCTTCTTCATCTTCTCCCTGTCCTTATCCCACACCAGGTGGGGTCGGCACAACATGTATTTTTCTTCCACTCTCCTCTATCAGCCGTCATCTCTGTACTTACACCTTTCTTAAACATGTCCTCTTTCACACAATCCATCCATCTTTTCTTCGGCAACTAATTACTACTGCGACCATTACCATTAAAACAGAAAGAATAGGGTATGTAGGGACTTAGACCTATACTACCCAGCAGTGGGCAAATTCAGCTTATTGACATTGGCCCCGACGTATCACCAAAATCATCATCATCAGCTGGCCCTAGTCCACTGTTGGACATAAGCCTCCTCTAAAGTGAGTCTTAAAATGGGACGAATGTGGAATGAAAGCACCACCGAATGTTATTTTCCGTGTTCGAACTACTTTGGTCCGAAGTCAGTGGGACGAACATGGAATAACTCGTCTTAGTGCTTTGAGCTTGCCACATCGAGCATCTGCTAACAGTCTTTCACAACTCGACATGCAACCTGGATACATGACGTCCTACACAATGTTTTCCCAGTCGTGTTCTCTTCTCAAGATCAAGTTTCACTATAAAAATATAGTAGACTAATTTATTATGAACTAGCTGCTGCCTGTGCCTCGACCCGCGTTTATCAGGTTTAAAAATAGCCTATATATTATTCCAGGTCCCAAACTATACCCATACAAAATTTCAGCCCAATCAGTTAGATAAAATATTGGTGTTCTTCCCACTAAAAATAGCTACTTTGAAATACGTGACAATTCCAACTTTCCCTGTAACATAGACGTTAGTAGTTTGCGTAATGGAACTGTCAGTGGATTGTGCCGGCGCATAATCCCCCGAATGAGTTTATTACTCGCTCCACCAATTACGCATGATTCTGCAAATAGCTTGCTCTTAAATACTCGTAGCTAGCTTACAAGTCTGTATTAAGATTACCTACAGATTAGCATGCTGGTTTTTGTATATCTTTGTGTTTAGTATTCATATATTTAAGTTTATCATTATTAGGAGGTACTATACAGTTTCTGCGCGCAGTTTCACACGCGTTGTTTCTAGAAACATTTAAAGGTTGTTTCTATCCTGTGGGAACTGATAAAAAGTGTCTTACTTCCTTAGTCTAAACATACATTATGATCAATTTCAGCTCCATCCGTTCAGTAGTTTAGGCCTGAAAAAGTGATTGATGGCAGTAAAACGGGGAAGGGGACACGTGTGCCCAACAGACGGGTCATAAAAAGATTAAAAGACAAGAAAAGAGCTGATATGCTATTTCTTTTTTAAGGGCTGTTTGATATTTTCAGTGTTGTCTTAGTTCTTTTAAAATCATGAGTAATTTTGAAAATATGATAAGCTGTTTTCTTTTACTTTCATTAGTCGCACCGCTAAGGATAAAAACTCGCTGCCTGCTTATGTTTTTCCGGCCAGTTACAACCTGGATCGCTTCAAGAAAAGAGTGAATAGGCGTCTTCTAGACTTTCGTGATACACCGTCGGCCACATTGTCACTTTCCATCGGGTGAGAGATTGTGTTCAAACGAACGTCTATCTATACTAATATTGTAAATAGGAAAGATTTCATTGTTTGTTTGCATTGAATAGGCGCCGAAACTACCGAACCGATTTGAAAAATTATTTCACTGTTGGGAAGCTTCACTATCCTTGAGTAACATAGACCATATTATCTTTTCAAAAGAAAATTTAATCTTGCAATTTTTGTTAAATACCCGTGCGAAGCCGGGGCGGCCCGCTAGTCAACTATACAAAAATAAAAAACATAATTAACTACTGCTTTGAACCTTGGTACAGAATGAAGAGGCTTCCGTCGATTGGGACCACTAAGTAAAGGGCACACAGTCCCATTCGCCGGATTAATAAAAAAAAAATTTTTCTTCCGGCAAAAGGGACTAAAAACCACGTGACGTAAATTGTAAAGTCTTCGTCAGATACAGATGAGAGTTATGATAATTAAACTAACTTAAATATAAAAACCTAGAAAATGACAGTTTTATTATAAGGTGCCAATGTTAAAATCATCGAGACAGATGCAGAACCTCCATCTCATTGTTTGTGCATAGAAGTGGCACTCCGGCACAAGCCAGTGCACCTTGCGGGCATGTGTGCTGTGCAATCCTTTCGTACACTTTCGCATCTGCACTGATTTTAGAGTTCCGTAGTTGAAAGCTGTTTATTTTTCAATCATACAGTTTATGAGCGTTTGCGATGTTACAAAATGAAATTGTAACGTAAATAAATTCCAGCTTAAACAACCAATTAAATATCGAACACATATTTATTATGGTATTGGCGCCTGGCCTTATTGTAACTAAATACATTATAGTTACGTTAGTGCGTGCCTGGCCTGTACTTCATAGAGCCATAAGCTTTTTTCAGAAATCCTTTTTTGTGGAATGAAACCGTCCCTCGCGAACACAAAATCGCAATTGCAAATCTATAAAAAATCGGTCACTAAATGCTCTTTCATGACACCTGAAACTTAGTTGCCACCGCCAAAGAGTAAACTTAATTTAAATCTCACGGAACCCTCGGTCTTTTATTGTGACTCGTACTTGCCATTTACATTATTTGTGAATAATATGACGAATTACGTCTGGATCTTTATGCGAACACCTTTCCGGATGTCGATTGGCAGCGGATGTACCCTTTGATTTGAATGGTGAATTTGCTGACTCAGGGGTATGATTGACCTGTCTATGTCTGTACCGAGAAAGTAGATAAAAAAAATATGACTTTCTAGCTAGGAAAATATTTCGTACGTATTCGTTATGGGTTATAAAAATGTAAATACTATTATATAAAAAAATATGTGTTGGGTTCGAGCAAGTTAAGAATTTTACCAACTGATGTATACTTACAGGTAAAATCGAAATATTAAAAGCTCCCATAAAAGCTTCCCCAAATAAATAAAAAAATCTCTCACAAACCAAATCTCCCACGTGTGGTATACTGGTATTTGCCCACAAACATGTGTACAAAGACTTGCCCACTAAAAAGCTAATACGTCAATAGGGACATAGTTCGCTGCGCATCAAAAAAAGTTGCGCAAGCACACAATGCGCTATTCTCGTGCTGTCATGCGTAAAACTTTATTAGAGCGACCCGTGGATTATTGATGTGACATTAACGTCTTAATGCAGCTAATGTACCCGGGGTGCTTAGGTGCCTGAAGTGGGACATTTTTTGTATACTTGAGGTTTTTTTGACGTCATGGGCACGAGTATGTATGAAATCACGGTTATAAACATTTTTGTGCACAAACAAGACGCAAGTAGGTACATTCTGAATTGTGGTTCATATGTGTTTTTCTAGAAAGAACCGAATGGACTAGGCAGGAGCGCGTTGAAATCTTTTCCATGGTAAAACTGAGAATGTATTTTTGGTACGGAGCAGGGCCCGAATTATTTCGTTTCTCTATTCGAAAACGGTGAACGTTTGCTGATTTTAATGCAATACAATAAAGTTGTATGGTGTAACATTTACTTTCGCAGTCGTTTCTGTTGTCAAAAATTGGGCAACGATCTATTTTAGTATTGCCAGAGTCGGAAGTGGCCTAGTCCCAATACCGAGCAGATGATGTAGATACTCACCATGAGCCAAAAGTAACCTTTTATCTAAATAGATATTTATTAATAGTTTAAATATTTATAAAAAAGCTGGTCAATCCACACAGCATTATCTAGCGTCGAGCAAAGCAGAGCTTATGATATGGAAACTAGATGACTGATTACATAGCGACGACTGATATACATAACTTATATGTTGTTGACGATGGCTGATATATACATTTCGTAGATAGATATTTTTACTATACATAAAAATACCAACACCTGGAACAAATATCTTATTTGACTTGTCTAAGTGATTATTTCGTAAGCCTAAAGAAACAAAGTTATTGACTTCTGAATTTTGGACAAAGATATCTAGATTTTCCTGGAAGGTCTCTAAGTTCCAGAACTGTATAATACAAACGAACCTTGTTAAAAAAAATAAGTGATTCTAAAAGTGAATTCACGTCAAATCTCAATTTAATATACATAAGTGTAATAATTATAGACAACACATTTAATTAGAAAGTTCTAACGAGTCATAAAAGTGTACAAATTATCAAATCACGATCCGCGGTGCGTCCCGCGGCGCGAATTATATTTAATTTCATTATACTATAATAATAACAATTAACAAACGATTACCGTAAATTAACCTTATATTACCAGTCTATGATATTACCATACGATATAGGATACTCTTTATATAATTAAAATAAACAGTTATAGAGAGTCCTTCGTCATGAAAAGGCCATGAAGCGTTTTTAGGAATTTATTTTAGTTTTACATATGTATTTTGATCTGACACTAATAATGTTAGATAAGTTTTCTATTGTACTTCCATACAGAGTTCTTTCAATGATGAACAATTGACGAACTCTGTGATGCAATGGGCAAGAGTTTGCCTGAGAAGCAGAAATTTGTGGGATTGATACCCGCTGCGGGACAAATTCTTGTATGATCTGCATACTTTTGATTTGGGCAAAAATGTTTTCTGTATAAGTATTTGCAAAGATAAATCTACCACCTGTATCGCACATGTCTTGTTATGTTTTTTTTATAAAATTTCACTTAACACGTAGGTAATTTATGTTATTTGCTTAACTACCTGTATTGTAAAGAGTGTGTTCATAGCCAGTGACGCGCTCTACGCTAAGGTGTCACGGAAGACCAGCGCTGCAGTTGCTCCCCGAGCTCCTACAGCACACGCTGAGTGGCAGCTTTTTGGCCTCACATTGTATTTTTTTCTCTATTTAAGCCTTTTCATTTTTTTGTTTTGTGAACCAATAAAAAAAATTCTTATCTTAAATGAAGTCTTTATTATCGAAGAAAATTACTTTGTAGTTTCACTACAAAATTCGTGTTTTTAACCGCGTAGGTCAGTAACCGAATTCCCTCATTCTCAGCGCGTAGACAAATTTAAATTCTAATAATTCCTAATCCCTAATAAGCTTACTAATTACTTTCATAAATTCAATAAGTAGACAATCTACATACCATCAAATATACACTTTATAGACCACACACGTAGAACATAGGGAAGTACACTTCGCTAGGACCCGACTGTGGTTTAACAGATTTAAAAAATCTAAATTATCCACCATCAATTGCATCGCTTGCTTTAAAGGAAATTGTTGCGCCGGAGTTGGGTCCCAAATTTGAACAGACCTTATTTTCTAATTGATCTTAACGCGTTATTAATTCATATCTAACTGATTATAACATCTACAGGGTGGTCTAAGACTACATGCATTTTAATTTGAATTCAATAATTCAAATGTGTTCAGTGGCAATTTTCGATGGTCAATACCATCGAAAATTGCCACTACTGCAACAGTAGGAAAGTCATTTAAAAGATGGACCATGACAATTTATTGGGTCAGAATCGTCAGCCATGTATTTTTTCGGGCATTTCACGTTTGGGTGAATTTTCACGGTTAATAAAGTTAAATGTTTACGTCGGAAGGGTTAAATTCTGGTTTGTCTACGGGTTTCTTAAATTTAAATTTAAATTAGCTTTGATTTTGTAATCACAATAAACATAACACATATTTTTAAAATCTAAGGTGTTATTTATGGAACACAACATTAGCATGCGCGATTATTTAATTTACTTGCTGACCCGGCAAACGTTGTTTTGCTTTCAACCCTATCACTTATCACTTAGGGGTTTGAAAATAGAAAAATAGAGCCGATTCTCAGACCTACTAAATACGCATATAAAATTTGGTAAAAATCGGTAAAGCTGTTTCGGAGGAGTACGGTAACTAACATTGTGGCATGGAAGTTTTATATATAAGATTATTTCTACGATTATTACTAATCAAAAGTATAAATAGTTTTAATTAAGATTTTTAGTCATTAAGTGTGCATTGCATATTTTATTAGACCACCACTAGCACTTTTTGTTTGAAGACTCAATTTTTTTAAACTTAAGTACTGTGTCAATATAAAAAGGTGTGAATCAAATCGACTTCGATAAAAAGCTAAAAAAAACTTCAATTCATACATTTTTTCCACTTCAACTTTAAATCCTTAAAAAACAGGGGTGGTAGCACCCATCCCCTGTCAAAGTCACATGACACTTTACTTAAGCTCTTTAAAGGAAGCCTCTTACCGATATTTAATACTAAAATCGCACAAAGGGCCGAAAGACGAGAACATGGTCTTAGTTTAATTTACCGGATTTAACTGGATTGGTTAAAAGAGTAGTCAGTACCAAATTAATGTTTTGACTGTCTGACCCTTTTTAGTTGTCATTTTAGTGGGGAGTCCACTATAGCCTGGAAATGTGTTTTGATGTCCTGGAAGGTCATCAAAAGTGACCTTATTTTTATTTTATTTTATATTTCAGACTACATAGGTCCTTAGCTCTCGCCGGTCGTATCAGTTTACCGTTCCATCAGATCATGAGAGTGAGGGAATTGAGAATGCATCTGTGTTTGCGCACACATTAGAGTCTGGGCGCCGCCGTGACCGAAATTTGGCCTAGGAGGACATCATCTACCTCTAAGTTTTTATATTATTATAGAATGGAAGCCTCACACTAAGGATAAATTTCTTAGATATGTATGTAGGTACCTCGTACTGACTGCCAATGCGGCGCGGCGGGCGAAGGTCCTCCTTAAAATGGCAGCCAAGAAGGAGGAGGTTGCGGGTCTTCTGAGTATTTTCTATGTATAGTAAAAATATCTATCTATGTAATATATTGTAATTAAGTATATCAGTCATCTATTACCCATAACACAAGCTCTGCTTAACTTGGTTGATGCTGTGTTGATTGTCCAGCATTAGTTATTTATTTATTGATATAAAAACATGGAAGCCTGTTTCTCTCCGAATCTCTAGCTGTAGTTCCACTTTTCCCAATGTCTTTAAACGATTCCAAATTGTCGTATTCTTTTTCAATAGGAAACGGATAAACAAATTCAGAGTATAATTGATTCTTGGCTCTACCTTCTTCTTCTCCAGCATTATGGTTAATAGCCTCCCAAAATCTCGCACCGATGTAATTCATACCTATATGTGGAAATCAGAATTATATGATTTACGACACCAATTCCATTTATTCAGAGTTGAATTTGATTTACAGCCCAATTTCTTTAAATTCAACAAATTGGATCACACAATTACTTAAACCAACACAACTTTATTGATCGGAAATAACCAGTTATGGTGTAAGAATTTACACCTCTGTATTTCTCACCATTTAAATCAGCCAAGAGAAGGATAGCGCCAATTTTGTAATCTGTTGTATCCTTGTTTGTTTTGAGAAGTCAATTATAATTTTAAGGGTTTTAATTCTGCCAGAAACGAACAATATAACGCTGGAAACCTTCGTTTTAGTAATAAATAAAAATATTTCCTAATTAATAAATTAATGCTAATATAGTGTAAACGCTTTCTTGACAGACATTAGATTATAAATATTAACAATTAGAAGGACATAAGTATATTATTACACATTTACCCCTCATTCATAATGTTCCGCTAACTTAAAACAGCTGCTACAGACTGTTATTTCTCACTCTGACTTATGTCAATAGAAGAAGACAGAGCTTTAAGTTAGCAAACTATTATGAATAAGGGGGCTAGAGTTTTATTTTTGACAGGATTTGACATATTTTAAATGTACCTGACGTCAGCGTTAGAATGAATTCAGTTTTTTTAAACTGATTATTTCATCATCATCATCATCAGCCCATACACGTCCACTGCTGGACATAGGCCTCCCCCGTACGACGCCACAAATAGCGGTCCTGAGCCGCCTCCATCCATCGACTCCCTGCGACCGCTACGATGTCGTCGGTCCATCGAGTGGATGGTCTCCCATGTAGGGGGGATTTGCCACAATCACCACGCTTGGCAGGCGGATTGGTGACTGATTATTTAACCTACCCTAAATAATTTATAATTAGAAGAAAAAATAATTGAATGACAATCAAACAATATTGCAATGCCCAACACCCTTTATTTGTAATACACTGTGTATGTAATTTTGTAATGTATTTCTTAAAAATTTTAGCTATAATGAGAAGAGAAGTAATAATAAGGAAGTTACTATACTACCTGTGTAGAGGTACCATATTGCCAGTAAATAAATGAAATGAAATGGAATACCGGAAGGAGTCCTTGTAAAAACATGAGTCCTTTAGAAAAATATCTGATACAAAAACCAATAATTGAACCATTATTGTAAAAAAAAAACTTTTTTACAATAATGGCTAACGTTTGTGAAATAAAACTCTATTTTTGCCAACAATCCTATTTCTAAGCGGGAAAAAGCAAATGGGGAATAATTGTTGAAAATTAATCAAATCACAATAACAATTCAACAGAACAATAGTTTTCCAATTAACGTTACATCCATTGATGGGGCAGTGCTCAAAAAATCCACATCAGTTAGATATTCTGTGGCTATTCCCCTTGAGGTACTTTACACACTCATGGCAAGAATCGAAGGTGAAAAAGATGAACCAGTCCCTAGGTTTGATTGGTAGCAAAAATGTCTCGAAAAATTTGGAGAAAATGGTGTCCGATGGCGGCCGTCTATTTGACTTGGCAGGGCTGCTAATATAGCCTCAGATTTGATGTACTCCAAGGCACAGTGATGCAAAATAGCCCTTTTCCACACCTGAGCCTAAAACTATGGATTAGTTTCCACTTTATTCCATTCTGATCCATAGGCCGTCGGGTGGATTCGTTTCCACTGCTTGAACTCTGATATTTTAGGAGTCAACTTTATTTAGAAGTCTGGAAAAAATACACATAATATTGATGCTTTGTGGCTTACACATTATAATTATTGTTGAAGATAGATGTGGCGCGGCGATGAAGGTCCGACTGCAACGCAGAAGGTTGTGGGTTCGATTCCTACCTTAGTAAAAATATTCGTACGATCTGCAAATATTTGTTTAGAACAGAACACCCGTGTTCTGAGTGTTTTTTATGTATCTATGTAATGTATCAATTTTGTGGCAATGTATTGTCTTATGTACATATATCATCTAGTTCCCATAACACAAACTACTTAGCTTAGGGCTAGATGATGCTGTGTGGTTTGTCCAGCATTATTTATTTTATAGATTTACCAGCAGGGTCTCAAAATATTTTAATAAAATACGCTAACATCAAAATGTGTATGAGAAAATGATTAATTAGTCCTTTCATATTATTTCTGTGTTATTTATTAGTGTAATTTATGAATGTTTAATGAAATACAATAAAAATAAATAAAAACAAAAAGTGTTTGACAGAAAGATAAATTATTATTATAATATTGATACTGTCTACCTCGCCACGAGTCTTTACCAAACGTCATGAATTTTAATTCAGTTCAAAACGCATTGAATATACAGTAGGTTCTTTCTGAAATTCCTCTTTTCCCAGGATTGGATTTAAAATTTAAAATATATCTAATTAGGAAGATTAGAGAACGCTTTCCTTTTTTGTATTTTGTCCTTTCATTCATAGCAGAAGCATCGAAATTTACCTCATCATTATCAGATCATAAGACTCTAAAAGTGACATGTCAAAAGATAGCTTGGGCCAATGTCAAAATATACGTTGGACCATTCGCACCGCTGTAAACACTGCGGTGCGAAAAGTCCCAATCAGAAACAGTTCGAATAGCTTGTGGTGTGAAACGACTAAAAACCCTAGAGGCAATATGACTGGCCTACTAAAACCTGACAAATTTTATATGTACCGGATTTTATTAAACGAATATTATATTTTGTGTATTTTGCTCTGTTAGGCAAAATGTACGAAAAAAAATTATAGGTACTTTGTTTTCATATTCATCCAAAAGCCTAGCAGCAGACTGATAACTGGTGTTTGAAATTTTTTTGGTAAATGAAAATATTTACTGATTTTTTACCAAGTTTTATCAGAATGATACAAAGTCAGGTTAACAGTCTGCATGAAAACATTCGCTTGTTTAAGATAATAACCGGGAATGAAGAACTTTCCAATAATAATTCACATAAATCATTGACTATTTGTTCAGTCAAAATGTCCATTATGTTGATAGCCTAGTTTCAGAGCTTCGGGCAAATTGGTATTTTATACAAATAAGCTTGAACGCCAATTATTTTCATTTGCACGGAAGGTTAAGTTTGCTCAAAGCATGGTCGGTTTTATGATGAATCAAATTAAGGGATTATGAAATATCTACCATAGTAGAGAAAATTGTATTTTCTGCAATTTTGCAATAAATAGTTGGGAAAATTGCAGAAAATGCAATTTTCTCTACAGAAATACAGAATTTCTGTATTTCATTGTGGTCGAATAACACGAAATCTCTGAATTCTGCAGGAATTTCCACGTCTTTTATATCCTCAGATAATGTTTTTGTAACGTTGAGACTTTTGTTTCTCGTTCCGTATAATGTACTTTTTATACTATTAAAAGTGGGAAACTATTAAAAGTGGAAATTAAAAGTGCCTCTTGATAGACCTTGGTGATGGGTATATATAGGATTGCCACTAACATTCCTGTGACAAGATTTCTTGAACATTACAGACGCAGCGTGTGAGTTTTTAGGTGAACAAGTGTGACGATCTTCACGTAGAATCGTTTGTCCCAAAATGTTCAACTTGGCATCGCAAGTTTTAGTGTGCTTACACTAAAACTACTGCTCTAATGACAGGAAGATTCACTAACTATTCTACTAATAGTGAAGCCAGCAAGTGCTTTGTGTCAGATGTTTGTGGACTTCGTGAACCAGACCAAGCTGACTGTACTTTAGTAAAATCTCATGGACCCAATGGGTATGAATATTAAAAATAATAGTAATATTTTTCACGGACCCGTGGGTAAATAAAAGACAATAGAATCATGGGAATAAGTCGGTAGAGCTACCTCTAGATTATTTGCAACAATCTATAGTCAGCTCAACTGTTTCAATCGTAAATACTAGTTCTAATTTGTTTCGATAATTAACAAGATTTATTTTAAAATTACTATTTGAAAGATAGTACATTACAATCGATTTTCTCTACAATAACGCTAAAATTAATCAAGAAATAAAGTAAAACTTGGTCGGAACCGACTTTTTAAGAATATCAACTAAAGTCCTCTTTAAGCAAATGGTGGGCAAGCCCTTTCTTGAGAGGTTGCACCGATAGTTCTTGTTAATGTTTTATCTTCTCCATAATATTTATATTTATACTATATTTATATATCAGTAGGTATTGAGATATATTTATAATACATATATAATATATTTAAAACTAATGTTAGCACGCCAACCTTTCTGTATAAACATGTTTCTGGTTGGCAGGTAGAAAATGCCTCGGCATAAGCCCACCCGTTATACCATAGTGCAATAAAGTTTCTACAAAAATAAAAAATATAAAGCAAATCTACAAAAGGTAGCCAAGTTCAGATCCAAAAATAAAACGCTTTGGCTTAATAGCTTCTGGCTGTCTGAATAGCAAATGATGTACCCGACCCATAATCAGATATCAGATATTAAATTAGTACCTAAAACAGTATTAATCTCTGATAAAACAAACAGATTTTGCATATCGAGAGCCAACGTTTAGTTGATTTCTGATAGTATGAAGATGGATGACTTAATTTTGATACTTTATCATGATGCAGTTTAAGAAGAAAAAAAAATAAAGTTTTTGGATAATTACTATCTAAAAACTTTGATCCTTTTCTTCTAAAACTGCATCATGATAAAGCATAAAAATGAGAAATAAAGGAGTTATTATATTAATACATATTGTCAGAAAGCTTATGCTTTAGAAGCTTGGCTTGAAAGCTGGTCACTAAGTTTATAAATTGCATTCATTGACGTTTTCTTTAATAAATTGACAATTTTCATGTTTCTAAAACCAAACCAATGAAATTGTTTTGCAGATAATACAAAGAAAAACTACAACATGAGTGATTTGATTACTCGAAAATAACAGCTCACAAGATGCTACTAACCCAATTTGGCTTACTTTTCAATAGCTTGATATTTTATCAATAAGTATCCTTCCTACTAATATTATAAATGTCAAAGTTTGTATGGATGGATGTATGGATATTTGTTACTCTTTCATGCAAAAACTACTGAAACGATTAGGCTGAAATTTGGGATAGTATAGTTATTTGTATAGTTTGGGACCTGGAATAAGATATAGGCTATTTTTTATCCCGATAAAACGCGGGCGAAGGCTCGGGCAGCAGCTAGTACATAAATAATTTTCAAAGTATCAACATCACACCTCTCTCAAACGTTTCTCAAAACTCAGGATAACTAATAGCTTAATACTACGTTGCGTTACCAAAGGTGCCTTGTTTCTCGGCTGAGCCGTTTCGGGTGAAACATCGTTTAGCAAAACACATGTTATTAGCGAGAGCTTAAAACAAACAGACAACCATAATGTACGGACGCCAATTTAAAAGGTTTAACAAGAAAATAAAAGAGAATTCGATCTGCAAATTGAGAAAGATATGAGGTTTACGATTGTCTGAAAATAAGGTAAATGTATGGTTTGAGTACTTAAAATAAACGAATTCGTTTTACAGTCCACGTAGAGCTTTTGGCTTAAAAGCTCATAGTGATATTTATTTTTTATTAAAAGCAGCTGTGTTTTGAGAACAAGACACACATTAATTGAATAAACCCTGGAAGTTTTAACAGGCAAATCAAAAGTAATTATAAAAAGTTTTATCATGTAATTCAAAACCTAAGTCATATACGGAAAGAGATAAGCGAATAACACGTAAATAAAACTAAATAAATAATGTTGGACAATTCACACAGCATTATCTAGTCCCAAGCTAAGCAGAGCTTGTGTTATGGGTACTAGATAACTGATATACATACTTAACATAATACACTACGTAGATAGATATGTTTATTATATATAGAAAACGTCCAGAACACCCTGAACTAATATTTGCAGATGGTACAAACATTTGTCCAGAGGCGGGAATCGAACCTGCAACCTCGCGCCACAGAGCACAAACTACTGTTTTCATAGGGAATAAAAATGGCTGGAGACGTAACAGGAAGAGTATTCGTTTGACCACGTTTGGTTCTTAGTGTAAAATTAATTAAGAAGGAAACTTCTAGGTTCCTTGACAAAACAAAAACTCAACAAAAAAGTGTTCTGTTCCTGAGATACACAAAAATGTGTGTGAACAAGTATTTTTCAAAAAATATAGTATCTAGAAAATTTTCACCAATCGTGTTTTTAAGACACGTACCTAAGCCAACATTAAATTCTTTTACAGATTCTGAGATAAATAACTATTTTGAACACTAAATTGCTTATGGCACAATCATAAGTCGAACACAATAATATCATGTCTATACTTACCAGCTTCTGCCCGCCGCTTTGCACGCTTTTATACAATAAAAAATAGTATATGTATTTTCCCGCGATACCGTCAACTCTTTGCCAATTTATTAGATAGATAAATGTTTATTGTCAAGAAGATTAAATTTACTTTAGTTAGTCGTGTATTAAATCTAATAGTTTATACAACTTCTCTAACAAATATCAATGAAAGATAAGATAATTTGAAACAAAGCATGTATTGTTTCCCAAATCCTACACAAAAGACCAAAGCTTTTAGGAGTTAAAAGGTTACGGACAGACATAAAGACAGATTTACGCACTTCAGTCTTTTATATATCATAAAATAATGGAAATAAATTTGGGTTGTGTGGTCTAGCTGTAGATAAACTGAGGTTGCAAATAGCGATGGCGATATAGCCCGCCATCTCAAACTCTCAATATTCCGCTAAAATCCAAAGGCCACCCATCTAGACCCACACGCAGCTTCCCGGGCCACTGTGACGGATTCCGACACGCCCCTCATTTGTTATACAAATTTTATACTACCCTCCGAGCTATACGGATCCCTCAAAACTGAGAAACAATGCAACCGTGACTTATCATTACTAGGAGCATCAAATGGCTACCTTAGACTGTACATTGCTTTTGCTGGTTTTTATTGTAGAACAAAGTTTCAAATGTATGATCTTGTGCTATAAAAATGCTTTGAATTTATGAATATCACAGACAAACGTCTGTGATAATTTTGTGTGTTTTTATTTGTTTCCGTTTTTAAATATGTTTATTTGTATCAACGTAGGTACCGGTCGCAGGGAGTCGATGGATGGAGGCGGCGTAGGCTCAGGACCGCTATTTGTGGCGTCGTATAGGTAAGGCCTATGTCCAGAAGTGGACGTGTATTTGTATCGAAATAAACGTTGTTGCAATAATATTTTATTAATTTAAATAAGGCCGGTTGACGTACCGCAACTGCTAGTACGGAGTGTTTTTGACCTCAATCATGACTTTTTTTAAGAAATCGGGATTGAGTTTGACTCTATGTGTACTACAGTGACACAATTATATTTTATGAATACCTATCATATTCATCATCATCATCATCATCAGCCCATACACGTCCACTGCTGGACATAGGCCTCCCCCGTACGACGCCACAAATAGCGGTCCTGAGCCGCCTCCATCCATCGACTCCCTGCGACCGCTACGATGTCGTCGGTCCATCGAGTGGATGGTCTCCCATGTAGGGGGGGATTTGCCATAATCACCACGCTTGGCAGGCGGATTGGTGATCGCAGTGTTGGTGTTTAAAAATACTCAGAAGGAAGCTGCTGCCCTTCCTCTGGTAGGTTCCCTCAGTCGGCTCTTACGACATCCACGGGTTGAGTTGGAGGGGTCGATATTCGTACGCCGCGACCCCACGGCTATCATATTAAAGATGCTAAATTGTAAGTTTGTTTATAGATCTCCCAACCTATACAGGTATATTCTTTCATTTATTTTGATAAAGATGTTATGTTACGCTTTATCAATCTACCACGTCGGTAAAGTCACGGGCAGAAGCTACTCAACAACAAAAGTTTTCATTACATAAGTTAAAATCAAGACAATTGGCTGCATAATGGAATAAACTACTATGGTAGCGCAATCAAAACAAAGGCAAATAACTACCGGCCCAATCCCATGATATGATGAAAACCGTGAAGAAATTTCATTAATTCCATCACCCGAGGACAAACTACAATACAATTGTACAGAGGCCCCGACTACAAGATTGAGACGGCGGATTTGCTTCACAAGCAGCGTAGAAAATAATTGGATGTGGGATATCTAGGAATGTTCTAGGAAGTTGGAACGCGAGCACTGATTTTGTCTCTAGCGTCTATAAAATTCGACCAAAAACAGCTCTTCTTGCCGAATTTTATCTACATCGGAGAGAAAACTGGTGCTTACCGATATTAAGCTGTATCCGTGCATTCACTCCTTGGTAGATATTGACAAATTTTTAGTGTCACATTTCAAATTTTAGACAAAAATAGGAAAATACTTCATTATGGACTTGATATTCATTATGGTGTGATAATGAGCAACCAATAATTATTTGATAAACAAGAATACAAAATGAATACAAAGTTGTTTTTTAACCACGTGCTCAATTTTGATGACTGAGCAAGCGAATGATTCTAAAATTGAATCACAACCGCAGTGATTAAAAAAAATAGAATCCTGAGCGTCAGCGGGGGAATCAAAAGAGCACGAGCTAAAAATCTTTGCACTCGAGTGCAACACGTAACTTTCCACCTCTACGAGGAAATGACTAAATGCAAAAAAAGAAAACGGCGCGCGCAATACAAATTAAAAAAAAAGTACACCAAGAAGGTTCCGAGTCTGAGTTTATAACAAATTAAAAAAGGTTGTATGATAAATTATGTAAATATATAAGTATAAGTAAATAGGTTTAATGATGAATTCACAAACTTGGTGCACACTATGTTCTAAATTCAATTTACTTTATCCTCTAGCGGATAAAAACGACTTTTGCACTCAGATATCGAAGAGCAAAAATACTCTTTCCCAGATGGGTGGATGAAAAATAAATGTCTGCTGCTGGTAAACAAATCATGCTGAACTATGTAAATAGCATCATCTAGTCACAAAGTAAGCAGAGCTAGTGTTGCCTGCAAATACATTATTATACGGGGTTGATTTTTGATACGGGGCAGTAAGTCTACAAAAAAAATGTATGTGCTTGAACATAAACGCCATATCCATTTTGTTTCTGGAATGTCCCTCAGGCGGCCCAGTACCATACTGCCCCTTGATTAAATAAACCTTCATTCAACATCAGCCGCTGGGAAGTGTCAGGTATAGCACAGATTCCAATCCTTGTCATTTAAACATACGATTGCAATCTGAGAATAATAGCAAATATAGTTTTAATAAAGCTCTTTCTTGCAATGCAATTTGTAGTTATTCTGTTTTGCCGGTAATTTAGGCGTATATTTTTTATAGTTTTTCTTCCCTTAGTTTTGAAGGTATGATTTTTAATTTATGCATAGACTTAAATAAAAACCGAATGTGTTTAATGTTCTTCTAAGGCTGAGACCAAATAAGCGTATTTTTTTTATTATGTATGAGTCGCGTAAAATGTTTCTTCATACATAAGTAAGCCATTTCTGATAAAAATAAGTATTACACATGACTCACAAACTCAAAAAATTACGCTCTTTTGGATTCAGCTTTAATGCTAAGATATTACTTTGTGTATCTTTTGATGTCCCTGTTTATCTATAAAATATGCCAAAATGCAAGTCCCCTTTCATCTACATAAATACCACATTACAAACAAACATTGGCGTCACATTGAAACGTTCATACAGTCACTTGTTCCGCCGGGGTTCATATTTCAACATACACATTGTTTATTGTCAAAACGTACCGGTTGCGGCTGCGCGGGCCATCCCTCATATCTGGGCCCATTCAAGTCAGACGCAATACGACAAAGTGGCAGAGTAAATCTCAGAAACAGAATTTCATTTTCATCTACTTTAGCACATACGCTTCGATAAAGTACCATTTTGGCTTGAACGTAAGCAAGGCATGATTTGAGGCAGACGAATTTTGTTACCGGTACTGGCGAAAATGAGCACAGAACAGGAAAAAATGGCGACTTCTCTTATCGGAGTCTAAGATACACTTGGGTTGCTGAGCCATTGGAGGAGATAAGTTTTAATCTTCGTCTTATGTACTAGATACATCGGCAAAATGGTTTGTAGTATGTAAAACTGAGTGCAGCATATTTGATTATCCACTCAAAGATGCTGGAGTACCTTTACACTGGATTTTATCTATATCAGGAAAAAATTGTATGAACAGAACACGTATTATTTACACCTATTGTTCTACACCGATTAGCATGTCAGTTACTGGATTTTATACTCGCTCAATTTGTTTTTTTTTCTGTCTCAGAAGTAAGCCAGAAGTAGCCCAGAAAGATTAATATAGACAGACCATAAATCATGGGAAAGATGATCTATGGTTCTGTGTGACTTTGGTGTTTAAAGCTTAGTTTATCTAAGTTGCCCTACTATTATCCTATTTACTATGCCCCTTCCCGATGACTCTTAGATTTATACTCCGGCAATATGGCGGCTTCTGTTCGTATCGACGAGTTCTCACCACACCGCAGTCAATCCTTTGAATTTATTAGCGTGTGATTCAATTGACTTATGTAAGCTCTCTTTACTGTACCGAGCATTGTTTTGCTGATTTATCTTTACTGTGCGCTGTTTGGGTGCTTTGAGCTGATTGGTGTTTTTTATGGTGGTTTTATCATTTTTTTCTTGTCTTTTGCATCATGTCGCCAAAATGTAACGTTAACGATAGCGTAAAAAATCTAGGATCATAAACGATGTTCAAGCAATCAAACTTATCAATGACTCATCGTTACGGGTTTAATGAAACAAAACAAGATCTTCTGTTTTCTACGTTTCAAGTTATGAGCATATGAAAATTTATTATTGTCATTTTCTAAGTAGAATTGAGATCTACACATATATCTGCTGGTGTTGAGGATGAAGTAATTTTATCGACTCTATTCGAATCTGACTATGGGAGCCTACTCGGAAAAGGCAAATTGAAGTTCTGTAAGCGACATATGTACATAAGAGTTTGTTTTGCTGGAAAACGATCGCGCAAAACGAACTCTTATGTCGCTTACATAACGAAAACGAGTCAGAAACTTCGATTGCATATTTACGAGTACGGGCCGAGCATCTGCAACATCTTCCGTACTTAAATAAAAAAATATTAAACATATATTTGTCTATCACGTAGGGCGTACCATTAAATACTAAGTATAGGATTTTCACGGTTTCTTAAACACTTTCAATGCCATGTAGTTATTGGAGGCTGAGTAGCCATGGCCCGCTTTTTTGGATCGCACGCGCCGCTGAGATCCGGCAGTGAATACGTTAATCGTTTTACTTTGCCAGTCCAGTGAATGTAAAAACGGTTTACGAAATCACTCAAATCAAATTGGACCGATTGATCAAGTCATATCTACGTACGGTCTATCTATTTTAATATTGTGTTGTAACGGTCGCGTAAGTACCAAACATCTAAAATATTTTTTCGGCTTATTGAAATCGATTCTGGAGACGTATTAAGATGTATCAAATATAAATTAAAATCTGTTGGGAGCACAGCCGAGGCGTGGTTAATAGATAATAGATATCCCGCTCCTACTATGTGTGGAGACTGGAGACATGTTTAGATCACCCCGTAGCGGGAAACACCAATTTCAAAAACGTAACGGGAGCGATACGGATTGGTTATAAATGTTATAATATGTTTGCTTACTTATTTTTTCACTATGAACCAGATTCTTTCGTATTCAATTTGCGGTGCGCTTGGCCCATTATCGGGTTTACTGTACAAAATAATAATTGTTTTTCCCAGCATATTTCCAGTCTGTAACTCTAGTCATAACGTGAAGCAGTGCATAAACGATATCAGGTTCAAAATTTAATGTCTACTAAAACATATGAATGTAGGTATGCAAACATGATTCCAACAAATAAAAACAAAAGTTTCAAGTTCAAAACAATATATGCGGTTTAAAAAAGTAAATACAAGGTAAGTTTTTGTTACACAGTACATAAGTACAATTTATTAATTTTTGATTATTCGTGTATGTAATAAATGCGTCAATACAATAAAACATTTTCAATGAAGGAGTACAATTTTTTTTAATCATAAGGAAAATTTCATAGTTAATATTGAAGTTTCTCGTAGCAGATTGATGCCCAAGTAGCCGAATTTCGACCACGGCAGCCAGTCTCAACAGAGATAGGTTAGCCAAGTGCACAGGACATATTATAGTGCACAAATGTATGCGCAAACACAGGTGCACACTCTATTCCCTCTCTCCCATAACTCGATGGAACGGTAGACCAAAGATAAGTCAGGCGCAGGACCAACGGCTTAATGTGCTTTCCAAGTCTCGTTGTAGATGGTAACGCGGCATCGTTACGTTGCTTGTTAAACAAGTCATTTCTACGACTGCTTCTTTTATCACTACATGAATTACGACACACGTTAGATTTTATTAAGTCATAATTTCTGGTCGGAACGTAGCTTTATGTTATTTTATATGAAGTTCCTACATTTTAATTACTTATTGAATACGACCAACGGCGCCTCCATCTTCACCTTTGAGGAACTACATTTGAAATTCTTTAGTAAATTTATTTTTAATTATTAAATAACTGTACATGCCTGAGATGTCATAAACTTGTATCATAGTTTGTTATCTCCACTTTGCTGCCAACTTTACTTATTTTAAAGAAGAAGTTTAAAATATTGTTCATAATATGTATCCTGAGAGTTGGTGAGTATCTGGCGCAGCGCATAAGCATTGCCATATAGCAAGGCAATGCAGCCAGCGTCTTGGGGACGCTTCCGACTGGTATTGATATGGACCAGTTGATTCTATCTACCTGTAGATTGTTTGCAACAGTTTGCAGTTGGCTCAATTGATTCAATTGTAAATACTAGTTCCAATTTGTTTTTATTATTTGGTTGTTATTTTCTTTGTTAATAAATTTATTTCTATAATATTTTATAGAAATAAATTTATCTTGTATCGTCTTGGTTTTATTTAATTTATTTCAGTGGGCTTTAGGATCGTCTTACATCAAGAGCTATTAACAAACACGGTATAAATTAAATACCCGTAAAAGCTCGACGCATTATGAGCTTTCGATACGTGTACTGATTTATTTGGTATTAAATGAATGCATAATAAAACTGTACTTAAACGACAATCGGGACATAAATTGGTACGCGGCGCTGTAAAGTTACTACGCTGCAGTTGATAAATGCTGGTTTTTTTAGACAAATAGCTGATATTCCTTTACAAATAGCAAGTCGGTTTGTTGGTGACAGAGAAATGTTACCGTTCGTAATGAATATTTAAGGCTTTGCGGCAAAAATTGCTGAATACAATCGCGGATAAACTAATGGTTTACGTATGGTTTTTAGTCAATTTTGCCAGGGGCGGAATTTCTAGGGATTTGTTCGCGTTTATTTCTGTTCTTATTTTAATAATTCTGTATTTGTTAGGGTTTGTTTGAGTCATATGCACACTATTACGGAAGTGATGCTGGGCAGTGAATACGTCAAGATGTAATTGTCCCTTTACCGTTTTAAAGAGCACAAACGCCTAAGGCTACGTACGCACTGACAGGCGGCTTGCTTAGCGCCTAGAGCCTAGCAAGTCACCAAGCGAATAGCTTAGTAAAACGAACGTTAAGACGCTAAGCGACTAGCTAAGCGCCAGGCGCGCAGTGCCAGCCACCTCTCTGTGCGGACGTAGCCTAAGTGTTTACTTATGCTAACGCTTGTTTTAGTTAAAGAAATCAGTTAAACCTAAGTCACTTTTTAAAGTAATAGCAAAAAAAAACGAAGCAGCCGTTCCATCAAAAGACCCTTAAAATCCTCAAAATAGAGTTATCTTGATTTATTCCTCAAAAGGGCTAAGAACAAACATGCAAAGGTAAATTATTCAGAAATCAAAATGTTCGCTTTCTCGAGGGAGACTCGGAACGAAAAACATTAAATCTCATTCAATCAAAACGTGATGTGGAAGCGAACATCTCAGAATAAGCAGATTAGAGTCAAATTTGTGACTTATACTCTTTCTTTACTGTTCGATTGAAACAGAATTTAAGTTACACCAGTTGTTTTTTTAATCAAAATATTATAAATATTTGGTAACTAATTCAATTTGATTCATACTAAATTTCACAATAAATTATGAATTTGAGGGGGTTGACTACGAACCATGTTTGTGTCGGAAGACAAATTCAACGCGACTGGAACCAGACTCACCTTGATGATGTATCGCGTTAAGAGATTAAACGTTAGTGTTCTTCCAACACAAATACTTTTGTGACACGGAATAAAATAGCTTTTACTTTACTTTACTAAATAATATGTTTCGTAGTTAACACGCTAACTTTATTCACAAAGTAAC
Organism: Eupithecia insigniata; assembly: GCA_947859395.1. Lineage (NCBI taxonomy): Eukaryota > Metazoa > Arthropoda > Insecta > Lepidoptera > Geometridae > Eupithecia > Eupithecia insigniata. Next base: position 14,003,487 of record OX401998.1, on the reverse strand, counting down.
AAAACCTTTTTAATTATTTTACACGACACTCTTCTTTTGTTTAGGTACAATGAAAACCAACGCTAAGATTTTTTACCTGAAAATTATTACAAAGATCACGAACAGACGTTGGCTTTTTGCTCAAAAATTCAGTTTTCGTATATTTTGAAATAAAACCTAGTCATATTAAAATGATGACTTATGTTTTTGACGTTCACATTCAATTGTATTCCTTTGATAACGAATATTTCACTAACGAGCAGCGCCACATGGAGCTTAGGCTTGAATCCCGCAATTCCAGTATTTCACTTTAGCAACTCGTTCAAGTTATTAAATCAAGAATTTGCAAGTGTACCTTACTGCTGTCAGAACCATAATTTCGAGTCAAACAAGTTTTGTCGACTACAAGGCCAGAGGTTTCAGAAAATTTTAAGAAATTAGTTATATGTCAGGCGACTTCTGCACAGTGGAATTTTGAGGTTTGCTCTCGATTGACTCGTACACACACACTCTGTAAACTAAATTTAGATAGAATCCATACGCCCATTTTAGGTTTTATTTCGATTAATCAATTAGCATTGCCATCCAATGTCAAAATTCAGCCTTTATAACCAATTATATATTATTATAAATATCTTCTGAAAAATCACTATCCCTCCGTATCACCAGCCTAAAGAATATGTCAATTGATTATTGCCTCTCAGGAGGTGAGTTGAGGTGAGCTTCTTCACACATTAATAAGGCATTTTGACTTTATGATCGCTTAGCATCGCCCATAAATACTGGACACATCAATATTGTATGACGAGATTAATGCCCATGTTCGGTTCCCCATTAGGCTGGTATAATCCTATTGTGTTTTTTACTTACCTGTGAGGCTTTTGACTTCGGCCATTGCCGACGGATTAATGATTGAAAAGTGATGAATTTATTTATTATTTTACTGGACTTTGAGAGGTAATGTATCATTCTCAATTACTAACAGGATTTTGTAAAAAGTTGAGTTTTGGGTTCAATTATTTCGGTTTCTGTTTCAATTCTTACTATAGTTTAAAAATTATATCTATTTTTTATTTAAGTAAGTTTAATAATAAAACTATTGAAAAATAAAAGATTAACCAAATTATAATTGTTAAACAAAATTTTTGCTCAATATTTTGAAATTGACATTTATAAATGTCCTCTATGGTCTCATGGATATAAATGTTATTGAGTTTGACCCTCTGGTTTTTTAAATTTCTGGCATTACCTGGTATTACTTAATACCGGTCGACATTATCAGTTATTACCGACACATCTACATAATGGCGGCCAATGAGGTCTTTGGTCCTTGTTAATAATTTCATATTCCTTCTCATTACAGAATTTTCGGTATTATTTTTATTAGGTATTATATTTTTTCGTTATACTAAGTGTGTCCTAGCGACAGAGATTTAAAAAAACTTTGACATCATACCATATCAGAAATTCGTAGAATTAATATTCATTTAAAATAATGTTATCGTAAGATTTCATAAAAGTATTTTGCTCGAAGAACATGCAAACATAACGTTCCTACAATCATTGTTGTTTTTGTTATTGTTGAAGGAAGAGGTACACTGAGAACGAGAATAAAAAAATATTATTATGTTTTTTAAATAATGAGTCAACTTTGTTTGTTTTGCGTTTGCTGTTGTTTTGAGTAGGGGTTAATCTCTAAAACAACAGGTTCTATTTTTAAATTATTTTATTAACAAGAAACTATACTATCTTTGACATACGTAATGTTATACTCAGGAACGGCGTTAGTGAATATAAATAAATTCTCAAGGCACAATTTTATGTGTTTCACAGGCTTTAGAGCTAGGTAGAGAATAAAACCTGCTCAAAATAGATTTGTATGTACCATTCTCTGAAATTATCAAATGATCTTCGGCATTCTGAGACAGGCATACCTAACCTACCTAAATAAATAGGCAGGGTATTATACATTTTCGGGTTTTGGTGAACAAGCACCCTAAAACAACTCCAACCATATTCTGTGGTTAACAAGTGACGACAGCAGCTCGCGGGGCTGTCAGACGCACAAATGACTGCAATCTTCACACCTCAGAGGCGCTAACTGGTGGCAACCCTGTAATTTGCACAGCCTGGGCAGTTCTGCAACGTGGGCTGAACAGAGCCCGAGGAATAGGCGCTGATTTACTTTAATTTACAAGGAAATAAGGAGTAAGAACTGTAATTCACGGTGAGATTGTGCTTTGGCACGGACGAGACGCACCTGATTTTTTCTTTTTAATATTGCACCAAGATTTCTTGCTGAGAAACTAATTACCGACAAGGTAAAAAGTTTTATATCAAAATAAATCTTTTATAAATTTAAATTTGTAATTTGCTCAAGGCGTATCTATGTAGTATCAAGTCTGTAGTAATTTGAATAAATATTGAGATGTATGCAACAATTTTGTTATATCCAATTTTGCCTTGTGCCAAAAAAGACAGTTCTCTTAAGTTCGTATTGGTAATGGTGTGGTGTAGGTACCAACCTACCTACCGAATGTACGATGTCACTCAATTATCTATTTAGAGATAAGGAAAATGAATTTATATTTTATAATTTATATTTATTTGAGTGCGGGGTAGGCTTTGTTAGGATGTCAGCCACCATGTCTCCGGTCTGGATATACTGCACGGTTATTGTCCCATCAAGCACCTTGCTGCGCACATAATGGTGTCTCACATCGATGTGCTTTGTTCTAGAGTGATAACAGTCAGTACCTGAAAGTTTAATACAGCTTTAATGAAAATCATTGGTATATTGCCTCAGGTGCCACAATGCACATGACAAAACGTTCGGACTGGATATAATGATGTAGAGGCACCTCCGATTGAGAAAATAATGGTGGCCAACAATGATGCTGTCTCCGTACAAAATATGGGTAAAATAGTGTTTGGTCTTTAAACCGTCATCTATTTCACGTTTTTCGAAAATAAGTTGCAGTGTAACAGAAAATTAACCGTTCGGCACTAGCGCCACCTGACGTGGACCAGACGAAGACCAGTGACGAACGAAAGAAAGATCTAGGGGCTCAAAAATTGAATTAGGCGTCCCGCAAGGATCAATATTGGAACCTTTCTTATTTTTAGTATACGTAAATGATCTCCCCTTTTTAGCAATAGATCTGTGTGATATAGTATTATTTGCTGATGATACTTCACTGATTTTTAAAGTTGACAGAAATAAATGTAATAATGACGATGTAAATGATTCGCTTTCACACGTACTAGATTGGTTCACTACCAATAACCTCTTACTCAATGCTAAAAAAACCGAATGCATTAAATTCATGTTACCTAATGTAAGAGATATTCCAACTAAGATAATATCAAATCACCTGTTGTAAGTGGTTCGATGCCTTGGTATCAATAGATGTCACTGTCGTTGTCGGCCAGCCAATTTATGTAAAGCCTAAATAATATATTTTCAATCTCTCTTTCCAGTTCTTCGGGGATCTGAGGCGAGTGTGCCGGGGGCGATACCGGTCCATGCTCCATATACATCGCCACCATATCATCCGGTAGCGTGATAAGAATTGACGGCAGTGACGGCGACTCTAATTGCGTCGGTGGACGCGACGGTGGGGTTTCTCTTCGGCACTGGTATCGCATATCTGGTGACGACATTAGTGATCGAGGGCGTTTTTTCTTTGGCGCGCCGCCGGGAGGGGCTAATGTCTGCTGGGTTGCCGGTTGATGATGGACCGGGGAGCGCATGTGCGGCCCGTACTTTAACAGCGCGCTAAACTCGATCTTGGGTGCCGCAACCGGGGCGTACGGCGAAGGCGTCAGCTGCAAAGACGCCTGCGGCGAAAGCGGCTGCGACGGAGGCATCAGATAATTGTGACTAACACCATTTCGCCCTCGGCGACTGCGACTGCGACGGCGACGGCGACGGCGACGGCGGCGGTGGCGGCGGCCGCGGCGAAGACGTCGGAGCCTGCTTGGAAGTCGACGATCCGCGCGCCTCAGTGTGTTTTTAGTTCTGCGTGTCATCCCGTAGGCGGCACATTGGCGGCGGCTAGTAGGGTTCCTGGTAGAAGCGCGGGACGCGCATGCGGGTCTTTGGCTCGCACTCTTGGTTAACAGCACGGAGTGCCATGGGTGTTTCCTGAGCAGGCGAAAAATGCCCCTGAGCCTGTTTTTGTAGGACCACGCAGCTTCCTTCCCTTCAGAAGCGCCCCACTGGCCCTTAGGTGCGGGGTAGGCTTTGTAAGGATGTCAGCCACCATGTCTCCGATCTGGATATACTGCACGGTTATTATCCCATCAAGCACCTTGCTGCGCACATAATGGTGTCTCACATCGATGTGCTTTGTTCTAGAGTGATAACAGTCAGTACCTGAAAGTTTAATACAGCTTTAATGAAAATCATTGGTATATTGCCTCAGGTGCCACAATGCACATGACAAAACGTTCGGACTGGATATAATGATGTAGAGGCACCTCCGATTGAGAAAATAATGGCGGCCAACAATGATGCTGTCTCCGTACAAAATATGGGTAAAATAGTGTTTGGTCTTTAAACCGTCATCTATTTCACGTTTTTTCGAAAATAAGTTGCAGTGTAACAGAAAATTAACCGTTCGGCACTAGCGCCACCTGACGTGGACCAGACGAAGACCAGTGACGAACGAAAGAAAGATCTAGGGGCTCAAAAATTGAATTAGGCGTCCCGCAAGGATCAATATTGGGACCTTTCTTATTTTTAGTATACGTAAATGATCTCCCCTTTTTAGCAATAGATCTGTGTGATATAGTATTATTTGCTGATGATACTTCACTGATTTTTAAAGTTGACAGAAATAAATGTAATAATGACGATGTAAATGATTCGCTTTCACACGTACTAGATTGGTTCACTACCAATAACCTCTTACTCAATGCTAAAAAAACCGAATGCATTAAATTCATGTTACCTAATGTAAGAGATATTCCAACTAAGATAATATCAAATCACCTGTTGTAAGTGGTTCGATGCCTTGGTATCAATAGATGTCACTGTCGTTGTCGGCCAGCCAATTTATGTAAAGCCTAAATAATATATTTTCAATCTCTCTTTCCAGTTCTTCGGGGATCTGAGGCGAGTGTGCCGGGGGCGATACCGGTCCATGCTCCATATACATCGCCACCATATCATCCGGTAGCGTGATAAGAATTGACGGCAGTGACGGCGACTCTAATTGCGTCGGTGGACGCGACGGTGGGGTTTCTCTTCGGCACTGGTATCGCATATCTGGTGACGACATTAGTGATCGAGGGCGTTTTTTCTTTGGCGCGCCGCCGGGAGGGGCTAATGTCTGCTGGGTTGCCGGTTGATGATGGACCGGGGAGCGCATGTGCGGCCCGTACTTTAACAGCGCGCTAAACTCGATCTTGGGTGCCGCAACCGGGGCGTACGGCGAAGGCGTCAGCTGCAAAGACGCCTGCGGCGAAAGCGGCTGCGACGGAGGCATCAGATAATTGTGACTAACACCATTTCGCCCTCGGCGACTGCGACTGCGACGGCGACGGCGACGGCGACGACGGCGGCGGTGGCGGCGGCCGCGGCGAAGACGTCGGAGCCTGCTTGGAAGTCGACGATCCGCGCGCCTCAGTGTGTTTTTAGTTCTGCGTGTCATCCCGTAGGCGGCACATTGGCGGCGGCTAGTAGGGTTCCTGGTAGAAGCGCGGGACGCGCATGCGGGTCTTTGGCTCGCACTCTTGGTTAACAGCACGGAGTGCCATGGGTGTTTCCTGAGCAGGCGAAAAATGCCCCTGAGCCTGTTTTTGTAGGACCACGCAGCTTCCTTCCCTTCAGAAGCGCCCCACTGGCCCTTAGGTGCGGGGTAGGCTTTGTAAGGATGTCAGCCACCATGTCTCCGATCTGGATATACTGCACGGTTATTATCCCATCAAGCACCTTGCTGCGCACATAATGGTGTCTCACATCGATGTGCTTTGTTCTAGAGTGATAACAGTCAGTACCTGAAAGTTTAATACAGCTTTAATGAAAATCATTGGTATATTGCCTCAGGTGCCACAATGCACATGACAAAACGTTCGGACTGGATATAATGATGTAGAGGCACCTCCGATTGAGAAAATAATGGCGGCCAACAATGATGCTGTCTCCGTACAAAATATGGGTAAAATAGTGTTTGGTCTTTAAACCGTCACCTATTTCACGTTTTTTCGAAAATAAGTTGCAGTGTAACAGAAAATTAACCGTTCGGCATTAGCGCCACCTGCCATCTTCTTTTAAAAAAAAAGGAAATATAAACTTTATTCGTGTGATTATGTATATATAGCTGAATAATCTAACTATTTATACTTGTGATTTTAAGACCAGTGACGAAAAAAAGAAAGATCTAAGGGCTCAAAAATTGTATTAAGCGTCCCGCAAGGATCAATATTGGGACCTTTCTTATTTTTAGTATACGTAAATGATCTCCCCTTTTTAGCAAAAGATCTGTGTGATATAGTATTATTTGCTGATACTTCACTGATTTTTAAAGTTGACAGAAATAAATGTAATTATGACGATGTAAATGATTCGCTTTCACACGTACTAGATTGGTTCACTGCCAATAACCTCTTACTCAATGCTAAAAAAACCGAATGCATTAAATTCATGTTACCTAATGTAAGAGATATTCCAACTAAGATAATATCAAATCAACTGTTGTAAGTGGTTCGATGCCTTGGTATCAATAGATGTCACTGTCGTTGTCGGCCAGCCAATTTATGTAAAGCCTAAATAATATATTTTTAATCTCTCTTTCAAGTTCTTCGGGGATCTGAGGCGAGTGTGCCGGGGGCGATACCGGTCCATGCTCCATATACATCGCCACCATCTCATCCGGTGGCGTGATAAGAATTGACGGCAGTGACTGCGACTCTAATTGCGTCGGTGGACGCGACGGTGGGGTTTCTCTTCGGCTCTGGTATCGCATATCTGGTTACGACATTAGTGATCGAGGGCGATTTTTCTTTGGCGCGCCGCCGGGAGGGGCTAATGGCTGCTGGGTTGCCGGTTGATGATGGAACGGGGAGCGCATGTGCGGCCCGTACTTTAACAGCGCGTTAAACTCGATCTTGGGTGCCGCCGCCGGGGCGTACGGCGAAGGCGTCAGCTGCAAAGATGCCTGCGGCGAAAGCGGCTGCGACGAAGGCATCAGATAATTGTGACTAACACCATTTCGCCCTCGGCGACTGCGACGGCGACGGCGGCGGCGGCGGTGGCCGCGGCGTAGACGTCGGAGCCTGCTTGGAAGTCGACGACCCGCGCGCCTCAGTGTGTTTTTCGTTCTGCGTGTCATCCCGTAGGCGGCGCATTGGTGGCGGCTGGTAGGGCTCCTGGTAGAAGCTCGGGACGCGCATGCGGGTCTTCGGCTCGCACTCTTGGTTAACAGCAAGGGGTGCCATGGGTGTTTCCTGACCATCGAAAAATGCCCCTGAGCCTGTTTATTAGACGGCGTTGGATCTGTGCTTGGAGAAGGCCAGGCATTTTTTTGTGCAAGCCCTAATGGACCAGCAACTGGTTCTGGTTGTGCGATCTGTTTAGATGTTTTTTTGTAGGACCACGCAGCTTCCTTCCCTTCAGAAGCGCTCCACTGGCCCTTAGGTGCGGGGTAGGCTTTGTAAGGATGTCAGCCACCATGTCTCCGATCTGGATATACTGCACGGTTATTATCCCATCAAGCACCTTGCTGCGCACATAATGGTGTCTCACATCGATGTGCTTTGTTCTAGAGTGATAACAGTCAGTACCTGAAAGTTTAATACAGCTTTAATGAAAATCATTGGTATATTGCCTCAGGTGCCACAATGCACATGACAAAACGTTCGGACTGGATATAATGATGTAGAGGCACCTCCGATTGAGAAAATAATGGCGGCCAACAATGATGCTGTCTCCGTACAAAATATGGGTAAAATAGTGTTTGGTCTTTAAACCGTCACCTATTTCACGTTTTTTCGAAAATAAGTTGCAGTGTAACAGAAAATTAACCGTTCGGCATTAGCGCCACCTGCCATCTTCTTTTAAAAAAAAGGAAATATAAACTTTATTCGTGTGATTATGTATATATAGCTGAATAATCTAACTATTTATACTTGTGATTTTAAGACCAGTGACGAAAGAAAGAAAGATCTAAGGGCTCAAAAATTGTATTAAGCGTCCCGCAAGGATCAATATTGGGACCTTTCTTATTTTTAGTATACGTAAATGATCTCCCCTTTTTAGCAAAAGATCTGTGTGATATAGTATTATTTGCTGATACTTCACTGATTTTTAAAGTTGACAGAAATAAATGTAATTATGACGATGTAAATGATTCGCTTTCACACGTACTAGATTGATTCACTGCCAATAACCTCTTACTCAATGCTAAAAAAACCAAATGCATTAAATTCATGTTACCTAATGTAAGAGAATTTCCAACTTAGATAATATCAAATCACCTGTTGTAAGTGGTTCGATGCCTTGGTATCAATAGATGTCACTGTCATTGTAGGCCAGCCAATTTATGTGAAGCCTAAATAATATATTTTTAATCTCTCTTTCAAGTTCTTCGGGGATCTGAGGCGAGTGTGCCGGGGGCGATACCGGTCCATGCTCCATATACATCGCCACCATCTCATCCGGTGGCGTGATAGGAATTGACGGCAGTGACGGCGACTCTAATTGCGTCGGTGGACGCGACGGTGGGGTTTCTCTTCAGCACTGGTATCGCATATCTGGTGACGACATTAGTGATCGAGGGCGTTTTTTCTTTGGCGCGCCGCCGGGAGGGGCTAATGTCTGCTGGGTTGCCGGTTGATGATGGACCGGGGAGCGCATGTGCGGCCCGTACTTTAACAGCGCGCTAAACTCGATCTTGGGTGCCGCCGCCGGGGCGTACGGCGAAGGCGTCAGCTGCAAAGACGCCTACGGCAAAAGCGGCTGCGACGGAGGCATCAGATAATTGTGACTAACACCATTTCGCCCTCGGCGACTGCGACGGCGACGGCGGCGGCGGCGGCGGCCGCGGCGTAGACGTCGGAGCCTGCTTGGAAGTCGACGATCCGCGCGCCTCAGTGTGTTTTTAGTTCTGCGTGTCATCCAGTAGGCGGCACATTGGCGGCGGCTAGTAGGGTTCCTGGTAGAAGCGCGGGACGCGCATGCGGGTCTTTGGCTCGCACTCTTGTTTAACAGCACGGGGTGCCATGGGTGTTTCCTGAGCAGGCGAAAAATGCCCCTGAGCCTGTTTTTGTAGGACCACGCAGCTTCCTTCCCTTCAGAAGCGCCCCACTGGCCCTTAGGTGCGGGGTAGGCTTTGTTAGGATGTCAGCCACCATGTCTCCGGTCTGGATATACTGCACGGTTATTGTCCCATCAAGCACCTTGCTGCGCACATAATGGTGTCTCACATCGATGTGCTTTGTTCTAGAGTGATAACAGTCTGTACCTGAAAGTTTAATACAGCTTTAATGAAAATCATTGGTATATTGCCTCAGGTGCCACAATGCACATGACAAAACGTTCGGACTGGATATAATGATGTAGAGGCACCTCCGATTGAGAAAATAATGGTGGCCAACAATGATGCTGTCTTCGTACAAAATATGGGTAAAATAGTGTTTGGTCTTTAAACCGTCATCTATTTCACGTTTTTTCGAAAATAAGTTGCAGTGTAATTGAAAATAAACCGTGCGGCACTAGCGCCACCTGCCGTCCTCTTTTAAAAAAAAAAAGAAATATAAACTTTATTCGTGTGATTATGTATATAATAGCTGAATAATCTATTTATACTTGTGATTTTAAGACCAGTGACGAAAGAAAGAAAGATCTAGGGGCTCAAAAATTGAATTAGGCGTCCCGTAAGGATCAATATTGGGACCTTTCTTATTTTTAGTATACGTAATTGATCTCCCCTTTTTAGCAAAAGATCTGTGTGATATAGTATTATTTGCTGATACTTCACTGATTTTTAAAGTTGACAGAAATAAATGTAATTATGACGATGTAAATGATTCGCTTTCACACGTACTAGATTGGTTCACTGCCAATAACCTCTTACTCAATGCTAAAAAAACCGAATGCATTAAATTCATGTTACCTAATGTAAGAGATATTCCAACTAAGATAATATCAAATCAACTGTTGTAAGTGGTTCGATGCCTTGGTATCAATAGATGTCACTGTCGTTGTCGGCCAGCCAATTTATGTAAAGCCTAAATAATATATTTTTAATCTCTCTTTCAAGTTCTTCGGGGATCTGAGGCGAGTGTGCCGGGGGCGATACCGGTCCATGCTCCATATACATCGCCACCATCTTATCCGGTGGCGTGATAAGAATTGACGGCAGTGACTGCGACTCTAATTGCGTCGGTGGACGCGACGGTGGGGTTTCTCTTCGGCTCTGGTATCGCATATCTGGTTACGACATTAGTGATCGAGGGCGATTTTTCTTTGGCGCGCCGCCGGGAGGGGCTAATGGCTGCTGGGTTGCCGGTTGATGATGGAACGGGGAGCGCATGTGCGGCCCGTACTTTAACAGCGCGTTAAACTCGATCTTGGGTGCCGCCGCCGGGGCGTACGGCGAAGGCGTCAGCTGCAAAGACGCCTGCGGCGAAAGCGGCTGCGACGGAGGCATCAGATAATTGTGACTAACACCATTTCGCCCTCGGTGACTGCGACGGCGACGGCGACGGCGACCGCGGCGTAGACGTCGGAGCCTGCTTGGAAGTCGACGACCCGCGCGCCTCAGTGTGTTTTTAGTTCTGCGTGTCATCCCGTAGGCGGCGCATTGGCGGCGGCTAGTAGGGCTCCTGGTAGAAGCGCGGGACGCGCATGCGGCTCTTCGGCTCGCACTCTTGGTTAACAGCACGCGGTGCCATGGGTGTTTCCTGAGCAGGCGAAAAATGCCCCTGAGCCTGTTTATTAGACGGCTTTGGATCTGTGCTTGGAGAAGGTCAGGCATGTTTTTGTGCAAGCCCTGATGGACCAGCAACTGGTTCTGGTTGTGCGATCTGTTTAGATGTTTTTTTGTAGGACCACGCAGCTTCCTTCCCTTCAGAAGCGCCCCACTGGCCCTTAGGTTCTGGAGGGGAATGATGTTGTACACGGTCGCGCTGGTGCAGTCAAGCTACGGGCGGCGGCGTGCAGTTCATTTTGATAAGAGTGTATTGGCGATGTGGGTGAGGACAGCGGCGGTGGCGTATAATGCTTGCGTATAAAGTTCCGGCGGAAGTTTTCGGCGACAGGAACAACAGCATATCAGCCATATTTATTTTTATTGAGTTAAAATCATCGTCAGGGGCGCCCTCCGACGACATGGACGGCTTCCTGCCTAGAATGCCTGCATCACGATTGCGCTGGTGACAGCAAATATCGGGCGACGGCGTCGAAAAGGATGGCGATGGGCCCGAGTGGACGTTGAGTTCGTTTTGATGCGAGTGTATTGGCGATGTGGGTGTGGAGAACGGCGGCGGCATCCTATTTGGCGGCGTCGTCATATTGAGCGGCAGCTGGCGAAACTCCTGACTTGCCGCCAGCTCCAGGCGTTCCTCGGTACAACAATCTGCATTTTTGTCTCATCTTGATCCTGCTGCTGCTGGCCCCGTCCGTCAGATGCAGATGCACTCATTCTTCAAAAAATCTTGTCTCAAGTCTCCTCCTCTATGTCACCTTGTAGAAAAGCTGATACAGCATCCATTTGGCAGATTTCTAAGACATTTTTCACTGCGAAAGCAAACAAATATCTCAAGGAAGCATACCTTACTACTGGTGAAAATACTTCTGTGTATTCTGTTCCAGGTTTCTGTGAATACCCTTTTATCACAAGCCTTGCTTTATGTTTTACTATTTGTCTTTTGTCATCAGTTTTTGTTTTGAACACCCATTTACATGATATTGCCCGCTTGTTATTGGGCAAATCAGTCAGTTCCCATGTACATTAGAGACTCGTACTCATCATCTATAGCTGTTTTCCATGACTGTGCCTCGGGACTGAATAATGCTTCTTCCACAGTTACTGGATCTGTAATTGCTCCATTAAAGACTAAAAAAATATTTTCCTGCACATTTCTCCTGTGAGGTCTTATAATGATATTACTAGTATGAGCTATCATTATCGTTGCTACTTATATCACTTTTGCTAGGTTGAAAAGTTTCATCATTTAAATCATGACTGTCATAAAATGTCGATGGCGACAAAATGACATCTTGTGTCTCATTCTGACTATCAACAGATATTTCACCATTTTCGTGTGTACAATTTAAATCGCTACCAGCTAGAGGGATGATGATGATAAGCTGCGGTATATTTAAAGGTTGCAGTGGTGTGGTTGTATCAGCTGTATTCTCGATAAATACCACATCCCTACTGATAACAATCCTTTTATTTACTGGATCATATAATCTATAGCCCTTTATGCTGTCACAGTATCCCACAAAAGTCAACTGTTTTGATTCTCGGTCCCATTTCAAACGTTTTTGTTTTGGTATCATGGCCTTAGATCCAAAAAATATTAAATGTTATATGTTTGGTTTCTTACCAGTCCACATTTTATACGGGGTTACCTCAGCCAAAACTCTTGATGGTGATCTGTTGATAACATAGGCTGCAGTTGAAATTGCCTCGGCCCAAAAATTTTTGTTTAGGTTTGCCACAAATAACATGCATTTTGCACGTTCTACCAACGTCCTATTCATCCGCTCCGCTATTTGATTTTTGATTGATTTTGATGATTTTGCTCAGGGGTGTATGGAGCGCTGGTTTGGTGTTTGATGCCGGAAGCTTCTAGAAATTCAGATAGATTTTGTTACAATATTCTGTGCCATTATCACTCCTTAATATTTTTATTTTCTTTTCTAATTCGTTTTCAACATTCTCTTTAAACTTTTTAAAGACTGACTTTATATCCAATTTGTTCTTCAGAAGATATACATATACTTTACGGGAATAGTCATCTATGAAGGTTATGAAATACTTTGCACCACCAGTAGATGGTGTCTCCATCGGACCACATAGATCAGTATGAACTATTTCTAGTTATGCATTTGCTCTTGAACCGGAATGTGGAATCGGTAGTCTTGTTTGTTTCGCTTCACAACATGGTATACAAACTATACCAATATCTTTGTTGGTAATAGTTATACCTTCAGCACATGTCTCTAAACTCTTTACATCAGCCATATTTAAATGACCCATCCTCTTATGCCACGTAGTAATATCTGCCTTACTTTCACATGAAACAGCATAAGCATTACCAGTAACAGTGTTCAGTTTGTACATATTATTGGAAAGTCCTGCAGTTGCTACAAGAATCTTGCTGGTATTGTAGATATTACAGCCCTTTTCAGTGAATTAAACTTTACAGCCATTTTTAGTTAACTGACTAACTGATAACAGGTTTGCACTCAGTTTAGGAATATATAAAACATTTCTCACCTGGATGGGATGCTCATCTTTACATAAATCGGTGCGGATGTTTACTACACCCATATTTTGTACGGAGACAGCATCATTGTTGGCCACCATTATTTTCTCAATCGGAGGTGCCTCTACATTATTATATCCAGTCCGAACGTTTTGTCATGTGCATTGTGGCACCTGAGTCAATTTACCAACGATTTTCATTTAACGTGCTGAAAGCTGAAACAATGCCTGTAAATTTATTTTTTTCATTTTTCTTTTCTACTTTGCATTGATTTTTGAAATGGCCATATTTATTGCAGTTATAGCAGCTTGGGCCTTTTCCTTTTGTGTTAGGCCTTGTTGTGGTGTTTTTAGAGTTGTTCTTGTGCTTTGTGAAGAGAGCGGACTCTGACACTTTCACTTCTTGTAATAGTTTGGTTTTTATGAAATCCGATGATATTTTTATGCAGGAACTTTCCAGACTCATGACCATTGGTTTATATGCATTCAGTAAACACGCCAATATGAGTGTTCCCAGCCATTCGTCGCCCACTTCAAAACCAATATTTCGTAATTTGTGGGCTGTACTCATTATTTTATTCACATATTCTTCGACAGTCGTACAGTTATCTAGGGATGTGTTTATTAGATCTCGTAATAAGGCAACTTTTCGAGATAGCCCAGAGTCCTTGGTTACGCTCGTTTTTAAATATAATAATTAATGGTAGCATACGCTGTTTTTTGTATGGTCTTTCACCTAAGGAAAACTGTTTTATTATATTTCCATAACGAAGTGAGCAACGAGTCGAAAGTCTCCGCACGCCCCACGCTTGGGGTAGCGACAAACCAGTCTACGATGCATCCAAGTCAACGACGGACGCGTATAACTATTTGCATCCCGCGATCCGGTCACATTTTGTTATTTTGGAAAACCCTCGTGTCGCAACCGCACCCGCTGCTACTCTAGCACCAAGGACTTCTGCCTCTTCTATCTGTGACGTCGTCGGATCGCCTCTGAGTTTCCAGGAGAGACATCCCACAGCGAACGACCGAGACGAATGTGAATTGAGGTGGGTGCTTATAATAAGACAGTTTATAGGTGATTTGCCTTCCTTAAAACAGCGTTTCTCTCATAGGTATTTCATCTCCGCCTTCCGCAGGATCTAATTCAGGCTTTAAATCAGTAATAAATATCTTAGATGTACCGACTTTAATCGGCCTAAGCAACCGCGCCAGAATAAAGCCCTACAACTCCTTTATTCTCCATTTTGGTCCTTCGAGCCGGATAAAAGCCTAAATTTGGGTCCTAAAAGCCTAAGTTTCATTTCAGATAAAAGGTTACTAATTTTGAATAATAATTTATTTCATTGTTGCATATTGTCACAAGAATCTCACCTCTGTTGCATACTTGTTAAGGTCTATTTCTTGTATAACCATCCATACCTACCGGCAGAAAAAATAGTTTTCTATAATCGTTATTTCGCGTTTTTTGTTAATAAATTGTTAAGTTCCAAGAAAAGAATAGTGAATTCATATCGCAAAATAAGTTATTGACTTAAAATCATTCGTATTTCGCTAAATTGCATAATCTTTTTTTTGCTAGTGCAGTACGGGGGGTAGTCTGAAGTGTTCAAAGTCCACATTCCTAACGCTTACCCCTTAACCTTGAAAGGTTATTCGTATCGGGAGTAGTAGGTAAATATATAGATATTCTTTATTTTTGTCTTCTCGTTAGAAAACTTATTGTTATACGAGGAGGCATTTAGCTGAAATCGTAGACTCACTCAACCACATTTGATTAATTAGTAAATTTAATCATTAATCGTATTTATACGTTCGCATCGCATTGTATTTGAATGAGTTAGTACCTACTATCCATTCATCTTACGTTCGCACAAATTGTTTATGATCGTTATCTACCTATCAGTAATATTATAAGGGTGAACTTGATTTTTTGACGGGAATCTCTAAATTCGGTAGGTAAGTAGGGACTTTCGCATCGCATTGTTTTCGTAACTCGCATTTGAGTGAATTAATAAAATTCATTCATCTTACGCCGCACATTAGGGTTTATGTTATTTTTGTTGAAATGTTCTTGATTTTTTGATAGTAATTTCTCATCGAGAAACGTAACATAAATTCATTGTTTACGTGTTGGATGGTCACTAAATTATATCTAGTGAGCTAACCGTAATATTAAACAGTATAAGTTATATACTAACCGCTTTTTTATCGCTAGGCTGTAGCGGTGTAGATACCTACATGATAATTTATTTCTAAGATACCTACATACTGCCTACATTCTTAAGAGTGTGCATTGCGCGCCATTTTGTAAAAAGGATAGCAATAGGATGTTGCGTTCATAGGAGCGGGACAGAGTATACGTTTTTGGAAAGGCGGAAGCGCAAAAAATGAGTTTTTATCTAATTACAAGTTAATTAAACAACCAATCGAAAAATTAAAAGACATAACTCAAGAAATACTTCAAGCTTTCTTGACAAAACAAAAACCCAACAAATAAAATGTGCTGTTCCTGAGATAAATAGCAAAATTTGTGCAAAACATGTATTTTTCAAAATAATATTTTATCCAGAAAATTTTCACCAATCGTGTTTTTAAAACACGTAATCCAAGATAAAAGTTCAAAGTATCATTTCCATAAATTTGAAGGTAGTAGCTTTCACAGATTATGAGATAAATAACGATTTCTAACACTAAATTGCTTATGGCACACTCTTAAGTTATTGCGAACGAAAGGTTCAACTATCGCTTAATTTTAACCGCATTTTATAATAACCTCCTTAACTGCGTTGTTATAGGTAGGTATTTACTCACTTGTTGACGATCCTTTGTTGTGTGTGATACATACGCTTAGGTTTAATTATATTTCTTGTTGCTTCGCATAGATTGTATGTAAGAACGTAGCTTACGTCAAAATACATCTATAATAAATATCGCTCAGTTACCCAGTACAATTAGGGTTCCGCTTGGGGTTTGTTTGTGTGGTACGTAATTATTCCATGAAAAATGGAAGATGAAACCCAACTAAAACTTTATCTCGCAAAACGCGATGCATGTTTCACACGCGTTCAGGCTATTTATGAGTCATCAAGGGCGTTAACAACTGAGAGCGCTCGTAAGTCATTTATTGCACAGGCAAAGCAAATTGATGCTCTGCGGGGCGAATTCAACGAAATCTTAGATAACGTCAATCGTTTATCTATGAAACTGGTCGACAAATACGAAGTCAGTTATAATAGCTTGAACGCATTTGATGACTTGGCCTGCGAAATAAAGGATACATTAGGCGCGTTATTAGAACCACCGTCGGTATCATCGCCTTCTGCTACCACGAGCCCGGCTTGTAAGAGTGCGTACCATATAAGGGTTCCGAAAATAGAACTTCCTACGTTTGACGGTGACATACAAAGTTTTCCATTTTTTTATAAAACTTTTGAATGGGTTATCCACACAAACTCCGACCTCTCGGATTCAGATCGTATACATTATTTGTTAAACTTTCTCAAAGGCAAGGCAAGGAATGTGTCGGCAGGTTTGTGTCCGTCCGCGGAAAATTACCGTGTCGTTTGGGATGCGCTTATTGCAAAATATTTAGATACCCGCGCGTTTGCTGTAAACTATCTAAATCAGCTATTTTCATTAAGACCAGCTGGTACAGCGCTAACTTGGAAAAAGTGTTCGACAAATTTACTGCAATTATAGCGGGAATCAAACAATTAAAAATAGAAAATCTCGATAATTTTATTTTTACCCATCTGGGCCTCAAATTAATAGACTCGGATGTAGCAACACATTACGAAATGTCCTTGCGTTATCAAAAGGATCAAGAAGTCGTTGATTACGACTATTTCGAAAAATTTGTACGCGAACAAATAAAAATTATGTACCGCATAACAGCGCCTCCGCGCGCGACCGCTGTCAGTAGCCCCGCTGCCCCTTCTACAAAGGTGTCGCAGGTCTACGTGGGTGTAGCTAACAAATGCTCTCTGTGTAGCAATACCCATGACCATCTATTCAAATGCTCTGGGTTTCAAAAACTGGAGGCATTTGAACGTTTAAATTTATTAAAGACCACAAAACGTGTGTCAATTGTTTAAGTCAGCAGCACACTACCCTGAAATGTCAATCGAAAACCGGTTGCAAAAAATGTAACGGCAAACATCATACCTTGCTTCATTTTGAACAACCGCCGCACTCGGAAACTACGGCAATGGTTTCTGCCCCTGTACCCCCGCATCTAATCCTTCCGCGGGCCCTATTGTAGTTTCATCAGCCGCTCCAGAACGGGTTGCTTTATGTACACATTCAGCGGTACAAGGGACCAAACGGACTACCGAGGTATTGGCTACCGCTAAAGTAGTAGCAGTGAATAAAAAGGGTAGGGACGTAGTGATAAGATGCTTGCTAGATCCCGGTTCGCAGAAAAATTATATCACTACGCGTTGTTGTCGCATGCTAGGCTTACTTATTCGCGCGGAGTCTATAAGTACAGTTAGAGGTATCGGTGGTACATCTCAACCTGTTCGAGGTTCAGTCGATCTAACGTTAAGTTCGCGGCTTCGTTCATTACCTAAGTACTATATCGATGCGCTAGTACTGGATCAAATCACCGGTGAACTTCCGCTCTGTGGTATAAATGTCGCTGAATTGAATCACATTGATCCAAAATTAACCGCCGACGATACTTGGGGAGTGCCTGGTAATATTGACGTTTTACTCGACGTAAAATTGTTCGCTAAGTTGTTGCGACCAGGTTGCGTCACCAGTACACCCGGATATCCGGACGCGTTGGAGACGGTACTAGGCTAGATCTTTATGGGAGATGCTCCCATATTAGACCCCCGTACAGACACGTTATCATTCTTCTCAACTTCATACCTTGATTGTTGCGACCTGCGCAAATTTTGGGAGATTGAGGATGTCTCAGACATAGATGATACACAGTGTGAGGAGTTTTACCGATCCACTATCACTCGCACTCCGGATGGCAAGTACGTAGCTGCCTTGCCGCTTAAAATGGCCGCGTCAGCATTGGGAAGCTCTGTAGACATCGCTCGTCGGAGTTTTTATAGCCTCGAGCGTAGACTTAAGAACCTACCTAACGTTAAGATCTTGTACGATGACGTCATCAAGGATTACTTAGATAATCATTATATTTCACTTCTGAAGAACGATAATCTTCCGAATGTTTCTCATACACAGGAGACTCATGAGCAACAGGTTGCTTATTAAATCCCACACCACGCTGTCATTCGAGCAGATAAAATGACTACCAAGTTACGCGTAGTATTGGATGCCAGCGCGAGTACAGACAATGGGGTTTTGCTCAACGATATCCTATACGCGGGCCCAGTACTTCAAGCTGACATTTTCAACATCTTGTTGAATTTTAGACTTTTCATAGTCGCTGTGTCAGCAGATGTAAAGGCCATGTGCCTTCGTATAGGAATACGCCAAAAGGATCGCTCGCTTCAACGGATTTTATATCGCTTTCACGAGGACGAACAGCTCCAAACCCAAACCTATGAGTTCTCAGTATTACCATTCGGTTTGAAGTGTTCTTCATTCATTGCTATTCGCACAGTTCAACAGCTGTGTCTAGACGAGGGTCAGTCATATCCTCTGGCTAGCGAAATATTACAGCGAGATATTCATATGGATGACATAGTCAGCTCAAGCCCTAGTACCGAGCTAGCCATAGAATCCGCTCATCAGCTGATAAAAATATTTTCGCTGGGCAATTTCCAGTTAACTAAATGGTCGAGTAATAGCCCTCAGGTGCTTCAGGTTATCCCAGAGTCATTGCGACTCTCACATAGTTTAGACTTCAGTAAAGATCTGACACAGAAAATACTGGGACTGCGATGGTATCCAGATGAGGATTGTTTCGGATTTCAGGTAAATCCGGATAACCGCCAGTGTACAAAGCGAAATATTTTATCGTCCATCGCACGTCTTTTTGACGTTTTAGGTCTTGTTGCTCCTATGATTCTCTACGATCTCTCTCTCTCGTGTTCTAATTAGGATTTTACTGCAAACTTCCATGTCGAGTAATTTTCCCGGCCGGCTAGTTTTTCAATTTGGAGATTAGACGTAGCCATTTTTTCCGTGACGATGTGCGTCGGAAGTTTTGCCAAATTACTTTAAAATCGTTCCAAACCTGAAAATAAATATAGGTATACGGGACGGCCTATAACCTGTTGGAAATAAATACTCCCGAGTTCAGAAATACTTGATATTTATTTAGATTTATATGGATATAAACTATTACAGGACTAGCCTATTGGTTGGCAAGTGAGCAAGAGAGAGAGCGATACAATGTTAGAGCAGTAAGCTAATACTTCACATTTGAAGTTGACGTTTCACGTACATTGACATTGACGTATGTCTATTTTCTTTCAACAAATATACCTCTAATCGAGTGTAGAATACAACTAAGCAATCCAACTCATAGCAGAACAGAACGCCAATAATCTTTCATAGCCCATGTATACCCCCAGATGGGCACTTCCTTCCGATCCTAATCTAATATCGAAACAAGTCTAAAACCAAAAAGCGTTCGGATCGGCAAGAAGTCGATATTAATCTTCAAATTCGAGGCAACTGTGTGTAATACGGGTCAGCTGGCCGGACGTCCAGACAATGGCTGGAAGCTTCCAGAATGATCGATATTGAATTGAAATTAGTGTTGTGCTTCAAGACGAAGGAATGGATATTTGAGAAAATAATTACACCAATTTTTCCGCGTCAAATAGGATGAATCGTTTGAATTTATTTGTTAAATTTGCATTGTCCTCCAGAACATCGATGGCTGTCTAAAAATAATCATATTTTGATGAGCTAGATGAGCTTACGGTTTGGTTAGGGTTATCCTCAAAATTCATTTTCACTGAATGACAAAACATGCCAAGCTCCTTCAAGTCTGATCTATCGTATTTTACCGAGCTTTAGTAATACGACCTGTCAATAGTTGTCGCGACGCTGTACAACTCTATGTCCAAGAACAGCATACATATATGTCGTTGACACTCAATATGCAAATCCCTAATGTAGAAAGCAACTCTTAAACAAAAATCTTGATATACACTGTAAACTCTGATATCTAAATCAGATAGTACCCCATCCCTACAAGACAATAGCACCCGATCCGCAGCACTCTCGGCTCTTGTAATCTTTCAAATATTTATTGTATGTCAAAACAATATGCCGAAATGAAGGCTGTAGTTACAAATGCGTCTGTTTCGCTCGGAGGGCTCGTTAGTGTGACGTATGAGGCATTGTGGGCATCTTTACCTTACTAGCTAGGGATGAGAACTTTGAAACCAATTCAGAATTTCTTCTCATTCGAATTTTATGTTATAATTACCTATATAAATTTGTTCTATGAAAATTTCCTGCCAATGATCTCAGCAAGTAAATAATCGCTATCAGTAGTTCGGGTTATTTATCACAGCATCGTCTAATAGGCAGTAAATTATGAAAAACCTTTAAAATCTGTCAAAATGAAACATGTTATATAAAAAATAAGAGCTCATTACGGTAATTATCGGATTACCGTAATAAGGTCTTGGGCGTAGGTTGTATAATCAATGAAGTTCTATAATTACTAAAGTTGTATGATACTTGCTCGGTCGATGAGAGATAGCTCTTGAGCGATAAGACAACCACTTGTTACTTAGTTTTAATGTAGTTTTTGTAAAAAAAAAACTACCATCGATGTGTGCAATAAAGAATTTTCTATATTTTATCTATGTATAGGCTTTTTTCGGAGTTACCACTTGTGGTTACTCGAAAGTCGTGACTCCGAAAAAAGACTCGCTACTCGAAACAGTTTCCCAATCCCCGTCACAACTCTACCAGCATCAAAGGAGTAAAACCTCAGTACAATGGAAGGCGGGGTAAGCCTGGGGCTTCGAATCCACTCCCACTTAAATCAATGACAGTTCACACGGAATAGCCGAGAAACAAACACTATCTGTACGAGCATCGCTCCTGAACAGATTTAAATAAATAAATAATGCTGGACAGTCCACACAGCAGTACGAATGTGACAATAATATTTTAAAGTCTTTGATGTCCCGTTCGTCCCACTGCCTACATTGGTGGGACGAACGGGACATAATTTTAATTCAGACTATTACTATCCCATTCGTCCCACTGGCGGGGCGAAGCTGGTTGGATGAACGGGACTTCACGGCATTATCTAGCCTCAAGCTCAGCAGAGCTTGTGATATGGGTACTAAATGACTGATATACATAATACAATACATCATCATCATCACCATCATCATTACATCAGCCCATACACGTCCACTGCTGGACATAGGCCTCCCCATACGACACCACAAATAGCGGTCCTGAGCCGCCTCCATCCATCGACTCCCTGCGACCGCTACGATGTCGTCGGTCCATCGTGTGGATGGTCTCCCATGTAGGGGGGATTTGCCATAATCACCACGCTTGGCAGGCGGATTGGTGATCGCAGTGTTGGTGTTTAAAAATACTCAGAAGGAAGCTGCTGCCCTTGCTCTGGTAGCTTCCCTTAGTCGGCTCTTACGACATCCACGGGTTGAGTTGGAGGGGTCGATATTCGTACGCCGCGGCCCCACGGACAATACATATATAGATATTTTATAGTAAACACTCAGAACACCGGGAACAA
The DNA here is from genome assembly GCA_947859395.1 of Eupithecia insigniata. Classification (NCBI taxonomy): domain Eukaryota; kingdom Metazoa; phylum Arthropoda; class Insecta; order Lepidoptera; family Geometridae; genus Eupithecia; species Eupithecia insigniata. The sequence continues at coordinate 13,981,404 of OX401998.1, read as the reverse complement.
ATATAATATTTGCAGATCCTACAAACATTTATCCCAATCGAAACCGCAAGCTCCTGCGTCGCAGGCGGACTTTCGCCCGCCATTCGGTCGGTCGTCAAAAGGATTATATGTATAGCACAATATTTACATACTTATATTACAAACTAGCCTCTACCCGCGGATTCACGCGATTTTTCTTGGGATATCGACGCTTACATCGTCATCATATCAGCCCATACACGTCCACGGCTGGAGATACATAGGCATCCCAGATACGGCGCCACAAATAGCGGTCCTGAGCCGCCTCCATCCGACTTCTGCTACCGCTACGACGTTATGTCGTCGGTCCATCGAGTGGATAGTCTACGAACACTCCGTTTCGCATTGCATCGTGGCCGCCACTCGAGAACCTTTACTCCCCAGGGGTTATCAGTTCTGCGAGCTATATGACCTGCCCACTGCCACTTCAGCTTACTAATTCTGAGAGCTATGTTGTGAGTGACTTGGGTTCTTCGTAAATATACCTATCCAGTCATTATCGACCGTCTGTATTGACGACCGATGTGGCGCGGTGGGCGATGGTCCGCTGCGATACAGGTGGTTGCGAGTTTGATTCCCATCCTGAGACAAATGTTTGTACGATCTGCAAATATTCTATGTATTATTAAAAATATGTATTTATGTATGTATTATATTATGTTAATCAGTCATTTAGTCCCATAACACAAACTCTGCTTAGCGGGGGGCTAGATGATGCTGTGTGGATTGTCTATGATTATTTACATATTTATTATATGAAGTAATAACGTCATAATACACCTTTAAATACTTTTACGATGTTTTGAAGCCCATTGGCCCACCAAGCTTGTACCATCTGTGTTAATTGAGTGCAGTTATTTGCGAAAACTTATAATTTGGTTTTAAGACTTTAGAAAGTAGAATCTTTTGCAACAGTCTACAGTTAGCTTTACTGTTTCGATTCCCGCCTTTGGACAAATGTTTGTACGATCTGCAAATATTTGTTCCGGGTGTTCTAAGTAATTTTTATATATGATAATAAATCTCTATATAGGTATGTACATATATATTGTAATATCAGTTATCTAGTACCCATAACACAAGTTCTGCTTAGCTTGGGGCTAGATAAATTATGCTGTGTGGATTGTCCAACATTATTTATTTATTATCATGCTAATTAATAAAAATCAGTCTAGTAATATGGACTTTAATTCATATTATCGTGATTTTTCTAGGCCAGGTGCGATTGGGTACGATAGATCGAGAAAAAAAGATAACTGAAGATGGTTGTAGTTGAAAGTTGTAAATAAAAAAAAAAAACTACAAATCTAAAAAACCAAATACCTACTTTCCTGTGGCTCATAATCAGTGACCAAGGACTTCAACAGGCATATCGGATCTGAGCTGTCTCTCGCCAGCTATGGGCGTTGACTTTGCCGAAAAAACCGAATACGAAGTATCTTTACTTCGTATTCGGTTCGATAAAATTTAAAAAGTAAATTTACTAAAACGTAGAATCTTATTAAATAAAACCTTGTTTGTCTTCAAATGACTTCAAATAATTCCATTTTATTTTGATTATATTTATTTCCTCCGAGAAATCATGGCGTGTGGAGATTACCGCGCTTCATAATAATAACATTATTATGCCAACGAATATATTCCGGTCCTCGTTTTAATAATCGTTAAGCTGATAAAGAGATAATCACAATATCTGCAATTCTGTGTACCGTTGCGCGGCGCGTGTCGGTCACGAGCTGGGTTACCAGCTTGGATTTGATAAAAGAGCTACTTTATCCTGTGCCGCAGCGATCCAAAGTGGATCTTGGTCTCCGAGATGCTAGTTTTCATAATAGCAGAATACGAATACAAAAAAGTTAGTTACATACACTATAACATCTACATATCTTGCTTATATGTAAGATAAAGAAGACAAATAATATTCCATAAAATTGTCGTGTTAAGTCTCTCAAAACCATTCGAAAACCAAAATCGAGATTGTATGAAAATATTCAAAGTACGAAAAGTCCTCTCTAGGTGGTAGACGCTGCAAAATGCCAAATATATGGAAAATAACGAAACATTGTTCTATCACCTACCGTAAACGTAAACTAATGCATAACCCATACTAAAGACACAGGCACATCGGTTCTAAGCTCCGTCTCAAAAGATGCACGTTGTTCGCTAAAATCAGTTTCCAATTCGTTTATCATGCGTTTGACTTATTTACACTCTGATATTTTTTTATTTTTGACTTACTATTAATTGGATTATGCTAATGTGAGTTAAGCAAATGTCGATTTGATGATAAGTGAGCCTGTAAGAGAGAACCGAGTAAATATTGCTTCATAAATGTGACTCAGAACATGGCCACTAGCAAAAAAAATTTATTTTTGATTTTGAGTATATCCTTATATAACCATGAGTAGCAAGCTGGAAACCCTTTACCGCTACCGCTTAGCCGTCGCAGCTTCGTTTTACGACAAAATAATATTCTTTAATTATAATGGAGCGTCGTGAGGTAAAAAGGAGGCGCACGCGACATCTGCATTAAATTTTAATGGAATAAAACATGCACCTGCATATTGGTCCACTTGGAAATAAATTACAATCCAAAATGAACTCTTTGGTGATGGCTTTAGAATCTAGGAAACAAACAAATATGTGGAGGGAGATATTGTCGAAGAGTATGATTTTAAAATTGTCTTGCGTAAAGTGATTGCGTATTTCTGAAACATTTTTGATAAGCTTTGTTAAAGTGCGTTTGTTAATTTAAGTAAAAAAAAAACTTATCTTGACGATTGCTTGTCTCTTAAATGTTGTACCAATTATTAGGAAAAACCAAATATAGACGGGCATAAAGAAATGGAATTATCTATGCAATGAACAATTAAATAATATAATTATTTACTAACTTGCCATATAATATTAATTTACAATAAAATGTTAATTTTTAGTTCGGTTTTGTCTCGATTTTGTCGGATTTTGATTAGATTTTGTCGACCTAGGAGGTGTAGTTTTTACCTACTTCTTTGTTTATTTACATATTTTACACAACACATTTTTATTATTTATACAGGATCAACAATTGCGAAGCCGTTTTCCATAAACTACTTAGAAGATATGTAGGTACCTTAATTTTATTAACCAAGAAATTTACAATCTAATAGAAACAAAGAAAATAATGGAAACAAATTAGAACCTTAGTTTCATTAGATTAAGAGACATTTTTGAGGATTTGAGGATTTTGAGGAAAGTGTTACCTGCCAATTAAAGTAGGAAATTCCCGCTATACCTGTATATCCAGAAAGCTTATAAAACTGAACATTTCTGTACAAACCAATCACAAGACACTTGCTTCAAAGGTATTCGCTAAATGTACCTAATTAAATATTAACCACCCGACGGCACCTGAAGGGCAACTTTTTCAAATGCCAAAGCTGTATCTCAACTTCTCCAGTGGTTTTATCTTAATTCACATTTTTGTTGTCAAAATAAGTGGTTCGCTCGGTGAAGTTCGTAATGAGTAGGTAGCAAGTACTTTTAACTTTTAAGTATGGGAACAACGTCTTCAGTCTAAAATAAATCAATATAATCTACATTAATTTTGACTTTAGATTTCTTATTTAAGTCATCATCATCAGCCCATACACGTCCACTGCTCGACATAGGCCTCCCCCGTACGACGTCACAAATAGCGGTCCTGAGCCGCCTCCATCCATTGACTCCCTGCGACCGCTACGATGTCGTCGGTCCATCGAGTGGATGGTCTCCCATGTAGGGAGGGATTTGCCATAATCACCACGCTTGGCAGGCGGATTGGTGATCGCAGTGTTGGTGTTTAAAATACTCAGAAGGAAGCTGCTACCCTTCCTCTGGTAGGTTCCCTTAGTCGGCTCTTACGACATCCACGGGTTGAGTTGGGCTTATTTAAGTATTTTCATTTATTAACTTAATTTATTTTTTTATTCATTGAAGTGTGATTAGTCAATTTGTATTTAAATAATTTTTAAGAAAATCTGATTTTTAAAGTAATTTTGTCAATAAATTGTATATAAATTTCACATAGAATTATTTGGAACATAAACAACTCATAAAATAATTATACTCGTAGGTTAGTAAGCTTAAGTTTGCTTAATATGTTTGTTCAGTTCAATGTATGTACTATATCTGCAACAAAGTATATATTTAAACAAAATGGTTTTCATGCTGACAATTACTTCTCTCTCAGTTCTGTTTCAAGGTAGTAATTAATTTTAAGTTATCAATTAGATAAGTAAGAAAATCGCCAAAAAAAATTGAAAATATTTAAATACGTTTTCCACAAAGATAAAAGCCAAAAAGATGCCTTTGATCACACAATTTGATTACGTTGAAAAAACTAAAAACGAACTTCCTACTCCTTAGCATATTTTATATTATACTGTGTGGTTTTTCGAAACAAATACTTATCCTTTGGTAATATTTTTTAAATAGGGTAACCTCATTATTGTCCTCATTATCGGTTCAGAGATGACGCAGAAATTGACGATCATACATAAAAAAAATACAAACAGCCGACCATCCTCTTTTTTCGTCTGTTAATAAAATACGTTAGTTGTACAAATTTCCTTAGAAAGGATTTCAACGCGCTCCTCGTGCGAATACTTTTGCTGAAAGCGCCGCCGATAAGTCTTTCTAAATTAAGTCTTTCTACATTCTAATTAGAGATGGAAAAAATATTTTAATACTTATATGTCTTTAATTTAATTAATTCCCATTTGTTTAGTCCCTCTACTAGTCGTGCCGCTAATTCGAATTCAAAATTTTTCTACGTTATAAAGAGCCCACAAAACTAAAGAAGAAGCCAGGGACGAGGGATTACCTCATAATTAAGACCGAAGGAAGTCCCAGAGTTTTTCAAATTCTGCGTCACATGACCTCGTGGCGCAATTGGTAGCGCATCCCGTATTGAGGGTTGCGGGTTCAAGTCCCGTCGAAGTCGAAAAACTTTGGTATCTTATTAAATTTCTCAGGGATTACCTTATCTCTGGAAGAAGCCTTCTTCTTTATGTTTGTGGGCTCTTAGAGCGTAGAATGGTGGTAGACACAAACGAAATGTACGATAGATAAAAAATTGCGACTTAGTCTCAATTTCCGAATCGTATACGTGCGCTCGTGTGCGCAAAATAGGACCAAGTTATATGCTTGTTATCATCTTCATTTTGACTACAGAATCAGGAAAAAAAATATAACACTATCCCTCTGCTATGATAGTAGTATATATTATATACTACTATCATAGCAGAGGGATAGTGTTATATTTTTTACTACTATCAGGATAGGATAAACATCCTCTATGTCCACTAAATGTATGCTCGGTTTATCAAGCAGCTAAGTAATTTCCAATTCTGTCCACCACATACTCAGTAGGTATTATAACCGCTTCGGGGTCCATTCTAGTTACCGTCACTTTGTATAAATTACATAAAAATAAGGACAACAGACAGGGATAGATACATACAGTTCGGTAGTTGCTGGAAAGTGATGGATGAGGTTGCGGGCAGGTGTCAAGTCACATCTGCCCGGCTGGTAGGCACGTGGGTCAAACTACCCTACGACGGAAAAAGTGGAGAAATCGACTAATTAACGGATTTACATATACATACATTTTAGATATCCTTTGTTGGGAGTTGCAGTTTTTGTTTCAGATTCCTAATGAATCAAAACAAATAATTTAGTTAACTGTGTCTGATTCACGGAGGAGTACAATGAGACAAAGAGTCTTCAAATCCAGAGTGAATAAGTTCCTTCTGGGAAAGCGTGCAGCATCTTCTTCTTCTTAGTCGTGCACTCTTGGCAGAGTGGTCGTGGTTATGATGGGGGGTCCTGACGAACGGCTGCCCGTGCAATGCGCCGCCATCGTTCCCTATTGGTTGCGTTGTGGGAGTAGTCGGTCATGGTGGATTGTGTTAGGGAGGTGATGAGCTCATAATAATCTCATAAAGCTCATAGGTGCAGCATCTTAGGATAATATATATTATAGATTAAGATCAATAACACCTTATTTCTTATTTGATAATAATAACTATGTTTGAATAAAGTTATTGATTCTGATTCTGATTGACCATTTACAATACTAAAAAATTCAAAGAAACACACAATAATTTATCCGAATCATGAATTGATTAAGCCAAGGGCAAAGATGACAGAAATTCTTTCAAATATGGCCAAGGCAGACAAAGTCAACAAAGTGCAAGAAAAAAATTCTGACCTTTCTTCCCTTTGACAAGTGTGCGATGAGTGTTATACGAATTCATACTATGAACTTAAATTGGATTCCTTTGATTCTCGGCTTATTCTGTTAAGAAAAGATAATCGAAAGCTTCTTTTGTAAATACAATAAACTAGCTGCTGCCCGTAACCTCGCATATGCTTTTCAGGGACAAAAATAGATATGTCCTAGCCCTGCCAAAATTTCGTTAAGACACGTTCAGCCGTAAGGCTTAAAAAAGTCACATACAGACAGATATAATTACTTTCGCTTTTATAATATTATAGTCAGTAAAGAAGTAGGAATGGATAGTGCCGAATTAGCCGAATTTCGGCCAGTGCGTCGGCGGCGGTGCGGTTTGGCGGTAAAGTCTCGTCTCAACGTGTTGGATACAGTGCACAAGTGAAAAACTATAATGGTAAATGTATCATACCTAAGCCACAATGCCATCTGTATTAAGTTGATATTAAAAAGCAGTAAGTAGATATCTACTGATAAGTTTTATAGGCTTTAAAATACAATATGTAGGTAGTATGAACGTCCAACCACACGAATAAATTAAATTAATTTTATGGTTCCAACCCATAGCTTCCAGTTTCAATATAAATAATATTTATTATAATTGAAATTAGGTTCGCATGTGTTGCCCGGGGTGTAAACAATAAATATATTGGCGCTTATAGCTGTTAAAGTGGAGCTTTTGTTGGGAAGGTTAAAGGAACACCAACTCGTTTTTTTTTTGTCAAAAAATTGCAAGATTTTTTGTAATAAGACTATGGGTTTATTGCCAATTAAATTCCAATTATAGTCGTCCGAGATCAGTTCCCACAGAAATGTGTAAACTAACCAATACAAAAAGTTTTAGCAATCTGTAAGACGCTTTCACACATCTACCTATACTTCTAGGTAGCCCTAAATTAGTAAGCAGAGCTTAGCTTAGTATTAGGAAAATAACCAAGTACCAATACTATCCATGCAAGGGTTGCCTGGAATAGATCGCTGTTAGCGATAAGGTCGCCTATTGTACCACATTAGATATAGTTAGTATTAAGTTCTTGTTTAAGTATTTCATGTATTGATGACGCAATAAAGAAATATTCTATTCTATTTATTATTATTTATTATTTTACTTTGAAAGAAACTGTATTTGTATGTTCTTCTTATTCTTAGTTACACTATGCTTGGTAATTCCCATATTAGATTTTTATTGACAAAGAAAATAACAATCAAATAATATAAAGAAATTAAACTAGTATTCACAATTGAAACGATTGAGCTAACTGCAGACTGTTGCAAACAATCTACAGATATCTCAACTGGTCCATATCAATACCAGTCCGAAGCGTCCCCAAGACGCTGGCTGCATTGCCCCACTGTATGGCAATGCTAATGCGATGCGCCAGATACTCACCAGCCCTCGGGTCACGCGTCACTTCGACCAGACGCTCAGATAATTTTTTGAAAACCCGGATTATTCGCATATTAACTCTAATTTTATTTAATTAGTTCGCTTATAGCTAGCAAGAAGTCTGAAATTTAGATATTGTAAGTCACTGGTCTCTGCGATACAGGCTTTGCCTAGTGTGGAGAACGCAGGAAACCTGTACCTGAATTGAAATTTCAAGAAAATATTTTTATTTTTTAATTTTTTAGGGGCTGAACTACCGATTACCGGAACTAAATACCAGTAAACATCTAAAAATTACAGGATACCAAAAACAACGAAAAACGTAAGTTACTTTATAAACCTTTGTGCATAGAAAAAACGTATTCAGGACTTTGTAAAGTTCATACAAATGGATGAAATCGAACCCATGCTTAATGTCAGCTGGACATTTAGCTCGCTGAACCAAGCAAGTCTTCGGATAAAAACTAACGACGTAACAATCAACTATTTTGCAGACGAAAGATCTCGTTAAATTAAAACGTCGACAGTAAACGAGTGATTTTTGCTCGTTTTTTTAAATACTTGAACGAAATGGAATCGACTTCAAAGAAATTAGATGTTATCTCTTAAAATAATATCATCGCTTCTCGATCATTCGCAGCAATAACTGGATATAACTGATTTTATTACATGCAATGAGTAAGGGTTATTAAGTGCTTATTTTAGGGTTCCGTACTCAAAAGATGCTTACGGGACCCTGTTACTTTAACCTACAGTCACGGTCTATATGTTTGTATGTCCGTCTGTCCATTTTTCAAAGGCCTCAATCTTGTATTTTATCGTAATATTATGTTGAAGCTAGTTTTTCACTAAAACAGATTTCCATTGCCACCTCCAAAAAGTTTTATAGATACACACAATCTTATAAAAGAGTATTGAGATTTATTTATAACTAGCTGCTGCCCACGGCTTCGTACGCGCTTTTCATGTACCCTATGCCCGTTCCCAGGTTCCCATACCATCTACCTCCCAGCCAAATTTCATTGGAATTCATTCACCCGTTTAGGCGTGAAAATATACAGGACAGACAGACAGATAACTATTATTACAAAATATATTATTAAGCTAATATTATGAAAGTAGCTGTGTCTGAGTTACTTTCTAATTTATATTATATAGTAGGATTATAATATAATCCTACAAATATGCCATTTTATAAAGGTAGCCTTATTATGGCTACCTTTATAAAATGGCATATTTCAGTAAACTTCTCATTTTGATGCATTTCACATTTAAAAACATAAACCAACATCATTGAAAATGGATCACAATGAAAAATTCATACGATTCATCGCAAAAAGTCCAGTAATTGAGGTCGTTTAATTATCTTAGTGTAGATCACCGTAATTGACAAATAAACTGTAAATCTTGCGTAATAAGGTGCCTATTGTTCTGTCACCGACTGAAGATAAAAAGAACTTTACGACTAGGGCTAAATACAATAATGAAATCCATTATATTCTATTAGCAAAACGTTTTTCAATAAAGGAAAAATCGTTAACGAGATTGGGTTTAGCCGTCTGCCTGAACAAATTTTCATAGCAACAATGCAACATTAATAAAGATTTTATGAAGGGGTCTTGGACGAAGTAACATCATTATGTGCTTAACAAAAATAAATCAAAGACATCTATTTTTATTTCATACAAATAAATTAAAAATCTGAATAAATTGGCCAAAAGTAAGTTTGTAAGATAGGTCTTGTATATTCGAAAACACGGGTTCGAAACCGCGGACAGAGGCTAGTTAGAAATAAGATCCAAAATTTCCACCTTTTCCTACCGAAATTCATCGAAATTTATTTTAGCCGATTAAAAAAGCAAGTATCCTTTTGTAGAAATGGCAAAAAGTGTGGCCCATACGCATGCTCCCGAAGACTAAGCTAGAATGTCACCGAGCGACGTATCTCGATCTATTCTAGACATGTTGCGCTAGTGTCGACTATTTGACTAAACCCAGCGACTATTTCTAAAAGAAACAGCTTTAGTTCCAATTCTGTGCACCAGCGTAAAGAATTTGTGGTCGCTTGGAGACAGGTTACCATAGCAGGAATACGGGTATTGAATGGCTGTCAAACTAGTATGGGAAATTACAATGAAACTTTGGATATAACAGAAAAACTGTTTGACTATTTCATGTGGCTGTTACATGTTCCATAATTTAAAAGCGTTTATTGTACCTTTGGGGGGTCTGATTATATTAACGAGTCTAGCCACTTTAATAATTACAACTATCTCTGTGGTAGAGACTTCACGGTCCTGAGTCGAATAAGGTAGCGGGTTCGATTCTCGCCGTGAGAAAATGGTTTATGAGGAGCAAAGTTCTAGGTCTAAGTTTATCTAAGTGTGAAAATAAGATTAAAATATTAACATTAAAATGTTTTATTATTGCCTGCCATTATCGTTTAGCACCGCCAACTTTGGCGAACCAGACCGCAATGGCTCATCAAAACTTTGTCCCGTTTAAGAAATCGAACCAAATTGAACGACAGCCTCACTTACGACAAAGAAAATGGCAGCCACTCCACTTCTTGCAACCTCTTCGTCTTCTAGTACAATCATAACTAGGTAAAATTATAAATGCGAAAGTGTGTCTGTTTGTTTGTCCTTCCTTCACGCCCCATCTAAGCAATCAATCGATTTGATTTTTGGCATAGAGTTAGTTGAAAGAATGGAGAGTATCATACATATCATAGCACGTGATTACTTTTTGTCGTTGTAAAACATAAAATTCCCATGTGATATTTACGGGAGTATTCGTACTTTTAAGACCTTTTTATCCCTGTAAAAATATAATTCCGAATTTAACGCGGGTGAAACTGCGGGGAACAGCTAGAATCCAAATAGAGATCGACAGGACCCCGTCCGACTGTCTATCAAGAATCTACACACAGTCTGTTATTCTCTGACTTTACCACAGACATGATACTAGCTGCGCCTAGACTTTACCCAGTTACAAGGACTCTTGTCAGTACCATCATAGTGACAGAAAGTCACCAGCAACTCCAGCGAACACCTGTTGACATAAAATGGCGAAGTGCAAGTCAAACTCCGCGAATTAAGGACCGTAGCATTGCCTTATTTGCCATCCATAGGCACTGATAACAGCTGGGGAGTAAAAGTTCTCAAGTGGCGGCCACGATGCAATGCGAAACGGAATGTTGGGAGACTATCCACTTGATGGACTGACGACCTCGTAGCGGTCGTAAGGAGATGATTGATGGAGGCAGCTCAGGACTGCTATTTGTGGCGTCGTATGGCCTATGTGGACGTGTATGGAGTGATATGATGATGAGGTACAGGCTCCTTGTAGGTTTTCATTACGTATTTAAGCGGGTTCACTACGATTTTTTTTTGTGTTGGATGAACACCAACCTTTCATCCCTTAACGAGGGACTTCTTCAGGGTGAGTCATCTATCTAAGTAAAAAAGGGGAGATGAGGTACCTACTATCGTCTCGAAAGTTGAAGGCTCAAATTAGGTCCAATTAGGCCCCCCCAATATTTTTAATATAAGTTCTGTGACAATGCAATGTCATGGTACCATCGAGGTGGGCTGATGATGGAAACGGAATGTGACCATAGGAACTCCTAAACGAAACGACTTAAGGCGGTTCCCCGACCCAAATCAGCGCCACCACCTATTATATCGCAATAATACGATAAAATAAGTGGCGGCGCTAGTTTGGGTCAGGGAATTGCCTTAACGTCGTCGAGTTTGGGTTCGTTGGATTTGTCTTCCCAAGCACTTTGGTCCTAGATGATATAAAAGCTTGTATTTAAAAGTTTTTTAAAACATTAAAAATTTATTTATTCGTACTATCAAAAAAAACCCTTCTGGTTTCATTCTGGGTTCGGTTGCCTACAATACTTTTTTATACATCGCACCAACACGCTGCCGCCGCTGCCGTCGTGTGTTGCCAACTTTCGTGTGTAGGCTAGATGACATTACCTAGACCTACCGAAATTTAATTTATTTATTCCAAAACCGCGACTTCGTCCGCGTGGAAAAGTGTCAGGAAGCATTTTCAATTTTCGTCCCCTATTCCCTTTGATATTTTACCCCTTGAGGGTTAAATTTGCGGTTATATTACTTATAACCACTTACAACCCTTTTTTCGCATTAAAAAGTAGCCTATGTCCTTTCTCAGGCTCTAGAGTATATGTGTACCAAATTTCATTTAAACCGGTTCAGTAGTTTTTGGCTTGAAAACTTGTAAGACAGACAGACAGACAGCGTTACTTGCGCATTTATAATATTAGTAAGGATTCATTAATTTCCCATATTGGCCAGTAAGTACCTCCTTTCTTTAATGAATTTAACGAGTTTGTAAACGAAGTCAGATTAATTGCCTGGTAAATAATCAAAATGCCGTTATAAAAAGGCGTGAATTAAAATCAGGCAACACTAAAGACAATAAGATTGAACCCATAAAGCATAAAGCTATCAATATTAAAAACATGACAAAGGTGTGTTTGTATGATTAATTCGAAATTAGTTTAAACACCTCCCAACAATATAAAACTTTTAATGGTTTGTAGATGTCCTTTACAAAAATACTACATTGACACAAATAAACGAACCGAACGCGCCTAAAAAACTGAAGGAGCAATCTATCAAATGCAATATTCCATTGAAATAAGGCGTTTCCTTTAAATAAATTGTTCGAAATATTTCGACTGGACTAATAACAAGGCGCCTTTTACTTTGGACTGTCCAATTAAAGTAGCATAACAAGGGGGAAAACTGGAATTATTATTTTTTAATTCCAGTTTTCCCCCTTTGGGGCATTTTAGGGGAGAAAACTGGAATAAGCTGATAGATCCGGCATGGACCTTGCTATTTTGACATCGCATTGACTTCTTCTGCTCTTCGAAAAAGATCCCCGCCATAACGTTAGATGACGATAGATGGATTCTAAGTTAAATAAAATACTTAGAACTGAATAGATGAACAATGAACTATTTTAAACTATTTTTTACCGACTTTGAAAATAGGAGAAGTTTCTACGTTAGACTTTATTTATGTCTTTTTTTACAATTACAAAACTCTTTATCGTACACCACAAAGATAAATAAAACACATAGACATTAACGTAAACAAGTACAACGGGCGGCCTTATCGCTTAGAAGCGATTTCTTCCAGGCAACCTTTGGATGGATAGAAAATGTTTTACGTTTGTTTATTGATTTTTCTTGTCCTTTTTAATAAATTTCCCGAGTGATTAGGTAAGTACTATTTGTCCCAAAAAACTAAAAAACACTGAAAATATTAAAGGAATTCGAAGTCGGTTTTCGTTTTTGTAAAAACTAAGATTATTTCTATTTGAAAAACGGCATCCTCAGGCATCATTGCAACATATAAATTAGGACGATTCCTCCAACTCCTAGGAGTGGCTCCAAGGAGTTGGTATCCCAACTCCTTGAAGTAACCAGTCAGGGCCTGTTTAAACAGGGGAACAATTCACAATACACTTCCATCAGAGAAATCAGTGCAGATCTCAGTACACTTAGAATTAGAATAAGATTACTCCAACCCAGCACTCGCAAGTGTTCAAAGTAATGAATTCAAATTGGTGCATTCACACGTGGTATCAGAAATGACAGGTGCCTTCCGGACCCAAGGCACAACTACTATGCTCTACTGGTAGTGCCGCGAGTGCTTTTGATTACCCTCTACACAACTGCGAGGTACCAACGACTCAACTCGGATTTTAATTCGTTTCTGCGTTTTGCAAAGAATAAAATTAACGGAAAAGTAATATGGCGCAAATTGTGAACTATTTTCTATGAATTCATCATAAAACCAACTTCGATATAAGTAATTATGTATATTTTGGGAGCATTTGAGAAACTACTGATTTGTAACACAAAATCTCTTATTTTCTCAAATGCTCCAAAACTAAATGAACCGAAGTTCGTTTTTCATAAGTAAATAGAAAATGGTTCACAATTTGCGCCAACTTACTTTTCCGCTAGATTTTCCTTGAAAAAAGTAGAATAAAATAAAAACTACAAAAAAAACTCGTGCCAACCCGTGACGAATCACCTTAACATTTTTCAGTGTGATGAAGATGGGAGATTTGAGATCCTGCTGAAAGTTATGCTTAATTTCGATTATTTCGGCTACCTTAACTTTCTTTGTCGACCTTCGTTTGATTACTATTTCATCTGATAGTAAAGTGTGGCCGACGATGTATCACGAGAGTCTAGCAGACACCTATTCACTTGACTTGGAAAATATGTCGGTCCGTCACGTCGTGATATCCCGTTCATCCCACCAGCTTCGTTCCATCAGTGGGACGTATGGAACTTGTATGCCTTCAGCTTGAACTTTCCACCATCTCCTTCACATTTGACCGTTTGCTGGTAAAATAAATAACTTCGGATTCGTGAAACAGTAGGCAATAAATATGAGTTTTATAGACAAAATTAACACGAACTAAAAACAGCAGTAGTTATATTTTCTTTGTTAACCAGGCACCTCGGCACCGCCTATCATGTTCAGATTAAAATATATAATTAATGGCTGCCATAAATATGCAATTAAATGCGAAACAAATCTCGAATAAAACCAATACTATACCTGAGCCTGGCATGAACCAAAAAACAATTAGGAAGCGTAGTTATAGGGTCTTGTCTCTGTTTATTTGCATCTATGTACTTATGTTTTTCTCCATGGCTATCCATGTGTCGTTTGGGGGAGGCCTATGTTCAGCAGATGACGTAACGGACTGATGATGTTTAAATAAATAATGCTGGACACTCCACACAGCATCATCTAGCCTCAAGCTAAGCATATCTTGTGATATGTGTACTAGATGACTGATATACTTAATACAATATATAACATACATAGATAGATATTTGTTACTATACATAGAAAATACCCAGAACACCCGAAACAAATATTTGCAGATCGTACAAACATTTGTCCCAAGGCGGGAATCGAAACCGCAACCTTCTGCGTCGCAGGCGGACCTTCACCCGCCGCGTCACATCGGTTCGTCAAAAATTATATTAAGAATATGTTTTTGTATTTTATACCGAGTTAATAATTGTTAAATTTAATTCTGTAAATATTGGAGATCATCCACTCGATGGACCGACGACATCGCAGCGGTCGCAGGGAGTCTATGGATGGAGGCGGCTCAGGACCGGTATTTGTGGCGTCGTATGGGGGGAGGCCTATGTCCAGCCGTGGACGTGTGTGTGTATGGGCTGATATAATTAATTTATTATGTTGGTTCAAAAGATTCCAATAGATTTTATTGCATCTACAAAACATACAAAATATTTACACCTAACAAAAATCTCATCCATAACAAAGGCAAAGTCTAAGAATGCGATGGCACTATTGATTCCGTTAATTGAGAGTCAGATCTGTCGTAAAGAATATTAATTAAGAACTTATAAAAGCCAGTCATAAAATCCGACGGAGTCCATTCATTGATGTTATCGTCCATGAAGACGAGAATCTGAATTTTAAATGAAACCTTCCAAATCTTGATGATTGGAAATTGTAAGGATAAGGGGAGGTACATGTATCGTCACGGTGTAATAGCGCTCGGTGCGGCGCGACTTCTGCGTATCAAGGTCAGCGCCATTAAACCATGACGCGACCATTACCTAGTCTAGATTTCAGATGGCTAGTTTACTATATGTAAGAATTTAATAATATCCCAAAAATTTACGACAAAACATACCTATTGTACCGCTGATTTGCCATAGAAAAAACTATAAAATAAACTATAAAAAACTATGAAACTACCATGTTAGCAGAGAATTTAAGTTTACGAACATATTTTAAACTGAAATACAGATTTTATCGTTGTGTTCCCAGGCTTCTCCATCTTTGTATGGAGATTGCATATGTTCCGCTGAGTAGCCATAAGAAAATCTAAAATTTTACTATAAACTATAAGACTATGAAACTACCATGTCAGCAGAGAATCTAAGTTTACGTTAACAATAGAACAGTCATATTCTAAACTGAAATACAGATTTTATCATGTTTTCCATGACAGGGACACAAAAGGAATATGTGCCGCTGGGTTACCATAGGAAAATCAAAATGTTGCAAAAAACAAAAATAAAACTATGGAACTAATGAAACTATACATTATTTATACTAAAATCATATCAGCGCATACACGTCCACTGCTGGACATAGGCCTCCCCCATACGGCGACGCCAAAAATAGCGGTCCTGAGCCGCCTCCATCCATCGACTCCCTGCGACCGGTCGACCGTCGGTTCATCGAGTGGATGGTCTCCCATGTAGGGGGGGTTTTGCCATAATCACCACGCTTTTATATACGCTTTTATATTTTATACAACTATCATAAAATAAAATTTTAAAAAATTGGTTGGTGGAAGGTTGTCTTGAAGAGATCGCTCTTAGCGATAAGGCTAACTATGTTAACTTTAATTTTTCTGAATATTTATATTTTCTTGGTGTGCAATAAAGTGTAATGTTATGTTGGTGGTTATAAATAATCCCGTAGCCCATTGCAAGTGCCCAATCAAGCAGTCACCTCCACACACGCAAATTGATACAAACTTGCGAAACCCAATCTCAAAGTAACCTCAGACACTTCTAAGCTTAAATAGCAGACTTCCGTATGTACTAATCAGTCTCATAACGTTGCATTAGTGCAATTTCATAAGAAACCACCATTGCAATTTGATAGACCAGCTTACTCGTAGAATGCATGTGTCGGGCAGGAAGCTGTATCATACATATTTGTTTATGGTTTAAGATATTTACTTTACAAAAGATATATAATCACTGGGGAGAAACAAAATATATCTTATTATCTAGTTTTAGTAGTTCGGTACGAGCAAATAATCAAAATAATGAGGGTAGTTAGCAAAAATACAGTACAAAGTAAAATAAAGGCAGAAACACACTTATACAAATTTTGACGTTGACTATTTTTAGGGACAGCTTTGAAAAATGTGTTTTTTAAGGTGTTTTAAATTGAGTTAGAGTTTCGGTTTTGGTCTTTGATATTTTTTAGATATTTGTAGAAATTTATCCACCCAACTCAACATACTATGACGTACAATGATCATATCCATACCAGGGCCGTACGGGCCCTGGTATGGATATGATCATTGTACTCGTAAAAACGAAATCGAACTTTCTGATAATGTTCCGTGCCAACGCTAATCTTATGCAAGCGACATAAGAGTTGGTTTTGCACGAAAACGAAAAAGAAACTTCGGTTTTACTGTTCCGAGTAGGCCCCCAGGTTCGCTGGCAGAGATCGCTCTTGAGCGTTAAGACTACCAATTGTCTCTTATGTATTTATTCTTTAATTTGTAAATTGTTTCTTAATTCTAAGTGTGCAATAAAAGTATTATATCTTCTATCTATTTTAGTTTTTAGAGACTGTTAATTGATATAAAAAATTAAAAACAATTTACAAATTAAAATAATTTTTATTTCAAATCAAGCACCGCAAGGTCTTATGATATTTGACTAAATACTATAGACAAATTTTGCTTGGCTTCGACTTAAGGATTGTAGCACCTACACTAAGTGGTTAGACTTGTGTCGTAGTTGCTACATTCCTTCCAGGGTACTAATAAGATCAGCCACAAATTAAAGGTACAAATTAAATTATAAAATCGACAAATAAATACAACTAGTTAATTAATTACATTGTTAAGGTAAAATAAAATAAAAATAGGTACAGATTAGCCAAAAATGTGAAGCTACATAAAAACAAAGTTATTTAATTTACACTACTATAACAAGATAAACATATACGCTTACTATGCAAAAATATTTGGGGTATGAGCGTAGATTTTTAGCAGCATAATGAGTAATGTAATTTCTAGTGAAATTCATACCAATATAATAATAGCGAAAGTAATTCAGTCTATTCCCTAATCATGCCTAACAGTCTATTCCCTAATCATAAAAGGCTTAACGGTTCTTATGAAATTTGGCAGGGAGTTAAACATTATACCGGGGACGGACATACGTTAATTGAAAAGAGCGAGTAACGCTGTGGGCAGAAGCTGGTAATTAAATAATACCAATCGTACCTAATTGTGGCGGGAAGATCGACGCCTCAAAATCAGCCGTAAGATAGAAGATAGTCGTAACGATCGACTAAGGGACCTATGAGAGGAATAAAATAAATGAATAACAAATAATATATTATAATTAATTAATAAATTAACTTAGTTGAATTTTATCGATGCCCGAAAAAATAATTGAATTTTATTTATTGCGATCGACAATTTACGTGCCGAGCAGCGTGAATAGGGTAAAACCCTGGTAAAACCCG
This sequence comes from Eupithecia insigniata, assembly GCA_947859395.1. NCBI lineage: Eukaryota > Metazoa > Arthropoda > Insecta > Lepidoptera > Geometridae > Eupithecia > Eupithecia insigniata. The sequence goes on along the minus strand of OX401998.1, from coordinate 13,963,406 downwards.
ATATTTTGGTGGCGAGCCCCGGGCGGGCAGGAATCATGTTTAAGGAACCAATAAATACATTTTTACAATGTTTCAAATCAATAGAAAGTACCGACGTATACTTTGTTAAGTTTATTTTGAATTTCGCAATCTTTATACCTAATTATTTAATTAAGTAGATAATTATATGAGTAGGGAAAGCACTAGCAAATTATGTAATAGTCATAAAAATTATGGCAAAGGCAATTTTTTTGTATTAGTTATAAATGTCACATACATTGCCAGCAGCATTTATAGGAGGCTATTCGCTGATATGAGACACGGTGGTCTTTACTGGATGTCTTTGATAAAGTTGTTACTTTAATTGCAAGAACGATTGCCTTTGAGAGGCCGCGCCACGCGTCTTCTTTGATACGAACAAGGTTTTTCTGGTCCTCAAATTGCGACTTTTGCTTTTATTTTGAAACAAGGGTTGCTCGTGACTTGGCTGCTGCGGGAAACCGCCATAGATTTTTAATTTTTTTCAATAAAAATTCATTAACCTTAGTGAAGTCTGCCTGTCTCTATCACCACTTAATAGTTTCAGTGCCCACATTATTCGTGCCCCTTTGGGTTGTACCGCAGAGGCTGGGCAGGAAATTTAAATGCTTACCTAACGCTCATCAATAGCAAAGTGGCCTACCATAGCTCCAATTCAACTTAAGGTTATTCCAGCAGGGTTTTAAGGGTGTAATTGTTTTAAGGTTTAAATTGTTTCAAAAAATTCAGAAATTAATTCGGACAAATTGCAAACAATTGAGATATGTCTATAGAAAACGACATCCAATCCAATTTTATTTACTATCTATTTGGATAATATTGATACCTAAATGATAACTTTTTTGCACTTACAACAAAACAACAGAGTATTTTTTTCGCTCTACCTCACGAAAACTGCGGTGCGTTTTCTGGGAGCCTTGGATGAGTTTTGCATACGAAATGAAAACTTTTACAGTTGTCTTTTCCCTCCATAATAGGGATTTGTATTGCAGCAGCTGGTGAAAGGGTAAAGTAGAGTTACGTAGTATAACAGCGATCCAAGTTTCTTATAAACTTAATTATAGATTTTGAATGATTTCGATTGACTTGTTCATAAAGTTCCTATTAAAATATACAGAGAGATAATACTTTTATTTATCACCTTATTCGTTACACTTAATTAAACATATTAATATAGAAAACAACAATGTAACTAGCGGCCTTATCGCTTAAAGCGATTTTTTCCAAGCAACCAAGACTATCTACATATAGTACAGTTCTTACAATTTAAACAAGTCGAAAAAAATTTACCCTCTAGGCTGAGAGGTGCGTTATTATTTTTCATATGGTTATCAAATAATACCTACTCTATCTAGTATACATATTTGTATCTATTTCTTTTATCTTTAAAAGAAATATTCCTTTAGTTTTTATCTTTTTATTACCTCGAGGCATATAAGCGGCTAGGCTTGAGCAGTTTTAATAAGGTATGGAAATCAGAATCAGAATCAATAACTTTATTTCTTTAAGCTTACAAAATAAGCACTTAGACAAGTCATTTTTTTTTAATTTTCACGTCAAATACTCGTCTCGACTCTTATCGTTTTAGCTACATTCTATAGTCAATGTTACATTTTATATTTCTTTGAAGGAAAATCAGTCTTATAAAATATACAACCTAAAAGCTATTTTGCAAAAGAAGTGAAAAAGCGGATACCGAGCCGCGTTTTTTTGTTGTTATCAATAAATGAATTATTCCGTTTTGTTATTGTGCATTCTTATACAACCCACCCACTCTGTGCTGATCGATCGACCCTGCAAGGTCGTTCCGCTTTCAGTTTCGCATGGATTACCCCAAACTACAATATTTGCGTTACGTTATCACGCGTTATCAGGATGTAACCACGCCTTTATAACATTACCTCATAATGAGCTGTACTTATTACTTAATGAATTTACGATTACCTACTTCAATTACCGTATGCATTATGTTGCCGATAATAACATGCTCTAAGAGCGCGCGCCCACGGCTACTGTTTGTAGCGATGCAAATAAGCGACGGGTAGGGTAAACTTGCCTAATTTGTACCTTCCTAAGGGAATACTTCTGTAATTTTGAAATGAAGAGAGGTAGATGATTTTTTAATTGAAATAAATTTTATTAAACTCAATGTTTATTACTTCTAGAATCAAACTTAACAGTAATCTTAAAACTGTAGAGAAATCAACTATTTAAAAAAAACATCAAAAAAGTACGAGGCAATATGGCCGACCGTTAGTTACATTTTGTACTGCTGGAAACGCTAGTAGCAATTACCGGAGCTGAGATATAGGCCATGTACGATTTAAGCGCTAGTACGAAGCAGATAGGTAATCGAACAATTTGGACATTCTGTCATGTGTGCAGCCATGACCCGGAAGGGATTTAGGCAAGTTTATCCTAAACACACGACAGCACCGTTACAAAAACTAGCCGTGGCCGCGCGCTCTAACGGTTAAGAAAACGTCGATTGAAAGTCATTCATTATTTTTGCTTAGATTATGAATACGAGTAAGGTATTTCAAAACCTCATCACTAGCAACTACTTTTTTGCGGGTGCCCATTTAGGGCTTTCCAAAAAAAGCCCTAAATGAAATCGGTGCCCTAACTGTGGTGCCCTTGGAATCGGTGCTCTAAATAGGAATACTTCGATCAAATGGGTTATTTCACAACGTCTCATATCCTTATCTACAGTAAGAATGGCTGGAGTATAATACTAATCATAGTAACTATTTGTGTAATAAATTGTGTATATCCTATTATAGTTCCTATGCGATTATAATAGGTACTCTATTACGTTTATATACCCTTACACATATTGATAGGGGCTTACTCGTGCGGCGGAATCCACGTGATGTAACTCACGTGAGGTTTTTTAAGCACCGCGACACACATTTGGCCAAAATATATTCGGTTTTAATCATTTAGCCCGAGGAAGTAAGCAGAGCTTTTTTCACTTCGTTGCCGCAGAGTTCGTTGTACCTGTGTATTTATACAGTGTGTCCAATGGCCATGGGGCATGAAGGGTTACTACTAAAAATTATGAAGAAAGTTTTACTGAAAGGAAACGTACATTTATAGTAAAAAAAGACAAACTGTTAAAAAATTGTTGGTCTCCTTCGGTGGATCGCAGCAGATTGATATAACCGGTGTAAACGAGCCTTACATATTACTTTTTCAGGTCCCAGATTTTGGCAGATTTCATGGTATTCCTTTGATTTAATATTTAATGTTTATAAATAGATTTGATAAATAAGATCTACTCTACCCATCGGTCTCATAAAAGGAAAGAATTTTATTTATTAGATTTAACCAAAGTGCGTACAATTATCGGAAAGGGGAAGTATTTTTTTCAAAACTGTGTAAAAGCAGTTCGTCTTATATAAAAAAAAATTACAAAATGCTTGCTTTCATGAGATTTAAAGAATGTTTCCTTCATGATATTTCTAGTAGTTGCCCTCCATGTCCCATGGCCGTGAGACACACTGTATATTCTATCTGGGATAGATAGAATATACAGTATGTTCTGCAATTTACCCTAAAAAAGATGCTTTCCTTTTTCAGTCATGGACACAGCTTCATCTGGCCCAGGACTTGTAAGGACGAAGGAAGCTTGCGTAATGGGTACTAGACGGCTTATTGTAGGTATAAAACATAGACACCTAGACCTAAAACAAGTAAGTACATATCGATCGCAAAAACGTTTGTCCCGCGACCGATATCGAAATCTACTGCGGGCGGAGTCATTCCGTGTTTTTCCCACTGGCTTCGGCTCAAACTAGTGCGAACACGGAAAATCTAATTCAGTGGTGATTGCATTCCGCATTTGTCCCATTTTAAGATTTCTAACAGAAAAGCCAACCACATACTTCTACTTTTCACCTAAGTTAAGTATTTACTGAAGGTGGGCTACATAATGCAAGAAGGTACCTACGCTGTATTGTAAATGATTAAAACACTGTTAAAGACTAAGAAATCCTTCGAATTACTAATAAAACGGCTAAGTGCGAGTCTACTCGTAACTCACACACCATCGTTCATAACTATTTCGCGAAAGAAAACCTGTAAAACTATTTTTTTTTTATCTAAAACAAAAAAGCCAGTATGATTCGGTCACCCATGCAAGTACTTACTGTGCCTAACGTTGCTTAACTTCGGTGATCGGTACTCAACTTAGTAGAATCAGAATCAATAACTTTATTTCTTTAAGCTTACAAAATAAACACTTATGCACAAGTCAAATTCTATACTATAAACATAGTTAAAAAAAGTATGGACGTTGGACCCCTTAATTATCAAATGTATCTTACTTTAATTATATGTTCTTAAAGCAGGAATAGTTTATATAAGCCATGTTAAAATTTCAACCGTCTAACTATAACGCTTCAAAAGATATGTACAGCCTTTACAATAAACGTAAAGCCAAATTGCGTTTTTAGTTGGAAAGTCCCCTTTAAATTTATTTATTTTTATTGTTTGTTGTTTAAAAATTCCGTAAATACAAATGTATACTTAGAAAAGGTCAAATTATTAAAATTAAACACTGACATGGAATAAAGTGATATTTTTTATTACCCGACTACTGAAGGACGAGGGTTATGATTGACACCCTATGTATGTATATATGTACTCGTATGTAGCCGATTTTTATGTTCCCACGTAGCGCTAAAACTACTAGTCCGGTTTAGTTTAATGTTAGTAAATATGCTCGTTTGTGGTATCGTTGCAAAGGTCTTTGATTGTTCTTTCCGAAAACGTTTATCAAACTTTTGTGAGATTAACGATTCTCAAGGTATCAGCAAAAAGGTGTATAAAAATATAGTTAAAAACTAAAACCCGACTACATAAAAGTCTTAAACAAGCGTTCACCTATAGTCCTTATCATTTTCTTTTGATACTTAGGTAGTCGGAGGCCGTTGTTCCTATTTGTAGGTTAGGTACCCTTGGTATTTGGGGTGGGTGCCTTCGACTACCTAAGTGATACTAAAAAAAATGATAAGGACAATAGGTGAATGCTTGTTTAAGACTTTTATGTAGTCGGGTTTTAGTTTTTAACTATATACATATTTTTTTCGGTCGCTTCGGTAAGTAGACTAAAGTAGAAGCGATGAAGAAACCTTTACGAATAGACGGACATACAGGTGGCTTAGTAATAAGGTTCTGTTTTCACCCTTCGGGCACGGAACCCTAAAAACGATGCATTTTTAGCGCCTACTTTTTCATATACCCTATTAACCTAGAAAATTTTGAATAAATAAATAATATATACACGGTGATATATCAGAATACCTTGATTTTCTTTCCTTTACAAAAAAAAAGGTTTTATTACACAACGCCATTCATCATCATCACCATCATTATGTGTTTCATCATATCAGCCCATACACGTCCACGACTGGATATAAGCCTACCCCATACGACACCCCAAATAGCGGTCCCGAGCCGCCTCCATCCATCGACTCCCTGCGACCGCTACGATGTCGTCGGTCCATCGAGTAGATGGTCTCCTATGTAGGGTTTTGCCACAATCACCACGCTTGGCAGGCAGATTGGTGATCGAAGTGTTGGTATTAAAAAATACACAGTAGGAAGCTGCTACCCTTCCTCTGGTAAGTTCCCTTAGTCGGCTCTTACGAAATCCACGGGTTGAGTTGGAGGGGTCGAGATTCGTAAGCCGCCGCTTAAAAAAATATTCCAAAAATTATTTCGGTATCACGCTTGCTTGAATAGGTATGTGTTTCCTGTCCCAAGGTAGATATTAGTCATAAAGATTACATAATATTTCGTAATGAGACGAAAGCCAAGCACCTATCGTTTATTCCCACGCAATTATAGCAAGGTTACTAAATTTATTAGTAGGTAACTCTACTACGTGCATTCTTCATGTATAATTTAATTATGTAGGAACAAGCTTCCGTCCGAATTCCGAGACAATATGTGGGTTAAATAGAGGTTTTATCTTCGATCTGGGATTTTAACCCATTTTTGAATATTTTCAGAAGCCGTGAGCTTCAAACTTCAAATTATTAATTTGCATAGATTAAGGGTACATAAAATAAAATCAGTTAATCGTAGAAAATCATTATGTTACAATATTTTGCTTTTTCTGCTCACAATTATTTAAAGAATTGTTAAAATCCAAAAACATGTAGCTAGCGGGTTTGATATCTCAGTTATTATGAACGGTAGAAATATACAGACTCAAAGATGAGCAAAATTTTCGGTTTCGTGATGTGTTTACAACTCAGCTTTTCCCATAAGTCACTTAGCGGCCTTCGATGGCGGCCTTTTACTGATCGGGTGGTGAAATATGTCAAATATGTTCGTTAAATATTCCGTAAGTGTATTGTATGATTTATTTATTTCTGTACCAAAAACTTTTTCTTAATACTTTGGTTAGATTGTAAATTAATGTATACTATCAATTTCTTGCGGGTCTGTAATTACTGTCAAAGCGGGTTTTTGGAGTTTGGTATTTTTTCGGTTAATTTTTGATATTATATTGGTCATTTAAGATATTCTGTAATAATTATTTATATTAAAATTATTTTAATATAAATAATTTCATTCATGTTAGATATAACACTTAAAACAGTTCGGACAGAATTGAGAAATTTTTACGGCATGCTATGGACATCCATGGCTGTCCATAGCAGCCTTGCAGATGCTATGGACAGACATGCTGCTCGTATTATAAACTCGGTGCCAAATAGCTTGGCAAAACAGGTCGTTGAACTTATCGCCTTTCCGAAATCAAAATGGGATACAACCTTAAATTCTTAACCATAATATTACTCGATAATTAACTAAAATATCACCGGTTTAAAACTATTCTGGTATTCTAGAACATTCTAATACGTGAATTAATTGAAAAAGTAAAAAGTCAGTAATTATAACCGATTTAATGAATTTTTTTTGGATGTGTTGTTTGTCTTTTGCTTCCTAGTATGTTTGTAATACGATACTCTAGCGATACTGGTATCGCTTGAGGTTTGTATGGAAAGCGACAGAATAGCGACAATTTACCTATACTATTTTGCGATTTCGTGGAGGAGGTGAACGACCTTGTATTGCCACCTTATTTGGTACTTATAGGCAGTATAGATAGGTCCAAACTCGTCGCTGCACTTGTTTAGTGCGTCACAGAATCCATTAGCACGATACACCGTCACTCAGACACTAACCTCGGCTAACACGGCTACGATTAGGGCAGCAGCTAGTTAATTAGACAATAGCGGGCGGACAAATATAGATGGCTTGACAAGTGGCCTTTTAGCTCGGCTACACGCTCAAACATTTGTGCATGCATGATTGCGCAAACCAGTTTGCGCAAGCAAGATGAGCCCGGCCACACGCTCTATCTTGCTTGTGCAAACTAGTTTGAGCCCGGCCACACCCTCCATCTTGCTTTCACAAACTCTGTTTGTGCAATCTTGCATGCACAAATGTTTGAGCGTGTAGCCGGGCTAAAAGGCCCCTTGTCAAGCCACGACTATCTATATACTATGTCTAGCCCGCTATAGTATAATTAACTAGCTGCTGCACGTGCCTACGCCCTCATTTTATCGGTATAAGAAGTAACCTATATGTTATGCCAGGTTCCAAACTATACCCATACAAAATTTCAGTCTAATCAGTTCGGTAGTTTTTGCGTTAATAAAGAACAAACATCCATCCTCACAAAATTTTACATGACGAGTAGGTATAACATTAGTAGGATTCTCAAATTAAGTACCGGGAGTAATATTTTGAAACTCAAATGCCTAAGATAAAATTATTCCCACGACATATATCATTATCAGATTACCTTAGACGATAGCAGTGGTAATTTGTGTATTTTTGATCATTATTACCTAATAGCCTAATAATTTTTAATCTCACAACAAAGTAAGAATAATTTCATAAACATTAATTTGGTGGAGGAGAGGGAGTGGATAAAGGTTGTCGTATACATAGGCCGCCCCACTACAGCACAGCTCCCGTACTGCACCCGCATGCTTTCACCATTAATCGTGATGACCGCAGGCGGTCCACGCGGCGACCGTTCGCTCAATTCAAGCAAACGTTCTACGGGGCTTCAACGTGCGAGCCACTCTCTTGAAGCTTGCGGTAGGTATGGAATGCAAGGCGTAATGCGACAATTTCGCTTACTACGCGCTGGCTGCTATTTTATGCTGTCACTTTAGTTTTAAATACGAGTGGCAGCGGTATGAGATGTGTGCTCTAAGTCCTTTATTATCATTTTGATTGAAACTATGTTCTAAAAATTACACCCATGACAAAAACATTTCTAAGAAATTAAAAGAGAACTTTTAAAAAAATCGACTTCCACGGTGCTTTAACCCTCAACCCTCGGAATGCGCTATAAAATTGCGCTTAGACGTCGCGACTTCCGCCTATGTCAGCACATAGGAGTCAAAAAACTCTAGAACTACCTAAGGACTCAAGCGCCTGTAGTTAAAAAAAAAATTGGGATCTGTTTTATAAATTTCTTATTAAATTATCCCCAGTGAGGCTTACGCACTATAATAGCACCTTATTATGCATATCTTCATTGTTTACAATGCAAAATAAAGCAAGTACCTAACACTGATGCATAACCCGCAACAAATTCATTGAAATTTGCTGTTATCCGCATAACCAGATTTATTTTAATACCAGACACACCTTTTATAGGAATGTGAGCGTTTTACTCCATTTCGCGATGACGGGTTTGTGTGATAACTGATAAGAAACGTGTTTTATTATTAGAAGCCTTTTTATTCTACTTGCCCCAATAGTATGTGTGGTACAAATCTTACAACTGAATTTTTGATCAGTTACTCTCTCAACCGATTGAGCTGAAATTTGGCACACACACACATACATAATGTATGTTAGTTCGAAGACAATGCAATGAATTGACGACATCCAGTGTATGTAATACCTATTGGTGGAAATAAATGAAACGAAATGCCATAGTACCATCGAGCTGTTCTGATGATGGAGACCGAATGTGGCCATAGGAATTCCTTAACGAAATGACATAATCACGTCGAGTTTTGGATTTGTCTTCCCAAGCCCTTTAGCCTAGATGACAATAAAACGTTGGTTTAAAAAAAATCACAGACTTTTGCTATTGCTTTGCGGCTGGGCATTGCTTGGTAAGCAAAACACCTTACCTATCTACCCTTTCAAGAGTTTTTTTACAAGCTTTTATGTAGTATAGTAATGCGACACCAACGCCACTCTTTATTTTTTTTAAATTAGACCTTTTATAATAGACCTTTTTCTTGTATTATCGTTATGGAAAAGAATTACCAAAAGTTCTCACCGCCAATTGATAATACCCGGTGTAAACTATTTTTCGATACCTGTGTAACAGTTTTGATTCATTTATTATTAGCAGAAAATGGTTTATTGCGTTTGGTGGCCACCAAGGGCAGGAAACAAACAGTTATGGTTTGTTTTCCTAACAGTTATGTACGATGCTCTCTACCCGTAGGTAAGGGATTGACCACGCTTAACGCCACACCCTGTATGTAGTTAATATTAAGTCGTTGTTTGATTGTTTTATGAATTGATGGTGCAATAAAGTTTTAATTTATTACTATTTAATTAATATTGTATCGAACATATTCTGTCCCACTATTTGTGGCGTCGTACGGGGGAGGCCTATGTCCAGCAGTGGACGTGTATGGGCTGATGATGATGATACTGTCCCACTGCTGGGCATAAAAGTATTTTCCCTCCGTCCGAGAAAACATAGAAAAATGGTAACAACAATAAGATAATTATTCAATCAGACCGATGGTCATCTGACTAAATAGTCTATATTTCACATAGGTAGGTAGGTACCTAACACATTTGTGTTTATATTATGTGAAATAACAACTTCTAAAACGTAGACCAGTTACGTTGTCGACCTACGTATTTTCAAAATGAGATTGGCCAATCGGATTCGAAATGTGACCTCGTCACGCCCGTTTTCTAGGTTACTAATCTAAATTAAATGAAGTTATATTTTGTAATTTGTTTATTTTATAATTTTTTCACTCTATAAATACCTGTGTAGATTTATGCAGAGTCAGCAGGCTTTGCAGATACGGGACTACTTTACATTAAAAACTATCGTAGTTTGTTTGACGAACTTATCTATATATATATATATATATATATATATTGTATGTATATATTTATAAAAAGGAGCCCCTATTTCTCCTGGTCCGGCTATAACTTGAGAAAGACTTTACGGTTAAAAACGGACGGAAGACTTTACGGATGAAAATGCATTGCTGCCATAGATTGCTGCGGAGCGCTTGCGTCTAGAACCGCAGCAACCCTGAATATGTCCCTACCATTGGTGTTCTTCTAACACAAACTAGGTTCGAACTCACGTAGTTTTAATAATAAAATATTATAGTTTTTGATCACGTTGGTCCACTTTTAAAAGCTTTTACTCTACTTACCCGAAAACCTGAAAACCAGCGCCGCTACTAGCTCAGGCTTGTAGCGGCACAATGCTGAGACAGGGACCTTTTTGGCCCCTATGTAACACTATTCCTATCTATTTTCTTCATGTATAAATATGTATGTTTCTTGTCTGTAATGTGTCGTGTTGTATGTGTGTTATGTAGGCATGGCCAAATAAATAAATTTTCTTTCTATTTTCTTACCCTGTTAGTTTTTGAGGGGCAAATCTTAATTCAAAGAAAGGGATACTTATGTTAGTTCGGAGACAATGCAATGACATGGTACCATCAAGCTGGTCTGATGATGGACACCGAAGATGGCCAAAGAAAAAAACTCCTAAACCCACGTCGAGTATGAATTTGTTGTATCATAAGTATCTTCCGAAGCACTTTGGTACTAAATAATATAAAAGCTTGTATTTAAAAACGCTTTTTAAATTTTAAAGATTTATTTTTGCTTGGGCTTAGTTGATATTTACCTACATTTTTATAAAAGCTACGCATGCTTAGCCTCCGGAAATCCGTTTTGATATGTATGGTGATTAATAACGTGTAATTATTGGTAACCAATAATTACACGTTATTAATAAAGTCAAAACAATGTCCCATTTATTACATGGTGTCATTCTTATGACATTGTTAATTTATAAAATGTTTTGTTTGATATTCATGGTCAAATTTTTATGGAAAATTATTTTATGGCGGCTGTGTTTCAACATGGTCAAATTAAAACTGACATCAGTCTTCAGACGATTTTTTTTCTGTGAACGTGTTTCATTTAATTTATTTCCACCGTAGGTATTTCATAATATACACTTAATGTCGTTAATTTCTAAAATATGACTCTTATCCTATTACATTATTACACAATTTATAATCAAAACAGGAAGCACCATAAGGGATTGTATGCAGAAAGAAAACAGACAGACATTCAAATATTAAGTACACTAAAGTGAAAATTTTATAAGAGTTGTATGTAAAAGGGCTGTACCTAATTATAAAATTTATAAAGTGTGCCTAACTGCTATCATATACTAATCCTACTAATATTATAAATGTCAAAGTTTGTGTGGATGTATGGATGTTTGTTCCTCTTCCACGCAAAAACTACTGAACTGATTGGACTGAAATTTGGTATGGGTATAGTTTGGGACCTGGAATAACATATAAGGTAATTTTTATATCAATAAAACGCGGGTGAAGTATTAATTAGTATAATGTTGTTAACTTAGTTACCAGATAATTTTTCATAAGATGCAATTATTTTTCCACTAATCAAGCAACAATCTAGGTCCAGTTCGTGATACCGAATAATCACCCGAGTGAATTTGTGGGATAATAACAAGAGAAACACGAGCACTACTTCCATATTATTTCGAAGTATGCAGTTTGCGGTAACATTCCTTTGTTAATATAGCATGATGAATTTAATACAAACTGGTAGAGTCAAAACTCCCTTTTACTTCTCAACTCGTCAATATATGAATTTGTTTAGCGTGTACAAGAGTCCTGTAGGGTCCAACACTAAAGAAAAAAAAGCCATTTAAATTTATAATAATGCAATGCTAACCGAATTTTTGGTATAGCGGCCAGTCTTATTGGGGACTACACATTATGATAGTGCACACTGCCTGCCTGGTTCATTGGTCTAACAGTAGCTTATTTATCTGGGCTCAAATCTTGGGTTCAGAACCAGGTGATACACCGCCGTGCCTCGGAAACTCATGAATGGGATCATCTTGATACTCTTCCCCGGTGGCCATTTACAAGAAAATTTTTTGCATTAGCTGGTCTTGCTTCTTGGAATTTCTTTGATTAATTTTCTTTGAATTTTTCTTGCGTAACATGCGTAAGACCGTAACTTTTATAAATTTTCTTTATCTTCTGGAATTTACCAGTGAGGTAGAATTATGCGAACAATTTTCTAATGCTATTGTTCAGTTTCACTTCTGTACAACTGTAATACTTAGTGTGTAGTATTATAGTAATTTCTCATTTTATTTTTGGAGTGGGTTTTGGATTCAATTGCTTGCATTGCACCAGAATTATACATGTAATTAAAATTAGGACTGCTATTTGTGGCGTTGAATGGGGGAGGCCTATGTCCAGCACTGGACGTGTTTTGGCTGTTATGACTGGCTGAATTAAAATTCATGATCATCAGATGATGATGAATTTTAATTAAGCTTACGCTGCCAAATATGGGTAATGAGTATTTTATTTCAGAAAATGACGAATTTGTTCGATTTTCTTTATAATTGTTTGAATATCGAAATACGATGTAAGTGCCTAATTAGCTCAGTTATGATCTCATTCAATGTACTTTAGTGAGAGGAAATACCTTTAAATATTATTCCAGATGTCGATAAACGTATTCTAGAGGTCAATGAACGGTACAATAAATAAATAATAATATAAAATTATAATAATATACACGTCCACTTCTGGACATAGGCCTCCCCCATACGTGTACAAATAGTGTAATAATGTACCGAAATAGCGTTGTACTGGTAAAATAATATCAGCACGCAGTAATATCAGTGAGCGACGAATCAACCACAGAAACGTCCGTCCGGCAGATTATAGACCGAAGTAGGTACCTATGTAAGTACCGATCCGAGACACGGTCGCTAACTATAGGCCTCGTTCGTAGGACTCTAGAGTCACTGAGCGGGCTATGCAGAGAGCTACGCTTGGAGTTTCTTTACGTGGTAGAATCCGGAATTCGGAAATCCGTAGAAGAACCAAAGTCACCGACATAGCTCAAGCTAAGAAAGCTGTGTCAGTGGGCAGGTCATATATACAAAAGTGAGAGCTGGGGAGTAAGTTTCTGGAGTGGCGGCCGCGAAGCCACGCGAAACAGAGTGTTGGGAGACCTCGACTAGATGTTATTACGAAAGCTGGATCCCTACCTGTTTTTAAAAGCGTCAAAGATTTTTTTTTTTCAGAAAAGTAAATTTGGTACCTACTTATTTAACTTGCTCTTGGTATCTATTTATTTATTACACATAATGTACATAATAAGTATATTTTCTATTTTATGTAGGTATATTATAGTATAATTTTATTATTTTTATGTTTCTTCTTTTGTATAACCCCTTGCATTTCTTAAATAGTAATTGTTCTATCCATCCAAAGGTTGCCTGGAACAAATTGCTTCTAAGCGTAGGGGCGCCCATTGTACTTGTTCATGTTAATGTATTTTATGTCAGAAAAAGCTAATATTTGTTATTCGTTTGGTAAACCGCTTTTCCCCATTTTTTATTTCCCAACACACAGCAGCTTTATATAAAATGAATGTTTTATTTTTGAGTAATAGTACTCAAGAAATAGCGATTCTTTTAAGGTTTTTGTTACTTTGTGCTTATGCTCGCGGGTTCGAGTCCCGACGGAGTCGTAAATTTTTGGTAAATTATTAAATTCTTTATGCGATTCTTTTTTTATATGGTCGATAGGGCTTCGTTTGACCACAAACTCACCTGATAGAAAGTAACGATGTGGCCGACGGAGTATCACGCAGGTCTAAATGATCCTTTCACTCTTGTCTTGAGAAAATTCAAGATAAAAACAGCAGCAGACAGAATAGAGGAGGCTTAGTAATAGAGTTGCACACTTTTGGTACGGAAACCTAATTTATGATAAAAACCTCGTAAAACCAATTTTCTACAGGACCGGAAGAACGTATGAAACTTTGTAAACACTTAGATGTATGAAACGCCCTGTGTCCTTCCGAAGGGTAATTGAGCAATGAAAACAACGCTAATGGGTAAATCCATTAGCGATGTTTCCATTTTAACGCGAAACACGCATAAAAATAATTAACAAAAATATTCGAATCCGCCCGTTTTACATAGATCGTGTGTTTATGATGAAATCGGATAAATCGCCGAAAGGGCGTTGTATTGTAACACACTAAGTAACTGGATTTGAAACATTTTATTTGCAATTTTCCATTGGATAGTTACCTAAGGATATGGCCGGGCGAAATCCAAGCGAAACTTACGGCTGTTATTGCTCTGGGTAGCGAGATTCGCGAAGATCTGAATAGTAGGCAGAAGAACAATGTGTTCATAGCCAGTGACGCGCTCTACGCTAAGGTGTCACAGAAGACCAGCGCTGCAGTTGCTCCCTGAGCTCCTGCAGCACATGCTGAGTGGCAGCTTTTAGGTCTCACATTGTTTTTTTTTTCTCTATTATCCCTTTTCATTATTGTATTTTTGTTTTGTGAACCAATAAAAATGTTTCTTATCTTATATTTTCTTATCAATGCACTTCCGTGCGAGATGTCAGTGCAGATCCCAGTTCCATTCTCTCTTACTTAGTATTAGAAGTAGGCCCTTCAGGTCCCTCGTCCCAAATAGCGCCGCCACCTTTTTTGTCTTATTATTACGTTAAACAAAAGAAACCTTTTTCTATACTATAAAAAATAAAACTAGAGGCATTACCAAAGCTTATAATATGACAGGTACCTCAAACTGCCCAATTTTGATTTTCTAAACTGATTAGATAAAATGCAAGCTATGCTCGGAGTTTCTCTGCATGCGGATGCAATGCGAACGGACTACATGATGGACCGACGACATTGTAGCCGTCGTCACAGGGAGTTGTTGGATGGAGGCGGCTCAGGACCACTATTCGTGGCGTCGTTTGAGGGAGGCCTATGTTCAGTAGTGGACGTAAACGGGCTGATGATGATGAAGATAAAATAGGTGGTGCTAGTGTGCGTAGTGCCTTATACCACAAGGGCGTGTAAGCTCTCAATGCAAGTACCAATGTTATGCCATATAGCCCATACCAGAGTAATTTAAATTAAGAACTAGGTAGATATGTAAGTGTGTAGATTAGGCGTTGATAAAGTGCGCATGATTGGATTGTGGTAGAACCTTAGAAGTAGAGACTGTAGAAAATATAGACAGGACAACCCTTGGCTTCCGAATAGCTGTTACCTCGATTTGGTTCAATTTTGGTACAGACCTTCTATTTGATGATACAAGCAAGTGTGCCAAGGATTTTTGGCGCATATTAATATTTTTCGAGAAAACGAAAAGAGGGTCTGTACCAAATTTGAACCAAATCGGAGGTAAAAGCTATTTGAAAGTGCAGCCCTACTCTTTAAACGAAGTATAGGCGTACGAAGGTCCGCCTGCGACGCAGGAGGTTGCGGGTTCTATGCGAAACCTTGGGTCAAATATTTGTATGCTCTGCAGATTTGTTTGGGTGTTTTCTATGAATAATAAAAAATATAAATCTGTGTAAAGTATTTTTTATTATTTATTTAAATCACACAAACTTAAAACTATACACTGCATAATAAAAAGTATTAAATAAAAATTACGGTATTGTATTAAGTATATCAATGTAGTATATATCAGTGTAGATGTAGTACCCATAACACAATCTCTGCAGAGCTGGGGGCTAGATGATGCTGTGTGAATAAATGATTAATTATCCAGCATTATTTATTTATTTACAAAACGTCTCTGAAAAAAACAAAAGAATTACTGACAGAAATAAATCTTTTATTTCAGAGAAATAGGGCTAGACAGAAATACCTTTCGATTTTTCGAAAACGATTTTTTGCAGCCAGTCAAGTCTAATCGTAACTGGAGAAATATGACGAAATAAAATAACTCATCTCCTTCTGGAGATATGAAGATTGAGATTCCAAAAGATTTTGATATGTTTTGGAATCTCAATCTTCATTCTCTTCAGGCAAACGGAAGGTAGGTTATTTAGATACCAACAAGCATCTATGAATTCTACTAATATTATAAACGTGAAAGTTTGTATGGATGGATGTATGGATGTATATATGTTACTCTTTCGCGCAAAAACTACTGAACCGATTAGACTGAAATTTGGTATGGATATAGTTTGGGACCTGGAATAACATATAGGCTATTTTTATCCCGATCAAACGCGGACGAAGGCGAGGGCAGCAGCTAGTTTATCATATCATCTGATTTGATTAGTAGTGCGTAGTAACAAAATAATAATCAATTCAAAAAAGAACTTGCATGGAAACTGTGGCTAAAAACTAGTCTATTTCAACAAAAGTTCCCTAGTACCCATTACCAAAATATTTCGTTATGCTTACAAAATTATTCGATTTGAATTTTTTTCCTATTGCTTAAATCTACTAAATTATGGTTATAGTGCTAGTTATACCTCCATTTCACGTTAATAGTTTTACGAATGTGTGTGAATTAGAAGAGATTGATAAAGAAACCTGACAACATCACTAAGTGAGATAAATATATGAGAAAAGAGAGGAGAATAGTTAATATTCTTTGACTGTTAATTTGTTTAACTGTTGAGATTTTTTACCCGGGACTGAACGGAGACGGTATTTTAAATAAGATTAGTTATTCAAAAATATTCGGGTGACGAAGCAAAATATCATGAATTTTATGTGAATTGAATGAATCACCTGTATTTTTATATATATTTTTTAGAAATAGCAAATAGCTTGTCTATCAGTTTTGGTTGGAACTTATCTAGTTTCCGCAATGTATAATTATAACGTGTCCATAAAAAACTTAAAAGCAGTATAGCAATGAAGCAAGAAGGTAATAATATAGTTTTTAGTAGATAAATAATTGGGAAAGCTCGGGCGCCTTATTTTTGTTTTCATTCTTGATCATTATTACCAGCCTGGGATCATACATTGCTGGATATGTACTGTCGAATCATCATTCCTACGATATATGGTTCTTTAGTCCAACTAATCCCGCTCTAAACTCATCCAACGGGATGAGTTGACGAAAGAATTAAGTTTAATAATTTTGATTGGTCAACTCATCCCTCTTTCAAAAAAAATTCAAAAGTATGTATTTGAAATATATGTACACACGAGAACAAAAATCTTTGGGGAAAAATTACACACCTTTGTTTGGATAAATTGATACATTACAAAAATCACAGTCATAAGTTATAAGTACCGGTAAAGAGTGGAACGAACTTCCTGCTTCTGTTTTTCCAGTAAAGTACAATATAGGAGTCTTCAAATGCTGAGTGAATAAGTTCCTTCTGGGAAAGCGTGCTCCATCTCTTCCACATCTTCACTTTCCCGAGTGAGTCAAACGCTTTACCATTATCAATAAAAAATTAAGTCATTTGATTAATGAACAGAAAAATAAATACATAATTGAGTCTTTCATCACAAAGTTCGTCTTATACAATTCTAAGTTACAGATTTTAAGGTCTACAAAACGTAAGCAAGGTTGCTACGACCGGCCGGGGCGTTTGCCTCATGGTTATAAATAACGGTATGTTAGGGCGTTTGTATTTCAGTCGAACCCGAACGCTCGCGAATATTGGCGCGCTGTGGCATGTACGGTAGTTTTTTTTTATATACGAAATTATGCATGAATAATAATAAATTATAATTTTTTATATATAGTATTTTCTATAGTAAAAAAATTATTATTAGCGAGATTTAAAATAAATGAAGTGAAATAATAATAATAAATTATAATAACAGAATTATACTAATAATCTTATTTGATACAAAGTATCAGTGATGGTAATATTTTTTTTTATAAAATTATTGAAATAAATATTATATATAATATTAGAAATTAAATAAATAATAACTGTCATAGAGAATTGATTAAATATGTGAAGTGTGTTGTGCTTGATTTATTAGTGAAGCTGATAAAAAATGTGATTGTTTTGTGGCGACTGATGTAGCGTGGCGGGCGAAGGTCTGCTTGGGACGCAGGAGGTTGCGGGTTCGATTCCCGCCTCGGGACAAATGTTAGTGCGATCTGCAAATATTTGTCCCGGGTGTTCCGGGTATTTTCTATCTATAATAAAAAGTATATTTGTCGTCTAGTACCTATGTATACTACAACACAAGATATGCATAGCTTGGGGCTAGATGATGCTGCGTAGATTGTCCAGCATTATTTATTTTAATTTTATCTCATCGTAAATCATATCGTGCATTAGTGTTTGTAATTACTGACTCGAGAGTCAATCGGCAGGTTAATACTTTATACAGGGTGTTTCGCAGAACGTGCGCCATAAGATCAATGGGGGCAGGTGGAACTAAAAGCTTACCTTAGCGGGTTTTGTAACTCTAAAAAGCCTCTCGGCTAGTTGGAAATTTGGATCACGTTCTGCCGAACATCTGTATCATTAACTGTATTTAATCGAGTACAAGCTTCTGCCTGGGGCTTTGTTCATGAAGTATATAGAATTTGTAGGACTCCAGTTTAGATATACAGGGTATTGGGACCGATATATTTTTTTCGAGATTTAGGGACCCCTCTAACTCTCGAAAAAATTAATGTCAATCTCAATGTCCAAAGTGTACGCAACCGTGACACTTACATAGAAAATTAAGTCTACCGGAAAAGTAAAGCCATACGCCACTCTTCCACTTTTCAACCAACTTCAAAGAGGAGGTTCTAAATTCGACTGTATATTTTTGTATCAATTATGGACCGATTTCAAAATTCTGACACTATTGTATAGAAAATGATCCAGGGATGGTCCCATAAAAATATTATCCCCAGGAGATTCGGGATTCTAGGGGATTCTATTTTTAGTTTTCCGGAAAAAATCCCGCACAACTTAAAAACAGTTCGAAGTCGATTATTATCATTATTCAGGAACTTGAACTCGATTTATAGTTTTTTAAAACACGCCAAATTATCACTTTTACTTACCCTCCACATAAAATTATGTCGGTCCCAATACCAAACACCCTGTATATTTATCTCCTAGCCTTATTTTATCTTGATGGAGGCGGCTCAGGACCGCTATTTGTGTCCTCGTATGGGGGAGGCCTATGTCCAGCAGTGGACGTGTATAGGTTGATATGATGACAGAGCTATTTTTGGATAAAGTATAATCATCACGTACGTTTTTGTTGTTGTTTCATGAAGTTTCAACTGTTACAGCGACCGTGGTGGTCTCGGTATCACAGATCTAACAGATCGAGAAAATTGAAAATATGATTTTTTTATTTAATTTGTATGATTCATTGACAAAATTATAAGAGTAGAACATTATTGAAGGCTATAGTTTCGATAAAAACCAAGTAAAAAAATTCAATATTGTATCGTACGTATGTTAAAAAAAAATTATTGTATTTTATTTTAACGGATTTTCAGAAATGAATTTGCCGTGTGCTCAAATCTACTTACATGACATGTAACTTTTGATTTATGTCACGATTTAAACAATTTCACATATGTATAGCTATGTCGAAAAATTACACTTTTTTAAACTTCACTAGGGTAGGGTTCAACAGCAATAGTATATGTAGTTGCGAGAAAATCAAAGCTAAATATGTCTGACCTATGTCTGACACGTAATAAATTGTTCCGTTTTTATGAGCCTGTGCTGTCCCACTCTTAGGCAAAGGTCACCCCATATCACGCCATCCCATCAACTAAGACTTATAATATATTTTATAATCGTATTTATTATCACTTTTAATTTACAAAGTATGCCAATCCTATCGTATCCCAAACCCCCTCACACCCTTTGAATAGTTAATTTTATCTATTCAAAGGGTGTGAGGGCACAAAAAGATCTAAAATATTAAATTTTCTATTTCAGAATCGAAATGGCGGCCAAATACCTTATCCTCTTTAGCCTGGTGGCATCTGCAACAGCAGCTGTGAAGCTCCAAGAGCTGTTCTCCTGGAATGTGATGGACTGGAACTACCCTGACGCGTACTCCCACCAGCAAGCTATCAAGTCCGGTGCGCTGGTGCCTGAGAATGCTCTGCCGGTAGGGCTCGAAAGATGGAGAAACAAGCTGTTTATAAGTGTTCCTAGGTGGAAGGAAGGTTAGTGGTTGTCAATGTACATATTTTTATTATATTTCCACCGTGTATTTACTGCATTTATTTTCTTTGGCTGAATGAAAATAATATTTCAAAGTCACTGTTACTTTTTAAAAATAGTGATGCGAATCTGTCGATTCAAAAAATATCGGGACTAACGAGTGCTTCGATATTTACCGAACTGACAGATTACGAGTCTATGAAATATTGCATTGTTTCTACATATAGTATATCAAAGAAAATTTATGCATGGACGGCTATTAATAGAGCTAATTTTCTGTTAGTTAGAGCTAGTCTTTGATTGTCTTGCGCAACCTCGTTTATAGTCGGGTACTTTCCGATATCTTTGCCACAAAGAACCCTTTATGAGTTTACGCTTTATCATTCGTCTCCGTGTGGAAAGTATAAAAATTCCTCATCTCATGCTTACATGATACATATTATGAGGAATTTTCATACTACCCACATCTACAAGATTTTCATTTCCATCTTCAGACAGAGATCATAACGCATGAATCTCTGTCTGAAAATCTAACAATCGATAATTGAAGATTCCCGAAACCAGCTGTAATTATAAAAATTAGAACTATTATTTACAACTGGAACAGTTGAGCTAACTGCAGACTGTTACACACAATCTAGAGGGAATTCGACTTCACGTTAGACGTAACGCATTTTTCTAAGTTTCCCTTCTAGTTATCGATTATTGAGAAACTTTGCTGACAGTTGACACACTATCATGTGTGCAGGCTTGGGCCATCTTGCCATCGTAAAATTAATAGCATTACCAAGATAATTCTAAAACTGTATTAAGCACCAAAATGTATAGTTTCGTAAGTCGACGACCGATGTGGTGCGGTGGGCGAAGGTCCGCCTGCGACGCAGAAGGTTGCGGGTTCGATTCCCGCCTCGGGACAAATATTTGTACGATCTGCAAATATTTGTTCAGGGTGTTCTGTTCATTTTTCTATGTATAATAAAAAATATCTATCTATGTAATATTTTGTATTATGTATATCAGTCATCTAGTACCCATAACACAAGCTCTGCTTAGCTTGGGGCTAGATAATTCTGTGTGAATTGTCCAGCATTATTTATTATTATTTATTATTAAGTATTAATTGGTTTTTGTCTTGCACCCCGTTCTCCTAGTTGCATACGAAATTGCATATAGCAATGAAATAGATATTGAAATAGAACTATCTAGGTGCAGTGACTTGGATAATGATTCTAAATGTACTAAAATTTGAATATTTATATCGCATTTAAATGCGGTTAGTTGAGTTTGTAATGTGGGTTTTGCGAGAAATGTAGAAATAAATAGCATGCAATACAAACAATTATAAACATTCCGACTGATACGATATTTCTGTTGACATTTTAGTACCTAACTAATTTAAATCCTTGTTTAACTCATGGGCGTGACAGACACGACATCGGAATGCAACAAAGTTAAATTAAGCTTAATAGTCCAGGCAATCAATTATTCTGGATGGAATGGACGAAAGCAAATTAGTTATAGAGTTCAATGGACTTATGTAGTTTGGACTTAGGAGACAAACATACTGAAAGTCCCCATCCCTGTGAGGGGCACAAAGAAGATCCTGCTTATAGCTCGTAAACGATGCGTCGTAGGATATTTTCTAATGAGTACTACTGGAAGTTGAACAAATTTCGTTTGAGTTTTTATTTTAACATAGTTTGCTTGTATGATGTTTGTTAGTTAAAATTTAAATTGTCATCATCATCATCATCATCAGCCCATACACGTCCACTGCTGGACATAGGCCTCCCCCGTACGACGCCACAAATAGCGGTCCTGAGCCGCCTCCATCCATCAACTCCCTGCGACCGCTACGATGTCGTCGGTCCATCGAGTGGATGGTCTCCCACGTCGGGGGGGGATTTGCCATAATCACCACGCTTGGCAGGCGGATTGGTGATCGCAGTGTTGGTGTTTAAAAAATACTCAGATGGAAGCTGCTGCCCTTCCTCTGGTAGGTTCCCTTAGTCGGCTTTTACGACATCCACGGGTTGAGTTGGAGAGGTCGATATTCGTACGCCGTGACCCCACGGCTTATTAATGCACGGCTTATAATTTAAATTGTGTAAGTATCGAATCTACGCGATAGGGTCCGAAACACTGAAATCCGTAGAAGAACCAAACTCACCGACATAGCTCTCAGCATTCGCAGGCTGAAGTGGCGATGGGCAGGCCATATAGTTCTTAGAACCGATAACTGTTCGAGAGTAAAGGAGTGGCGACCGCGATGCAATGCGAAACGGAGTGTGGGAAGGACTCGATGGACCGACGACATCGTAGCGGTCGCAGGGAGTCGTTGGATGGAGGCGGCTCAGGACCGCTATTCGTGGCGTCGTTTGGGGAGACCTATATTCATCAGTGGACGTATACAAGCTGATGATGAAGTATCGAATTGCTACAAATAAAGATTTTTTATTCTAATAAATTATCTCTCGTAGGTACGTTCGTCGATTTCTCCGTCAACATGGACCGATTTGAAAAATTATTTCGCCGTTGTAAGAATTATCACGAATTGGTCCTATAAAAAAAAATATACTTAGAGAAGTATCTGTCCCGAAAAAATTTAAAAACAGTGTATATACAAAGAAATAGGAAGTGGGTGTTTAGTTTTTTCAAATTATTGACATTGCCTTCCGACATTTATAATTTTGGAGATTATCCATCATCATCATCACCATCATAAACGCTATTAAATAAACTTATTTACTAAACGGATTGTGAATCCATCACAATAATGTTAAAGAGGAACCTTCAGCTAAGTAAGTAATTGTCTACTTAAAAAGTAATTATCACACCTCGATTTATAATAGTGATCAACTAATTGAACATAATAGGTTTATTTTCCAAGGCATGGGATCGGGAAAATGTTATTCAATTGCGTGATTATTCTATTAGGTTATTTAGTTTATTTGCAAAAAAAAACTGATTCTTCTAGAGAGTGTATCCAATTACATTATTAACTTTAATAAAATGCAATTTCCATTAAGACAATGAAAAAAACTAGCATTTACAATTGAAACAGTACCTACAACAGTCTGCATTGCCCCACTTTATGGCAATGCTGATGCACTGATCCAAGAGCTGGTGAGTAAGTACTCACCAGCTAAAGAGCTGGTGAGATATGTAAGTACATATCTGGCGCAGCGCATTAGCATTGCCATAAAGTGAGGCAATGCAGCCAGCGTCTTGGGGACGCTTCCAACTGGTATAGAGCTCACCAGCTCTTTATTAGATTTATTTATTCATAACAAATTTAACTAAGTATTTGCGTGTTTTCATTGTGTGTATACTTATTTATCTCCCGGAATATCAATCTTACGTTACTATTTTTTTTCGTTATTTATTTCTTAATCCAATAAATCTATGATTACCTACATCAAATCTGAGCAGTGATGACCTACGGATCCGAGACGTGGTCGCTAACTATATGCCTCGTTCTTAAGATCAGAATCCCTCAGCGGGTTATGGAGAGAGCTATGCTTGGTGTTTCTCTGCCTGACAGAATCCGGAACACGGAAATCCGTAGAAGAACCAGTCACCAACATAGCTCTCAGAATTAGTAGACTGAAGTTGCAGTGGGCCGGTCATATTGCTCGCAGAACTGATAACTGCTGGGGAGTAAAGGTTCTCGAGTGGCGGCCACAATGCAATGCGAAACGGAGTATTGGGAGACCATCCACTCGATGGACGGCGACATCGTAGCGGTCGCAGGGAGTCGATGGATGGAGGAAGGTGGCTCAGGACCGTTATTTGTGGAGTCGTATGGGGGAGGCCTACATATGTCCGGCAGTGGACGTGGATGGGCTGATATGATGATGATGTGCAGTGTGACATGAAACCTCAGCCCTAATCAATGTTTGTTTATATTTTGTTGCATTCATTGTATTTTTGATGTGACGGTGAGTGATCTGTTTCATAATAATTATACATAACACTATGAAACAAAGACGCATTGTAAAATTATTTTGTAACTAATTTTACTAATATAATCTTCATCATCAGCCCATACACTTCCACTGCTGGACATAGGCCTCCCCGTACGACGCCACAAATAGCGGTCCTGAGCCGCCTCCATCCATCGACTCCCTGCGACCGCTACGATGTCGTCGGTCCATCTAGTGGATGGTCTCCCATGTAGGGGGGATTTGCCATAATCACCACGCTTGGCAGGCGGATTGGTGATCGCAGCGTTGGTGTTAAAAAATACTCAGAAGGAAGCTGCTGCCGGTCGATATTCGTACGCCGCGGCCCCACTGCTTCTAATCGGCTAATCTACTTATACATAATATTACGAACCTATGATTTGAACCTGAGACCTCATTATCAGCGGTTGAACTCGCAACCACTAGATCGATGAGGTAGTCAGGCCAAATATTGTAATTGTGGTTTTACTGGTGAGAAAAACTGCACGGCGCAGCCTGGACTCACGAAGTTGGTGGTTTAACACCCCTGTGCCTCGTGAAGCACGCTAAGCCGCAGCTCTTGCAGATAAAAATCTGGCAATGAGTACAGCTTACAGAAATTTAATCTTGGTTTTTGTGTACATAGTTTGTTATTTTGATGATTTTTGTTCGGACCGTTCGGTTTTTCTCGAACGCTATTTACAGCTTGCACACACAGCATACAGCTGGAAAGCACCGCTACAGCTCGGCACAAAAATATGCATTCAAATATGGGCTTTATCTCGGAGCGTTTGGATAAATTTTATATTGACAACAGATGACAGACACCTTGCGGACTTGCACTAGCTAGAAGTTTGCTTGTGGGAAGCTATTTTGTCAATGTAAAATGTATCTAAAAATAATGAGTTTAGGTACATAATTTAAATGCATGTTTTTATAATATGCAGTAGCGGTGGATTGGATTAATGAGTGCAGAGCTTACCTTGTCCCTTGCCGAAATTCCAGGGGTCCAAAAATCTTGCTGCTAAGACTAAAAATATCTCAGTCAAAAAAATACAGTAGATTAGATAGGATTTAATTTGGCATATTTTAAAAACGATAAACCGACTTCAAATTCCTGAACTACCTCTTGTTTACGCCTGTTGCCATGGAAACTGTTACAGTTTGTTGTCTGTTTGTTGTGTAGTCATTGCGAAAATTTGATTGTTTTCAAAAACTTAATACAATATTAGAATGAAGAAATATTTAGTAACAATTCCGCGTATAACCTTCTCTGATAGTATTCATCAAAGTAAGTTGTCTACTAGTTTCGTCTCTCCACGAGACATCTTCAGGACACCACAATACTCGACCTTGACATTGAGATTGGTAAGCACAGCAACACCGACAGAGTCCCGCCAGTGATGTTGCCTCTCCGAGCTCCGCGCGCCAAGTGAAGCAATGCCCGCAAAATCCCGCTTTATATAGTCACGGATCAAACAGTGCGCACACAAAGTTCATAGTGTGTGTGTGGCAGTACTATTGTTTGAAAAGATTCGTAATAACGGTGACCGAGGCAAACCTGTACTAAGTTCATTCAACAGTGTATTATTACTATATTTTGTAATTTCTAAATTTTCTAAGACTGACATCCTAAATCCCTTATCACAAGTATGTAAAATAGAAAAACAATGATTTTGACTTAAAGAATGACCAGATTCCAATAAATGTTTTGCAAAGTTAGATTTTTCTGGATAATTGTTTCTATAAGCAGCTAAATGTTCTTTATACCTAACCTGAAAACTACGACCCGTTTGACCTACATAAATACCATTACATTCGTCACATACCAACTTATAAACACCCGATTTTTTATTGTTATCTAACCTATCTTTACCGTTACAAATCTGTTTTAATAAATTGTTTGTTTTGAACGCTGCGTGTACTTTATGTTTAGACAAAACTCTTGAAACTCCGTCACTCAATGGACCTAAATAAGTTAAACTGCCCACAAATTTGTCTATCCTTTCTGGAGCTACGGGATACAATAAGGAACGGATAATGTTTTGTTGTTTACTTCTTATTAAACCATCAACCATCTTTCTACTATATCCATTACTTTCAGCCGTGTGGTAAATAATAGATAGCTCTCTGTTAAAGTTCTCCTGAGATAAGGGGACTGACATCATTCTATGGACAAAACTACGGTAAGCTGATAGCTTATGTTGGAATGGATGACAAGATGAATTTGGTATTGTAATATCTGTGTAAGTAGGTTTTCTGTAAATTTGAAAATCATGCCTATTGTTTAACCTAGTTATTGTCAAATCTAAAAAGTTCAGTGACCCACCAATTTCTAATTCAAGTTTAAATTTTATTTTTGGATGAATTGCATTAAGTTTGTTAACGAACAGTTCTATTTGACGCAAACTTCCAGTCCAGCATATGATAATGTCATCTACATAACGATAATAATATAAAATGTTTGATTCCCCTATAATGTTTTTATTCTCAAAACTGTCCATGAAAATGTCTGCCATAAGTGGACTTAGTGGTGAACCCATAGCTAACCCTTCTTTCTGTTTGTAATATTGATTGCCAAATTGGAAGTAATTTTGTTGCATACAAGTTCTAGTCAAAGATATTAACTCCTCCTTTTCTGCCGGAAGTACTCGTTGTCGCTCAAGATGTCCTTCCAATATTATCAAACTCTCCTCATAAGGTACGTTTGTAAATAAACTTTCTACATCCAGCGATAATAACTTTGCATTGTGAGGCAGGCTAACATCTTTAACTTTGTTGACCAAATCCATACTATTCTTTAAGCTATACTTTGGATTGAATCTAGATCTACTTTTTAATTCGTAATTTAAATATTTTGATAAACCATATGCTGGTGCTCCTATGTAAGAGACAACGGGCCGGATTGGAATATTATTTTTATGTATTTTAGGTAAACCATACAACATTGGTGTTCTTGGATTCATAGGAATTAAATATTTAAGAGAGTTTGGAGAAATAAAGCATGAGTTTTTTGTCATTTCTTTCAATTCCTGTGTGAAAACTTTGGTTGGGTCGGAATTCAATAATTCAAAATCATTGCCCTGTATAACCTCATTAACCTTCTGCACATAAGTACCCCTTTCTAAGATAACTACAGTATTACCCTTATCTGCTTTTGTTATCACTAAGCTATTTTGATCTACCTTATTCCTTAAAGATTTAAAAACATTTAATTCCCTTGGTAAACTTGGAACTATAGCTGAACTAATTGGTTTCTTTATTAAAAAGGCTACCTCATGTTTAACCCCTTCGTCAGCTTTACCCCTAACAATTGCCATCTCTGAATCAACAGCCAAAATCTCCAAAGTTTTCTTATTTAAAACTGGTTGTAAGTTGTATTTAAGACCCTTTTCTAACAGTGATAATTCTGAAGTTGTGAACTGGACGCCACTATGATTTTCTACGCGTTGATAGAACGTATGAGGACATAATTGCTGCACAGTATTACTATTCCCCCTTAGTCGGTCTGCCCTCTGTTTGTCTCTAACTAATCGATCTAATTTCCCTGTCTGAATTATATATTTCCTGTGGGCTAACTCAGCAGCGTATTCCCTAGCTTTATTATCTAGTAAATCAAATTCTATGTTGTGTAAGGAATAAGCTAACTCCATGTGTAAAACTCCCAAGTGAGTTTTATAGTTGTCTCTGATAGTAAACCAATGTTTTATTTCCTCATTTAACCAAGTATTCCTAGCCCTTATCAAAGCAACATTAGCTGCCCTACTATTTGTATTACTTCTAATTTTAATGTAAGATGGAATAACCCCCAAATGTTTACACTGTTGATTGAACCATACATTTTGAGCTGCAATACGATGTGACTGAGTGAGTTTGATGTATAATTTTGCCTGTTCAGCTGTACCTGCTGATCTAAGATAAATAATAGATTCAGGCGTTACTTTGCGGAAATCCATTGCACAATATTAGAATGAAGAAATATTTAGTAACAATTCCGCGTATAACCTTCTCTGATAGTATTCATCAAAGTAAGTTGTCTACTAGTTTCGTCTCTCCACGAGACATCTTCAGGACACCACAATACTCGACCTTGACATTGAGATTGGTAAGCACAGCAACACCGACAGAGTCCCGCCAGTGATGTTGCCTCTCCGAGCTCCGCGCGCCAAGTGAAGCAATGCCCGCAAAATCCCGCTTTATATAGTCACGGATCAAACAGTGCGCACACAAAGTTCATAGTGTGTGTGTGGCAGTACTATTGTTTGAAAAGATTCGTAATAACGGTGACCGAGGCAAACCTGTACTAAGTTCATTCAACAGTGTATTATTACTATATTTTGTAATTTCTAAATTTTCTAAGACTGACATCCTAAATCCCTTATCACAAGTATGTAAAATAGAAAAACAATGATTTTGACTTAAAGAATGACCAGATTCCAATAAATGTTTTGCAAAGTTAGATTTTTCTGGATAATTGTTTCTATAAGCAGCTAAATGTTCTTTATACCTAACCTGAAAACTACGACCCGTTTGACCTACATAAATACCATTACATTCGTCACATACCAACTTATAAACACCCGATTTTTTATTGTTATCTAACCTATCTTTACCGTTACAAATCTGTTTTAATAAATTGTTTGTTTTGAACGCTGCGTGTACTTTATGTTTAGACAAAACTCTTGAAACTCCGTCACTCAATGGACCTAAATAAGTTAAACTGCCCACAAATTTGTCTATCCTTTCTGGAGCTACGGGATACAATAAGGAACGGATAATGTTTTGTTGTTTACTTCTTATTAAACCATCAACCATCTTTCTACTATATCCATTACTTTCAGCCGTGTGGTAAATAATAGATAGCTCTCTGTTAAAGTTCTCCTGAGATAAGGGGACTGACATCATTCTATGGACAAAACTACGGTAAGCTGATAGCTTATGTTGGAATGGATGACAAGATGAATTTGGTATTGTAATATCTGTGTAAGTAGGTTTTCTGTAAATTTGAAAATCATGCCTATTGTTTAACCTAGTTATTGTCAAATCTAAAAAGTTCAGTGACCCACCAATTTCTAATTCAAGTTTAAATTTTATTTTTGGATGAATTGCATTAAGTTTGTTAACGAACAGTTCTATTTGACGCAAACTTCCAGTCCAGCATATGATAATGTCATCTACATAACGATAATAATATAAAATGTTTGATTCCCCTATAATGTTTTTATTCTCAAAACTGTCCATGAAAATGTCTGCCATAAGTGGACTTAGTGGTGAACCCATAGCTAACCCTTCTTTCTGTTTGTAATATTGATTGCCAAATTGGAAGTAATTTTGTTGCATACAAGTTCTAGTCAAAGATATTAACTCCTCCTTTTCTGCCGGAAGTACTCGTTGTCGCTCAAGATGTCCTTCCAATATTATCAAACTCTCCTCATAAGGTACGTTTGTAAATAAACTTTCTACATCCAGCGATAATAACTTTGCATTGTGAGGCAGGCTAACATCTTTAACTTTGTTGACCAAATCCATACTATTCTTTAAGCTATACTTTGGATTGAATCTAGATCTACTTTTTAATTCGTAATTTAAATATTTTGATAAACCATATGCTGGTGCTCCTATGTAAGAGACAACGGGCCGGATTGGAATATTATTTTTATGTATTTTAGGTAAACCATACAACATTGGTGTTCTTGGATTCATAGGAATTAAATATTTAAGAGAGTTTGGAGAAATAAAGCATGAGTTTTTTGTCATTTCTTTCAATTCCTGTGTGAAAACTTTGGTTGGGTCGGAATTCAATAATTCAAAATCATTGCCCTGTATAACCTCATTAACCTTCTGCACATAAGTACCCCTTTCTAAGATAACTACAGTATTACCCTTATCTGCTTTTGTTATCACTAAGCTATTTTGATCTACCTTATTCCTTAAAGATTTAAAAACATTTAATTCCCTTGGTAAACTTGGAACTATAGCTGAACTAATTGGTTTCTTTATTAAAAAGGCTACCTCATGTTTAACCCCTTCGTCAGCTTTACCCCTAACAATTGCCATCTCTGAATCAACAGCCAAAATCTCCAAAGTTTTCTTATTTAAAACTGGTTGTAAGTTGTATTTAAGACCCTTTTCTAACAGTGATAATTCTGAAGTTGTGAACTGGACGCCACTATGATTTTCTACGCGTTGATAGAACGTATGAGGACATAATTGCTGCACAGTATTACTATTCCCCCTTAGTCGGTCTGCCCTCTGTTTGTCTCTAACTAATCGATCTAATTTCCCTGTCTGAATTATATATTTCCTGTGGGCTAACTCAGCAGCGTATTCCCTAGCTTTATTATCTAGTAAATCAAATTCTATGTTGTGTAAGGAATAAGCTAACTCCATGTGTAAAACTCCCAAGTGAGTTTTATAGTTGTCTCTGATAGTAAACCAATGTTTTATTTCCTCATTTAACCAAGTATTCCTAGCCCTTATCAAAGCAACATTAGCTGCCCTACTATTTGTATTACTTCTAATTTTAATGTAAGATGGAATAACCCCCAAATGTTTACACTGTTGATTGAACCATACATTTTGAGCTGCAATACGATGTGACTGAGTGAGTTTGATGTATAATTTTGCCTGTTCAGCTGTACCTGCTGATCTAAGATAAATAATAGATTCAGGCGTTACTTTGCGGAAATCCATTGCACAATATTAGAATGAAGAAATATTTAGTAACAATTCCGCGTATAACCTTCTCTGATAGTATTCATCAAAGTAAGTTGTCTACTAGTTTCGTCTCTCCACGAGACATCTTCAGGACACCACAATACTCGACCTTGACATTGAGATTGGTAAGCACAGCAACACCGACAGAGTCCCGCCAGTGATGTTGCCTCTCCGAGCTCCGCGCGCCAAGTGAAGCAATGCCCGCAAAATCCCGCTTTATATAGTCACGGATCAAACAGTGCGCACACAAAGTTCATAGTGTGTGTGTGGCAGTACTATTGTTTGAAAAGATTCGTAATAACGGTGACCGAGGCAAACCTGTACTAAGTTCATTCAACAGTGTATTATTACTATATTTTGTAATTTCTAAATTTTCTAAGACTGACATCCTAAATCCCTTATCACAAGTATGTAAAATAGAAAAACAATGATTTTGACTTAAAGAATGACCAGATTCCAATAAATGTTTTGCAAAGTTAGATTTTTCTGGATAATTGTTTCTATAAGCAGCTAAATGTTCTTTATACCTAACCTGAAAACTACGACCCGTTTGACCTACATAAATACCATTACATTCGTCACATACCAACTTATAAACACCCGATTTTTTATTGTTATCTAACCTATCTTTACCGTTACAAATCTGTTTTAATAAATTGTTTGTTTTGAACGCTGCGTGTACTTTATGTTTAGACAAAACTCTTGAAACTCCGTCACTCAATGGACCTAAATAAGTTAAACTGCCCACAAATTTGTCTATCCTTTCTGGAGCTACGGGATACAATAAGGAACGGATAATGTTTTGTTGTTTACTTCTTATTAAACCATCAACCATCTTTCTACTATATCCATTACTTTCAGCCGTGTGGTAAATAATAGATAGCTCTCTGTTAAAGTTCTCCTGAGATAAGGGGACTGACATCATTCTATGGACAAAACTACGGTAAGCTGATAGCTTATGTTGGAATGGATGACAAGATGAATTTGGTATTGTAATATCTGTGTAAGTAGGTTTTCTGTAAATTTGAAAATCATGCCTATTGTTTAACCTAGTTATTGTCAAATCTAAAAAGTTCAGTGACCCACCAATTTCTAATTCAAGTTTAAATTTTATTTTTGGATGAATTGCATTAAGTTTGTTAACGAACAGTTCTATTTGACGCAAACTTCCAGTCCAGCATATGATAATGTCATCTACATAACGATAATAATATAAAATGTTTGATTCCCCTATAATGTTTTTATTCTCAAAACTGTCCATGAAAATGTCTGCCATAAGTGGACTTAGTGGTGAACCCATAGCTAACCCTTCTTTCTGTTTGTAATATTGATTGCCAAATTGGAAGTAATTTTGTTGCATACAAGTTCTAGTCAAAGATATTAACTCCTCCTTTTCTGCCGGAAGTACTCGTTGTCGCTCAAGATGTCCTTCCAATATTATCAAACTCTCCTCATAAGGTACGTTTGTAAATAAACTTTCTACATCCAGCGATAATAACTTTGCATTGTGAGGCAGGCTAACATCTTTAACTTTGTTGACCAAATCCATACTATTCTTTAAGCTATACTTTGGATTGAATCTAGATCTACTTTTTAATTCGTAATTTAAATATTTTGATAAACCATATGCTGGTGCTCCTATGTAAGAGACAACGGGCCGGATTGGAATATTATTTTTATGTATTTTAGGTAAACCATACAACATTGGTGTTCTTGGATTCATAGGAATTAAATATTTAAGAGAGTTTGGAGAAATAAAGCATGAGTTTTTTGTCATTTCTTTCAATTCCTGTGTGAAAACTTTGGTTGGGTCGGAATTCAATAATTCAAAATCATTGCCCTGTATAACCTCATTAACCTTCTGCACATAAGTACCCCTTTCTAAGATAACTACAGTATTACCCTTATCTGCTTTTGTTATCACTAAGCTATTTTGATCTACCTTATTCCTTAAAGATTTAAAAACATTTAATTCCCTTGGTAAACTTGGAACTATAGCTGAACTAATTGGTTTCTTTATTAAAAAGGCTACCTCATGTTTAACCCCTTCGTCAGCTTTACCCCTAACAATTGCCATCTCTGAATCAACAGCCAAAATCTCCAAAGTTTTCTTATTTAAAACTGGTTGTAAGTTGTATTTAAGACCCTTTTCTAACAGTGATAATTCTGAAGTTGTGAACTGGACGCCACTATGATTTTCTACGCGTTGATAGAACGTATGAGGACATAATTGCTGCACAGTATTACTATTCCCCCTTAGTCGGTCTGCCCTCTGTTTGTCTCTAACTAATCGATCTAATTTCCCTGTCTGAATTATATATTTCCTGTGGGCTAACTCAGCAGCGTATTCCCTAGCTTTATTATCTAGTAAATCAAATTCTATGTTGTGTAAGGAATAAGCTAACTCCATGTGTAAAACTCCCAAGTGAGTTTTATAGTTGTCTCTGATAGTAAACCAATGTTTTATTTCCTCATTTAACCAAGTATTCCTAGCCCTTATCAAAGCAACATTAGCTGCCCTACTATTTGTATTACTTCTAATTTTAATGTAAGATGGAATAACCCCCAAATGTTTACACTGTTGATTGAACCATACATTTTGAGCTGCAATACGATGTGACTGAGTGAGTTTGATGTATAATTTTGCCTGTTCAGCTGTACCTGCTGATCTAAGATAAATAATAGATTCAGGCGTTACTTTGCGGAAATCCATTGCACAATATTAGAATGAAGAAATATTTAGTAACAATTCCGCGTATAACCTTCTCTGATAGTATTCATCAAAGTAAGTTGTCTACTAGTTTCGTCTCTCCACGAGACATCTTCAGGACACCACAATACTCGACCTTGACATTGAGATTGGTAAGCACAGCAACACCGACAGAGTCCCGCCAGTGATGTTGCCTCTCCGAGCTCCGCGCGCCAAGTGAAGCAATGCCCGCAAAATCCCGCTTTATATAGTCACGGATCAAACAGTGCGCACACAAAGTTCATAGTGTGTGTGTGGCAGTACTATTGTTTGAAAAGATTCGTAATAACGGTGACCGAGGCAAACCTGTACTAAGTTCATTCAACAGTGTATTATTACTATATTTTGTAATTTCTAAATTTTCTAAGACTGACATCCTAAATCCCTTATCACAAGTATGTAAAATAGAAAAACAATGATTTTGACTTAAAGAATGACCAGATTCCAATAAATGTTTTGCAAAGTTAGATTTTTCTGGATAATTGTTTCTATAAGCAGCTAAATGTTCTTTATACCTAACCTGAAAACTACGACCCGTTTGACCTACATAAATACCATTACATTCGTCACATACCAACTTATAAACACCCGATTTTTTAT
The DNA here is from genome assembly GCA_947859395.1 of Eupithecia insigniata. NCBI lineage: Eukaryota > Metazoa > Arthropoda > Insecta > Lepidoptera > Geometridae > Eupithecia > Eupithecia insigniata. The sequence continues at coordinate 13,929,105 of OX401998.1, read as the reverse complement.
TGTTATCTAAGTCCGCAAAGTAACGCCTGAATCTATTATTTATCTTAAAAACTTAATAATCAAACTTGGAATCCCTTACTTTTACACTGTTTTTAAGTTTTACGGTATAAGTACTAATTCCCTGGGGATAACATTTTTATAGGACCACCTCGGATCATTTTCTATACAATAGTGAAAGAATTTTCAAAATCGCTCCATGATTGGCGAAATGATCGCGTAACAAACATACAAAAAATAAACATACAGTCGAATTGAGAACCTCCTCCTTGAAGACGGTTGAAAAAAGCTAAGGAGCATCCTATCTTTCCTACCTACTAATATTATAAATGTTAAAGTTTGTAAGGATGGATGTATGGATATTAGTTACTCTTTCACGCAAAACTACTGAACTGATGAGGCTGAAATTTGGTATGGGTATAGTTTGGGACCTGGAACAACATATAAGCTCCTTTTTATCCCGATAAAACGCGGGCGAAGGCGCGGGCAGCTAGTTAATTTATAAAAAACTTAAAAATTGTGATGGGGCACCCTTGTCAACGAAGGTGCACCCTTGTCAACGAAGGTGCACCCCTGAATACGGGACTGCGCTAACCAACCCGCCAACGCCGCCGCCGCCCGCGGGCTTACGCACTATAATAACAAATACCTTATTGAGCAACGGCGATAATTCTCGTTAAACGATCTAAATGTAAATGACTTTGAGCAGGACGATCACTCTCCTATGGCGAAACAGAGGAACTATTCCACTCTTAGATAATTCAAATACATCTTAATTACACACATAAACAAAGTGGTAGCTCCTGTTGCCCAGTCTCTCAAGAGACCGGTGTTCTCAGGATCGCCAAACACACACACACCCTTCCAAACACAAACACTAAGATACAATACAATACAATATCTTTATTGATAACACTACGTTATACGTCGAGTACTAAAGTACAAGTTATTTTATAAATAACATATCTCATATTATAGTTATAAATTCAGAATTAAAAAAAAAAAAAATCTAACATTAAAAATTAATTCAAATAAATTTTATTAACAAATTGGCAATTCGTAGAACTCGATAACCGAATAAAACGAATTTTCCAGAAGCCATTTGCGCAGCCTAGATCTAAAGGCCGTCGTGGAGGTTGAATCTCCTCGGACCGTGTTAGGGATAGGCAAATGAAAACAATCTATCGATACTATCGATTAGTATCGATATATGCACGGTAAAAAATATCGATATATCGATATTTTTGCTCATCATCAAACTGCAGGCAAGCGGCGCGGTGGAGCGTGTAGCCGGGCAGTAGATCAATGAAACAAACCCCAAGCTACGGAAAGTAGTAAAAATCTTTGACTTCAAGAAGAAGGAAGGAAGACCAACATATCGACCACAACTTTGACACTTACAGTCAAACATAGACAATCAGTGCTACCAACACAAAATAAATAGGAATGTGTTGCCCCTTATTCACATTCATCGATATCGATGAATAAGCTGTCCTAGTACAATTGGTAACCTGATATAGTTAGTTACAGTAGTCTACAATTAGAGAATATCGATTTTGATACAAATTTTTATATCCTGAAATAAATATCGAAAATCGATAATCATTGATTAATCGCTTATAAAAATATCGCCTTATTATATCGATTAATTTCTGAAATAATATCGATATTTTGATATATCGATATTTTTTACCCATCACTAGAACGTGTCCGGCAGCCTGTTATATACAGAGGGACCCATAACGTACACGGACCTTTATTTTCGACTAGTCGGGTATTTGTCTCCGTGGCTCTGGTTAGCACATTCCCGTATTATACTATTAAGATCTTGTATAAGTATTACATGTATTGATGGTGCAATCAAGAAATATTATATTCTATTCTCTTCAAGACGAGAGTAAATGAAATGAAATGAAATAAATATAATATGTGTTTTCTAGAACTTCGACAACAAATATATTTTATTCTGTTATTTAAATATTTTTGACCTGAAAATTGTGAAATTTATGGACCGTATTATTTGTTTGACCTTTGTTTTAATTAAATAATAATATTTTGACATATTCATCACTTACAGACATTTTTATTATATTTAAATTGCATAATTTGACCAGGTTTCATAAAGAAGAGTATTGCTTTAAATTATATTATATTGACATACTTCTAAATAAAATTAAATTGTCTAGTTCTTATACATAGTATGTTGCAATGTTCTTAAATTATGTATGTTAGGTATATTGAAATGTTTGTACGCCCGAGTGGCAGAATCCAGCGATCTACATAGTATAATAAGTCTTATTATCTGACTGTAATATTACCTGATTCACAAACAATAAATGAATTATGAATTATGAACAACATCTTCATTTCCCATCAGGTGAAATGGTGGTCAAATGACAGTCTTAACAAATAAGTTTCGTCTCTCCACGAGTCATCAGTACAACACACAACACAAGCGAGGTACTCGATTTTGACACTGAAAGTGCAGCAAACAACGACTAAGTCCTGCCAGTGATAAAATATTTGTACAATACAATACACTTTATACTTCACCTGCTCGGAAAGTTACCTATTCCTTTTCCAAAAATAAGATAGAAAGTAAGTCATTGCAGGCTTATAGGAATCCGGGAGGAAAAACTTTACACATAAATAAATTTAAATACACTTTTCGTGGAAAAGTGTATTAAAATCCATTTCTAACGTGTTCTTTTTTTAATTTCCTAAAAGATCGTCCGGTAGCTATGGTTATTTTCATAATAGATCTAACGACAAAAAGTTTTTACTCCAAGTCCGCTTATGCCTCTTCCGATTTCCGAACAAAATTTTGAAAAAAAGAACCAAGTGATAAATGCTAGCGCGGGAAGTTCTTCTAAATTTGAATATGGTGCAGGCAATTTTATTAATTCTACAGAATGTCGTCGAGTGATAGAGAAAGTTTTATGACACCGCCGAGTATAAAATATTTATTCTGCTTTTTATTTTCCTCGAAGGTGTAGTATAAAGCACTATGTATCACCCGGCAGAAAGTGCGATTCAATTCTCAAATGACACATTCGATAGGAATTGGGCACTTTTTCGCCTAGGTGTACAATGTACTATTATTGCCGACCGATGTGGCGCGGTGGGCGAAGGTCCGCCTGCGACGCAGGAGGTTGCGGTTTCGATTCCCGCCTCGGGACAAATATTTGTACGATCTGCAAATATTTGTTCAGGGTGTTCTGGTCGTGTTTCTATGTATAATAAAAAATATCTATTTATGTAATATATTGTATTATTTATATCAGTTATCTAGTACCCATAACACAAGCTCTGCTTAGCTTGGGGCTAGATAATGCTGTGTGAATTGTCCAGCATTATTTATTTATTATTTATTTATTGCACATCAAGAAAATACAAATATACAGGAAAAAGTGATCTTGCCTCTCCTAGCTCCTTGCGCAGTTTATGCAAATATTATGTAATAAGTTCATCATTACATATATATCTGTTCTAAGTACCCACAAGATATCATTTTATTAATAGTCAAAAGCGAATGAAATCCTAAAGATAAATATCTAACCTAGCTGCGAGTAAGATCGATTAGCTAGTTCAAATTGATTATTGCTAAGCCCGAACAGTCCTATGTACGTATGTATATTACCAATAACTAGATTAATAACAAGTTATTTACCTTATAATCTGCCTAAATAACTAAGATTGGTTATGATTACCACGTTATTCCAACACTGTAAGAGTGATTTATTACCCAACCGCATTTGATCGTTGTACCTGCTTGTAGTAAACATTAAAATGATTACAAATCTTGATGTTTGGTATGCACTATAGGGGGACTTTAGTACTTTGGTACTTTAGGGGGCACCTAATTCTTTTACTGTGATTTTTTAGACATCTGCCATTTATTAGGATAAATCTAGCTTGTCTAGGTAGGAACTTGTCTTCTAGGAAATCAAGGAATTCTAGGATCACAAAAAAGATAAACATAACCCTCTTTTTATTGATACTTCCTATCGAATGTTTAAATAAAAAATTAAGATAGATAGATGTTTCATTAATGTAAAATTGAAAAGTACTGACTGTATTGTGGAGAATAGAAATATACATACATTTTATGACCTGGTTTTGAGGTAACCTCAATTAGAATTTTTTAATTTTATTAATTACTAGCTGACCCGTGCCCACTTCGTTGGATTTTTTTGTCTATGAAACTGTTTGTACTTATCTATAGGTATTCTAATTTCACAATTAAAGTCAATATTAAAAAATAAAATTACAATCAAATAATAGAAATCAAAGTAATATTTACAATTGAAACAATTGAGCTGCAGTCTGTTGCAATTGCAAACAATCTAGGTAGCACAACTGGTCCATATCAATACCAGTCGAAAGCGTCCCCAAGACGCTGGCTACATTGCCCCGCTGTATGGCAATGCTAAATGCGCTGCGCCAGATAAAGTCAATATTGTTTTTGAAGGTTATTTTCACGTATAATGTAATTTGTACCTACGTGACCTACGATATACCTCTTGATAAACAAATGTGATAATCTTCTGATTATCACATTTTACGTTTCAGTTTACAAAGAGGCCATAAAAAAGGTACTATATATGGAAATATATACATAAATAAAAAAGCTAAAACTTTGATTTTTATACTTTCGTAATTTGACGTAACTAATTATGAATTCAACCATTCATTCAACCTTACCTTCTGACCTGCCGTCAAATTGCAAAGGGTTAACTACGAACCTTGTTTATGTTGAATTCCTTTACTAATCGGCGGATTATTAAAACATAATTGTTGAACGTTGATTTTGGCGTTCGTTTAACAATCGGCCTAGGCATTCAAATGAATCGTACCGTTTTTTAATCTATCTAGCCGTTTAACAAACAGTCTGAATGTACGATCCGGCGGCAGCAGCGGTGACATCAATACCAATACGGAATTATGGAAGCATCACCAAGACTCTGGCTCAGGTTGGAGCAATGCAGCCAGAAAGTAATAACTTTCTGACTGCATTGCCCCCTATACTTGATGCTTTGCGTGTATACCACTGCTTTCAATTATGATTTAATCATGCTAATGCAAAGTAAGAATCCATTTCCTTCAATGTTTTATTTACCACGATCACTACATTGTATCTATCTACTTTATTGTATATGCACATTGGTGGGTCTTCGGTAGTTAGAGAGAGAGAGCGGTATTGACAGTTTTGACAGGGGACAGACAGGGGCGTGAGGTGTTCGGAAAAATGACGAAATATCACAAAGGGTAGGGGGATATCACGTGTATATTTTTTTCAGCTTGACATTTTTAACACGGTGCTTATTATTTCAGAAATAAATTAGATTATACCTGTAATTAGGAACAAATTCTGAGATGTTTATGATATTTTATCTCTACAAATATGTACGTGATTTTGGTTAGGGGAGTGGGGTAGTCTAAAACCTAACTATGTATCACCATAGGATAGGGAGGGTTAAAAATTTGCTAATGGACGACTCATACATACTAAGCTTATAAAACCGAAAGTTTGAGAAATGCGCATTTTATTCTGTTTCTTAAGAAGGCTACGAAGAACCTCTCCCAAATCTCAGCGGCCGGCCCATGCGGAATTGTTGTTGTTTCACGTCGAATGAAATGGGGTGCGACATGAGTGAGAAAGCGCGTCTAACCATCATAATACGAAGCTGTCATGTGGCTGTTTGCGTGTACTCGGTGTCGGCCCCATTTTTCGATATTTTTTCGTATTTTCCGATTCATTTTGAATAAACGAGGTATTCAGAAATATTTTTTACGTTATTTATAATGTTGAATATATATAGGATGTTGGCAACGTGACAGATTTTCGAATAAAGGTGTCTAGCATGCATAAAAATCCGCTTGAAAATAACTCGATTTCGTGGTCAAAACTAGTTTCGCTCTCATTTAATGATCATTATGTTTTTATAAAAACTAAACACCGTTCTTAAGTTCTCCAAAACTACTAAACCGATCAAGATGGAATGTTTTATACATTTAGAACAAAGCCTAACTTAGATATTATATCCTATACCAATATTGGTAATACTTTGAACACTGTGTATGTCGTAAAAAAACTCCCCTTTAACCCACAATATTATAAGCTGAACGAAATTTTTGATTGGATTTGGAAAAAGGAAAGTAATGGTGTGTAAGTGGAGGCACCACATAATATGCGAATAATTTCAACGTAACCCCAATTGATGAATATTAAGTAATTTTTTTCGAATTCCTTTAATTTTTATAAGAAACATACGTGAATGCACGCAAGGATCACACTCATATTATAAATTCGAAAAGTTTTGATGTTTGTTACATCTTCATGTCAAAACTACGGAACGAATTGGGCTGAAATTGTGTATCGTGCCTTCTCCTCCTCCTGGCGAAGGTGCTACCCCATGAATAAAGAGTTTCTAGAATCGAAGATAAGACAGCTATAGGTACCAGGGTTGTTGCTGATGCGGGTTTTTAACACATCAGCGGATGCTGATGCTGATGCTGATTTTGGCCAAGTGCGTGTCGGACTCCCAAACCGAGTATTCTGCACTAATTGAATATAGATGATTCTACCAATCGAAATCGAGTCTTGACAAACTATGCATTTTTTACCCGACTACCAAGGAAGGTTATGAGTTTGGCACCCTATGTATGTATGTAGCCGATTTCTATGCCACCTAGCGTTGAAACTATTTGTCCGATTTCGATGATTAAACGTAGGGTTAAATATAACAAAAGGTAGTGATCATGGTATAAGAAAAGAAGATATGCTCAGGTATATGAGACACGGTGGTCATGTGAGTGTCTCTTGCTTACGTCATCATCGCGTAAAACCGTAACTCCCTGAACTCCTTGTACCTATTACCTACATAAACCTGATAAAACTATGTGGTTTTATATGTACCAATTATTTATCACAATAACTCGTGTTTAATTAACGCTGTTTTGACTGATCTGACGAACATAATCAACGATTGTAATTTTTTATTGATTTTTCAATTGACCTTCATCACATTTGTTTCTACGTTTTGTTGAAATAAAGTGGCAACTGCACAGTGACATAAGCAAGAGACACTCCCGGAGGAGCAGACCTTGTTTTCTTGTATCATGGTAGTGACAAATACCCGGTAAATAATCTTTTATAAACATTGTTGAATTTAAAATACTTCGCACGCCACTACTAATACAAGATACGCACCTACAAAAATAAATACGAATACAAACAATTAAACCTGTAAGTACAATATTTCACCCACCACGCAATGTGTTATATTATCAGGATTTTATTGGGTATTTTGGCCACCGGTTATTAGTTGGGTATTTTGTATCAATATCGCTAGCACTAGCTGGTACCCAATAACGTTACAATTGGTTGATGGATAAATATGTGGTAGGAAACTATTTCCGCGCCACCAGTAAAAAAATCTCGTAGGTACTAAAATAATTGAACAGTTGAACGCAGTGCTCAATAGAAAATCATAGCTATAATAATATAGGCTTCTAACTATCTCTTTTACTCGGATCAGAATTCTGGTTTTAGACAGGGATGCCTACAAGTATTGGGTATTTATATTAGCTACCTATCTCGTTTACTCGCAATAAAATCCTAGTGTTAAACAGGGATGCCAACAAGTATTTGGTATTTCTAACCGATTTGATTAAAAATACCAAATACAGCAGCTAAATAACTTTACGGGTGAATGGTACGCTAGTATGCGTAGATCAGGAGTGGCCAACTTGATTAGACCCAAGAAACCCTGAACCCTGTGAAATCTACCAATTACATACTTCTTAAAATTGTAAATGTAACAGTATAGTTCAGTATACAATTATATTATGTAGTATGCTTAATGTTATAAGAGGGAAGACATAAAATTTATATCTATTCTTAATAACTATGTACTTAACTAAACCATGTACCATGACACCCCTCAGAGCCTGGTAACCGGGGCGGCGGACCCCCTCCCCCTCGCCCGCTACACCGTTAGTACTGTTTTATTCTTGCCTTGTAGTTCCAGATTTATAGTGCTTAGTTTTCCATTAATAATATAAATATGATTATTAGGTACCTATAATAATTTGCAATTAGCGCAATTGTTTCAAATGTAAATATTTGTTCTAATTTGTCTCTTTTATTTGATTGTATCTTTCTTCGTTAACGAAAACTTAAGTACTTATATATTTTTTGCCTTGCCACGGTCGACTAATTGCCTAATTGCCGCAATCAACCGGTCGATTGCGATCGACCGGTTGGCCATACTTGGCATAGATCATAGTTAGGTTTAGGTATTGAAGCGTTGGGTAGTTATGGCTCACGCACGGTCGGTTAGGCGCGATGCTCGCTTTGCACAGTTATTCCCTAGCGGTACGCGGACCTTACAAAAGCGTTAGATATTTTAGGACCCTGCTAACAGGTACTGAGTTAGTAGTTGAATACCGGACTCATCTCTATTATATTATAAGTGTGATAATAACAGGTTTGTGTTGGTTAGGTTCAAAATTTGTACATAAATGCGCTTTAAGCCTCACTCCCTCGAGTCATGTCTCGACTCGAACATCAGCATCAAAAATCAGCATCGATTAATGCGGATGCTGATGCTGATCTTCAAAATGATGCTGATGATCAGCGGATGCTGATGCTGATATTCGCAACAACCTTGATAGGTACCTACACATTCACGTACAAGGTTGTCTGGGATTGATCGCTCTTGAGCGATAAGACCGCCCTTTGTAGCTTACTCGTTAATTATTATTTTGTGAATTATTTCTAACTTAAGTGTGCAATAAAAATCTATCTATCTATCTACAAAACACAACCTACCTAATCCTGTCAATGCACAGTGTTAAGAAAGTATCTGTAGATGGAATATAGAAAATGCTTTATTGCACACTACCTGCTGCTCGCGCCTTCGCCCGCGTTTTATGGGGATAAAAAATAGCCTAAATGTTATTAGATCTCAAACTATACCCATACCAAATTACAGCCCAATCAGTTCAGTAGTTTTAGCGTGAAAGAGGAACAAACATCCATACATCTATACTTATAAACTTTCACATTTATAATATTAGTAGGACTTTAGAAAACAATAAACAAACAATTAGGTACAAAAAATGTGACAATTGGCGGTCTTATCGCTCACGAGCGGTCTCTACCAGAAAACCGTGGATAGATAGGATCGGTGGACTGAATATGGGGATCTGTGGTATGCCTTCTTAAAAGTTTTCCTCATAAAACCAATTACATAATCACAAATCTGTGCCATAATACCACGTAATTAATGGTTATTTTACACATTTATAAGCAAAAATTCAAAAGTGAAATCGAAATAGCGATAAAAACTTACGTTTATCTTTTAAACATTATCATCCTACTAATAATAAAAATATGAAAGTTTGTATGGATGGATGTATTACTCGTTCACGCAAAAACTACTGAACCGATTAGGCTGAAATTTGGTATGGGTATAGTTTGGGACCTGGAATAACATATAGGTTTTATCCCGATAAAACGCAGGCGAAGGCGCGGGCAGCAGCTAGTAGTTAACGATAAAACACTTTCCTCCTCTCATCTGCACACGTCCACTATATTGAACACGAGCTGCTGCCCGCGGGTCTTAACCCGCGCGGTACCCGCCGTGTCTGAACGAGCTATAAGAAACATAGGTTCATGCGATTCAAATAATTTTCTCGTTTTTCCAGGCATTCCAGCCACCTTGAACTACATTCCTCTCGACGGACCCTATGACCCCTCTCCCAAGTTGAACCCCTACCCGAGTTTCGCAGGCAACGAAATCGGCAACTGTCAGTATGGACTCAACACCGTTTACAGGATCAAAGCGGATAAGTGCGATCGCCTTTGGGTACTGGATGTCGGCACTTATGGATACGGTAAGCTTTCAAGATATTAACCTCCAGAGTTTACCCGTGAGAATCAAAAGGAATCGTTTTATTCATATTCTACTTGACATGACATGGTTCAAAACAATTAAAACGCACGCAGTTACGATTTTTTTTATTTATGATTTCAGATAATGAGCGAAACTAAGCGCCTTTTCAAAATATAACAGCACTTGTTGCTGTTTGCTAATACTATCACAATTGTTTCTTGGAGTTTGTTTGTTTTCTATTTAGTTTAAAATCAACGTGGTTTAAAGTTTAATAATTAACAATAATAATGCAGGATTATCCACACAGCATCATCTATCACCAAGTTAAGCAGAGCTGGTACTTATTAAGGGTACTAGATAACTGATATTTTATATAATACAATACATAGATAGAATTGTACCCTAATTTTGGTAAAATTCCCTTTCAGATCCCAACGTAACCAACCTGTGTCCATATTCACTCAATATCTACGATCTGAACACCGATCAGCGCATCCGCCGTTACGTCTTCCGACCCGAGGACATCCTCCCGACGACTTTCATCGCTAACATCGCCCTCGATGAAGGCGACTCCTGCGACGATACGTTTGCCTATTTCTCGGACGAACTCGGCTATGGCCTTATCGCTTACTCCTGGGAGCAGAATAGATCTTGGCGCTTCAGCCACAGCTATTTCTTCCCCGACCCATTAGTTGGCGACTTCAACATCGCCGGCCTCAACTTCCAATGGGGTGCTGAAGGTATTTTCGGCATCACAACGTCACCAAGCGGTGCTGATGGCTATAGAACTCTGTTCTTCTCCCCACTGTCCAGTCATACCGAATTTTCTGTATCCACTCGCATTCTCAGGGATGAAAGCAAAGTAACAGGGTCGTACAAAGACTTCAAAGTCGTGGGAGTTCGCGGACCAGACGCACATACCACATCTAAGGTCATGGACGACTCGGGTGTGCAATTATTCAATTTGATCGATCAGAACGCTATTGGATGCTGGAAATCTACTCTTCCCCACAAACCGCAGAACATAGCAATCGTAGATAAAGACGACGTAGGACTTGTATTTCCATCAGATGTGAAGATTGATGACCAGCGAAATGTTTGGGTGATGTCCGACCGAATGTCAGTGTTCTTAGAGTCTGAATTAGACTACAGTGATATCAATTTTAGGGTGTATACTGCACCTCTTGATGTCCTGCTACAGGGTACCGTGTGTGAAGTTACTCGGCAGCCGATTTACGTTCCTAGAAAGCCTCCTCAAGCGGTGACTGTATACGAAACAAATAAAGCAGTGACACCTGTGCCTATACCGACAACTGTGTACAGTCCTCGTCCAGACACAATAAGCTACAGACAGCAGCAGTACATCAGGCATCCGGCACCGAGAGCGTACAGCTATGTGAATATACCGAAAGCAACTGCTGTGCCTTACACCCCTGGAGACTCCAAGTACAGGCGTACACCTTACTGGATCAAGAAGCATTACGATGTATACGAACAATAGGACTTCGATGCTTTGGCGTTTAACGTTATAAGTTGTACCGAAATATTGTTTGTGATAGATAAGAATAAAACCATATGGAAATTTGGCAAATACTTATAAACTGGAAATAACTCTAGTTCCACTTAAAGGTCCACGAAAAGCAGTACTTACTTTGAAAAATAATAAATACCTGTCGATTTTTTTGCTGATTATGTATTTCATGGCAATTATGAGTAGGTAATAATGTTGAGTTTTGTTTACGATACTTTGATATAATTTTTGTACTTACACTGTTTCTTCTAAATATTGATTTTGTTAATATGCAAGTGTATTATGTGATATGCTCTCATATTATAATAATTTATGGTATCTGCGTGTAGTACAGGCTATTATTTTGTAATAACTTTGGTTACTACCGACCATTCTAAGCTTTTGCTCGTTTTTAGTGTATTTTTAAAACTCCATTATATTGAAATACATAATTATAACTAATTATGAGATTTTAAAATTAAGTAGCATTAAATTAACAGTTTTCTGCTTCCAGATATTTAACAAGCCATGAATTTCGTGAATATTGTTAAATAAATTTAATATTCTCTCCCAAAAGTTGAACAGAACACAAATTAAGAAGAATTTTTGGCTTATTAATTAGTTATAAGTAGGTAGGTATTCGGTTTAGCAAAAGATAAGTGTCCACCAGAGGTTAACAGAGGTTAAGTTATTATTGTAAGTATTTTATAGATGTTTACTTACATATATGATGTTACTGAAAAAAGAAATATATTTTGTTGATGAAAATATTTGTTTTCCTGTAGCTAGATAAATAACAGAACTTTAAGAAAATATGTCATACTTAACCTCCTGGCTAGAATTTGGCCTTTCATATGTAGAGCAAAGAGATAAAGAGATTTTCAACTGTGGAAACCTCCTACAATTGCTTATCTTTTAATTGTGGTGAATATTTGTGTTCTTAATTACCAACAACTTAATTAAAATAGTCTATCAAGGTTTTGTTACATTTATACCTGTGGTGATCTCTTTCACAATGTCAGACCAGCAGCGGCTTGGTGATCAGCCTCGTGGTCTTCTCCCGTCCACTTTACCCACAACAACCAGTTTCGCTAGGTTATCTAGATTTATTTTAGCTATGTGACCAAAATAGCTGAGGATACGTTGGTAACAGATGGTAGAGAGCCGGGTTTTAGCTGCTTGAGGATTGATTAATTGGTCATTTTGACTGTCCATAGTATTAGCAGCAGTCTCCTCCTATCTGCTGATAAGATTGTCCAGGACTCGGACGCGTTCAGGAAGATAAAGAAGGCCAACGTTTGCACTAGTCTCGTTTTAGTGCTGTTGGAGACTTTTCTGTCTTGCCTTGCCATATTCTTGTCAGCTTGTTCATTGCAGATTTGGCCTTTTGAATGCATAAGATCACATTACCTTAAATAATAAAATACACAAAAACTAGACAAACCCTTTATAATTTATCGCGGCTCAGGACTGCTATTAGTGGCGTCGTCGTATGGGGGAGGCCTATGTCCAGCAGTTGACGTGTATGGGCTCATGTGATGATAAATATTTGACGACCTCTGTAGTGCGGTGGGCAAAGGTCCGCCTGCGACGCAGGAGGTTGCGGATTCGATTCCCGCCTCGGGACAAATGTGTGTGCGATCTGCTAATTTGTTCAGGGTGTTGTGAACGTTTTCTATGTATAATAAAAAATCTATCTATGTATGTAGTGTATCTAAGTATATCATTTATCTAGTACACAAGATCTGCTTAGCTGGGGTCTAGATAATGCTGTGTGAATTGTCCAGAATTATTTATTTATCGAAATGAAGTCCTGGTTACGGCCCTAACCAAGTGTGATACCCCAAAATCTTAGGCAGCGACTACGCCTACCAATTCATAAGAAAGTTAGTTATGTGTAGGTACATAATAAACGACTCATTACGATTGCCGTCAAAACTAGAATTAGGTATTAACCTAATAATTTACGTTCTAATAAAGTTAAAAAAGCACACGTAATAATTCTTTACAAGAAATTAATATAAATAATTATTTATACATTCTAAGCTCAATAATACAATTAATAAATGTTTATGTTTCGAATCAAAAATTAAATTACCAATAAAAAATATAATAGAAAGAAGCGCCATGACGTAACTTAGCCACGATTAGTTATACCTTACAATTTGCTGAATTAACCTACTTCAAGATAACGCAAATTCTTGAACAAAACAAACAACATTATAACTGCCTACTACTGGAAGGTATTTAATTACACTTACTAGAGAAACGCGTGTTTTATATGTCGCTTTCGGCTTTTTTACACTAAGTTTCTGTAACTTGCATGTCTTTATTCAGCAGCATTTTAGGATGACTAAGTGAGGGTAGTTTTATAGTTTAGTTACGAATAATACCGCCCGATTCGCAGAGGCTCTACTTCAGGCATCCAGTGACCAAGAGAATGTGTGAACCTTTTCAAATATCCGGTAAAATAGGGAAATAAGTGAGATAAATAACAGTGAAAATAGTTAATTTATAATGTGTTCTGATCGCGTTTTAAATAACTTTGTTTCAGAATTATCGGTATCACAATGATTTTATTTCGTTCACCAGTTGGCTGACCCATATTTTTCTACTTGTGTAGGTATATTAAAACGTCTGAGCAGGGACGAGGGAAAATTCGTCTGAGTTTAAGTTTTCACGCGTCGAAGGCTCGAAGTCGTTCAACATAACTTAAATTAATGGTGGATAATATGATAAACTAATCAGTTTCTTCACGGAAAATGTTCTTAATTCTTCAGAATGTATTTAAAATACGGTTAAGCCAAACGTGTGACTTATTTATTTATTAAGAAAGGAACACAGCAGCATTGACATACAGCATTTTTACAGATTATACTTATTTAGGCAAGTTCTAGTACGCTAGTAACAGGTGAACACAACATTGTATATCTATTAAAATATACAATACTAGCTGCTGCCCGCGCCTTCGCCCGTGTTTTATCGTGATAAAAAATTGATTATATGTTATTCCAGGGCCCAAACTATACCCATATCAAATTACAGCCTAATCGGTTCGGTAGTTTTTGCGTGAAAGAGTAACATATGTATATCCATACAAACTTTGAAATTAATAATATTAGTAGGACTTATTTAGGCAGGTTCTAGTACGCTAATAACAGGTGAACACAACATTGTTCAAATTAAATACATTTTTTTTAAATATATATTAAAATGTACAATATACTATACTAAATTAAATATACATATATATTTCTTAACAAAGAAAATAACAATGAAATAATTGAAACAAATAACAACTAGTTTTTATATATGAAACAATTGAAATTAAGTATTTTAAACTTACGCGATCTGAACAGATTATTATTAATTATTCACGGGTATTTACCGCGTTTATTTTTTTATGAAATTAAATCAATAAGAACTAATTTAAACAACAATAAAAAAAGGCTTCATAAACTTATCAGAATCAGAATCAATAACTTTATTTCTTTAGGCTTACAAAATAAGCACTTAGACAAGTCATATTTTATACTATAAACATAGTTATTATTATCAAATAAGAAATAAGGTGTTATTGATATTCTCTTCACTTCAATTTTTTGTCCATCCGATGACATGATAACAACATTTCACCCTTTTTTAATTAAAACTTTACACTATTAAAACCCAACAGACAAACAGATGATAGTGATCGTATATCTTAGGATAATAGCAATAACTAGCAAAATGTAGGCAACTAGATAAATACCTAAAAAGGCTATTAAAAAGTACTTAGCGTGGCTTAGCGTTGTTTACATTATATTATGACATGCTATTACTTGTGGATGGAACGTCAGAGAGCACCAACGTCAATATGACCGTGGAACTAAATGAAGTAAATAGAAATAAAAGTAAGGAATATAACCCTTATGAGCATCGGAAAATTGAGAAGCCTGTTTCGTAAGTACTTTTATATTCGTGTTATATTTATCTGTTTTTAATTTTATTAAAGATTTTAAGGTGGATTTGCATCTCAAACATTATTTATACGGGTCTTATTGACTTTGTGATCCAGGAAATACTTTTAAAACCCACTGCTTTTTCAACAATTTAAATAATTCATAGGTACAGTTTCTTACGAACAGTTCTAAGAAAAAAGATTCTATCAGCCACAGCTTTCAAAGAAAACCGTCTGCCAGACGTCTGTAACATAAAGTCTAGCAGGCAGAAACGCATAAAAAATCTCTCCCGTTCCTACAATAACTCAAAAATCAAAGTGCTCTATAAAAATCAATTACATAAGTAAAACTGGGAAATAATGTGATCACTTGGTTTTTTGTTGCCTTCTATCATTCTACGAGTAACTTAGGTAAACTAAAGAAGCGAACAAGAAAACCAAGGATTGTTAGTTCTCGACTTGGAGCAAAACTCGTATCAAGAATCTAGATAATCTGATATTTTATAGTAGGCCTTTTTATAAAGGATATGTTTGACAATTTTTTTGAATTAATTTCTTGATAATTTTTAAACCTCATTTGGAGTTCTGTCGTAGAAGCGTATACCTTTTAGAAGATACATAAATATTGTGTAGCGTAGTTGTGAGCACAGCTGTACATTGAAAAAGCATCCATATTCTATAATTTTTCCAGCGATGTTCGTGCAACCGCCAACCTGATAAAGGCCTCGCTAGGCTCAGGCCTCATGGCGGGGCCACTTGCGTTCAGCAACGCAGGCTGGGGCATAGGCATTGTTGGTACCATCCTCGTTGGCATCATATGTGGTCATTGTATTCACATATTGGTAAGTGCTGTACAGATTGCCTGCGTCTGTCTTTCTTATCATTTACGAAAATAGAGGGGTTGTCGGAAAAGACGGCTTTTAGGTTAAAGCAATCAAATTATTCTCACGATTATACCACGACCTTCAACAAAACATATTTTTTTGCAGCCCACGTGCATAATACATGGTACATGGTATAACTGCTTTAATTTATAATAGAGACAATTTTCAGTTGTTACATGCCTCGTTTATGTTACCCATTTGCGATAATAGTATAGTCACGTTTTGTGCATGTAGGTACAGCATTGACCTTGCTGTTCTGAAGGTTAACTGTGAAATCGAACTGCTTTCTTTCATCTGCCTTATTTATGAAGTCATTTATTTTTACAGCCTCTAAATTCTTCATTAATAAAGAAAATTACAATCAAATAATATGAACAAATACGGACTAGTATTTAAAATTGAAAAAATTTAACTAACTGTAAACTGGTAAATAATTTACAGGTAGCTCAACTGATCTATCATCATCATCATCATCATATCGGTCCATACACGTCTACTAGTGGACATAGGCCTCCCCGATACGACGCCACAAATAGCGGTCCTGAGCTACCTCCATCCATCGATTCCCTGCGACCGCTACCATGTCGTCGGTCCATCTAATGGATGGTCTCCCATGTAGGTTTTGCCATAATCACCATGCTTGGCAGGTGGATTGGTGATCGCAGTGTTGGTGTTGAAAAATACTGATCCATATCAATGCTTAATCCCCACGCTGCACTTACCACCTTGGCGCCGCTGAAAACCAGCGCTGCTATGGCAAAAGTGACATAGCAGCAATGAGCTGAGCCTTTGACCTATTTGTGTTATTTTAAATTGTATAATAGTTAATAAGCAATGTATGCTATTTTTTATGTGACACAAATAAATATTTTCTATTTCTATTTCTTTTTACAGCCTACTTGGAATATAACTTCGAATATAAAAAATAATCACCTTTTTTTTTAATTATTATTTATGGCGAAAATTTTTAACACGTGGAACATGGGACAGATCAAATTTTTTTTATTTCCTTAAAAATATAACTTTTTGCAAGCATGTGACCAGCCGGTTCGGGACTAATCAATGTTTATTTGTTTTCTAATTAACAGGTGAAAACCTCACGACGCTGCTGTAAGTTAGAAAACAAGCCGTCTCTAGGATACGCGGAGACGTGCAAATCTGCCTTCTCTAATGGACCTAAGTGGATCAGATCGTGGGCTTCAACAGCCAGGTCAGTGGAACCATGTGTTTCCTTCTTTCTTTAAAAGTTCCCAAAAAAACCTTTTTTAAATACTACAATATTATCATTATAGTATTGGCTCAGGATCGCTATTCGTGGCGTCGTTTGGGGCAGGTCTATGTTCAGCAGTGGACGTATACGGGCTGATGATGATGATTATTATTAACAAAAAAATAACAATCAAATAATATAAACAAATTAAACTATATTTATAAAACAAAGAAAATTATATTTATAAAGAATAGAAACATATTTTTTTTATTATTAGATCTTGTATTTAAAATTCTGACTGTTGCAAACAATCTACAGTTAGCTCGACTGATGCATATCAATACCAGTTAGAAGCGCCCCTAAGACGCTGACAGCATTGCCCCGCTGCTGTATGGCAATGCTGATGTGCTGATCCAGATTCTTTATAATTTAATCTTTTTGTTTCAGTATATTTGCTGAATTTGCGCTAGTCAGCACATATGTAGGAGTCTGCTGCATTTACACAGTGCTCGTAGCTGACTCTGTAAAGCAGGTAAATATAATTAAAATAGAGGAACCGACGAAAATCAACAATAATGGCTTTGCTTAGAAATTCAAAGCCAGTTAAAGAAGTCCGTTTTCGTCGGTTCGGGAAGTGGCCGGTGAATTAGAAATAGGCATTTTCCACGTAATAGAACAAAAGTTTTCCAAAGAAAAAAATGGACCATAGCGCATTAAAAAATCACAGGGAACCCTTCTGTAGTGGGAAGACAAATCTATACCTATATATATAAAATTGAAGCCATATTTCTCCTGGTTCGGCTAAAAGTAATATCCTTACCACCGCATCCAAAAAAGATTCCCAATGGCATCCAACACCATTTATTCAATTTAGAAATATATTCCCACTTGCATCCACAAATTTTTGTACAGTCAACATAAGCAAGGCTCCTAGGTTTTATTTATTTGAATCATGAATGCGATATTCAAACTTCAAGTTGCGAGTCTTAAATAATGCTTGTAGAGCAAAGCATTATTTAAGACTATTTCACAATATTGAATGTCATTAAAATTTGAATCAAAACGGCTTAACCGATTTCATTCATCTTTTTTTAAAATGTTTTCTAACAATTCGTAGAAGGTTCTTAGGTTAAAAAAATTGCGCTAAAATTAAAAAAAAAATCAGAAAACTTTATTATAATCTTTCATAATATAACCTAAAGCCCAGCGTTATATGTACATATATTCTTTGCTGAGCACGTTTGGAATAACTAGTATAGTTAGTTGTTTGACTTGAATGACAGGACAAATTCTGTCGGGTCAGCTGGTGCTAAATAAAACAATAACAAAATTAATTTAACAAACTATAAGAAATATGTAGGCAAAATCATTTTCTTACTTTAGTTTCTATCTAGCCCCGAGTCTATTTGACGATAATACGAGACGTGATCGTGATGTCTCATTATGAAATTCCAATGTGGACCCTCAGTCGTAACGGACGCCATTTTTTCATAGGTTTTGGTATAGCCCTTCTATCGTGCGGAAAGGGAACTACGCAAATCCTTTACACGTCACGATCACTTTTCGATAATATCGTCAAATGGACTCGGGGCTTTGGTCACAGTGTGGGCTCCTTAGTACTGACTGTTCACATTGTGTCATGCCTGTTTGTGTCGTACCTATTTTCGCTCCTCTTAATTATACAAAACAATACAAAACTCTTTATTTCATAAAAAAAACATAATAATTAACATAAACAAGTACAATGAGGGGCCTTATCGCTTAAAACCGATTTCTTCCAAGCAACCTTTGGATGGATAGAACATTTCTAATTTAAAAAAGTAAAGGGTGTATACAACATTTATACTTAAAATAAAATTAAACAATAAGATACATTAAGTAGAAAATATATATATTTGTTACTCTTTCACGCAAAAACTACTGAACCGATTAGACTGAAATTTGGTATACTTTGAGACCTGGAATAACATATGGGTTATTTTTTTTCCCCGATAAAACACGGGCAAAGGCGCGGGCACCAGCTAGTTACGTATATATATTAAATAAATACCAAGAGCAAGATAGCTAAGTAACAATATTTAGTTATTTTTACAAACAAATAAGTAGGGCCGCTTCTCACATGAGAAGTATGTGGCTGACAGTACTAAAGCTTGCCTTTGAAAAGTGGGACGAATGCAGAATGAAATCACCACTGAATTTGATTTTCCGTGTTCGGACTAGTTTGGGCCGAAGCCAGTTGGACGAAGACGAAATGACTCAACATTATCTGTTTTAGTCTCATAAATAATTTTCCTTCTTTCAGTTGGTAGACAAATACGCACCATCAGTGATGCTATCAGTGGAGTACTATTGCCTGATCTTCCTGGTTCCCCTCATCATTCTCTGTCAGATCAAGCACCTCAAGTTCCTGGCCATATTCTCAGTCCTCGCCAACATTCTTCTGTTGGCCACCTACGTTATATGCTTGTACTATGTATTCCGAGAAGACATTAACATTAGTGATAAAATTGTGGTTGGAAACCCTGCAAGATACCCTGCGTTTTTATCGTGAGTATTTATCTAGTTAACAATTAATTATCTGTCTATAAATATCGTTTTTAATTACTATTTTTATATTCAATTCGAGAACTTTAGGCTGCTCTTGCGGCGCTGAACAGTAGGGCTTATCCGAGATTCTTCTATTCGAGTTATTCCGTGTTCGTCCCACTCGCTTCGGACCAAAGTGGTCCGAACACTTTAAACCTGACCAGTGGACAGTTGACAGTCTTCACTATATCATATTCACCATACCTATGTCAATGATCACTATTTTGCTGCAACTAGCAAAAGTTTGTTACAAAATGTCATATCATCATCATCATCACCACAAACACCTGCTCGGTGTTAGCGTCTCGAATCTGGTGCCATCTACCACGGTCGGTGGCCTATTTTAATTCTCCAATACGAAATTGACCCTTGCGTGTTTAATTTCAGCCAATCATTTGGTATACTTTAATACACCGTATTAGAGTCCCAATTTGCACAAAAAGGAAGCAATAGTTTGCATAGTCCTATACGTCTATATTAACGCCCCATAATGCGTACTATGTCGTCGACCTTGCAACTGAGCGCCCAACGACGCTTCTTTGCTATTATTGGCGACCAAAATTCCAGTCCAATTCGTTCAGTAGTTTTATCGAGGTTACAAACATCCAAACTTCCACATTTATAATACTAGTTTCAGCCCACGTCTTCGCACGCATTGTTCCAGCATAAAAATTATTCAGCCCAATCCGTCAAGTTTTGGCGTAAACACGTAGGTAATAAACATTCAAATTCTCAAACATCCTGATTTATAACATTAGTGTGATTCACATACATACTCTTCCAGAACAGTAATCTTCGCCATGGAAGGCATAGGCGTAGTAATGCCGGTAGAAAACACCATGAAAAAGCCGCAGAACTTCCTCGGCTGCCCCAGCGTGCTGGTAGTAGCTATGTCAGCCATTGTCTTCCTCTACACCACTCTTGGACTCTTCGGTTACTTCCGCTATGGGGACGTGCTCAGGGGTTCTATTACCCTGAACCTTCCGGTTGAAGACTGGTGAGACAAAAAAACGATTCATGCAAGGGACTAAAATGTATGGGGTACCTTCTCCCTGACCATGCATCATATTTGGCACGAAGCAAAGTCTTATGTACGGAACTCGATATGCGAGACCGACTCGCACTTGACGTTTAATTTTTTCTCAATCGTGTTTTCACGTTAGGAAACAAAGAAATAATATTGATTTTTATGTGTTTTGAGGTTTTTACCGCTAAGAGGCTGCGAAGACATCACATCAAGCTTGACGCATACTAAAAGGAACACTGGGAAAATTAACGCTGGACCAATTCTTTGAAACGATTCTCACCTACATCAAATTTGCTCATAGTCAGAAAACTGATCGCAGATGAGAAAATAACACCCAAGGTTGCCTGGAAGAGATCGCTTAAAGCGATAAGGTCGCCCTTTTTACTTCTTTGTTTGTTAACATTTCCTTCTTTATTGTATTTTGTATTTGTGTGGTAGAATAAAAAGTAATCTATCTACCTATAATAAAAAAAAAATAGGTTCTGTCCGCATCTTCGCACGCTATGTTTCTATGGCAACTTTATCAGGTTATTTCCGATGATATGATGGAATGAATCTAGGATAACGTATGTGTTATTTTCAGGTCTAAGCCTTCATCGTCGTTTAAAATATCAGCACGATTCGTTCAGTACTTTTGACGTGAACAATTATCTAACAAACATACATCTATCTATCCAAAATAGTGTGATGTGATAGAATATAATAGAAAAAAAACATGAGGTATGTACTGCCATAGTGTCGCATATTTGAAAACTGTCCTATATTTCAGGCCAGCAATCGGCGCAAAGTTATGCATAGCCACGTCGATATTCTTCACGTTTCCTCTCCAATTCTTCGTAGTAATCGACACCTTTACCAAGTACACCGAGCCTCATATCAAGGAGCGGTATAGACGAATCACTCAGGTCGCTGCGAGGACCATCGGAGTCTGCTGCTGCGGTAAATTATAATTAAATAATAAATAATGTTGGATAATCCACACCACATCATCTAGCCCCAAGCCAAGCAGAGCTTATGTTATGGGT
Source organism: Eupithecia insigniata (assembly GCA_947859395.1). Taxonomy (NCBI): domain Eukaryota; kingdom Metazoa; phylum Arthropoda; class Insecta; order Lepidoptera; family Geometridae; genus Eupithecia; species Eupithecia insigniata. The sequence goes on along the minus strand of OX401998.1, from coordinate 13,907,024 downwards.
CATCAATCATAGAGTAAAAACTCGCTGCTATCTCAGTTATGGGTACTAGATGACTGATATCGGACAAAAAATTGAAGTGAAGAGAATATCAATAACACCTTATTTCTTATTTGATAATAATAACTATGTTTATAGTATACAATTTGACTTGTCTAAGTGCTTATTTTGTAAGCCTAAAGAAATAAAGTTATTGATTCTGATTCTGATTCTGATATACATTGATGATTAGATTGCTAGATACATAGATAGTGTGTTGATTATCCAACATTATTTATTTAATATATTATACATAGATAGATATTTTTATTATAGATACATAGAACGTGTGAAATACCCGAGCAGAATACCCGAGACAAATATTTACAGATCGTACAAACATTTGTCCCAAGGCGGGAATCGAACCCGCAACCTCCTGCGTCGCAGGAGGACCTTCGCCCGCCGCGCCCCATCGGTCGTCATTTACCCGACTCCCGAAGGACGAGGGTTATGAGTTTGACACCCTATGTATGTATGAATATGTCCGATTTTTATGTTCCCACGTAGCGCTGAAACTACTGGTCCGCTTTCAACAAATGAGGTGTCGTATGTGACATCCGATAAAAATGGAGGTCTAACGAGATAGCGGGGGTCTAAGTAAGGGTCGAAAAATCCCAATGTTAGTAAATATGCTCGTGTGTGGTATCGTTGCAATGATCTTTGTTTGTACTTTCCAAAATCGTTTCTTCGGAGGAACCTACCCTATATGTATACCTAGGGGAACAAAGGCTACAACCTACAAGTGGGAACAAAGGCTACAACCAACTACCTAAGTATCAAATGAAAATTATAAAGACAATAGGTGAACGCTTGTTTAAGACTTATGTAGTCGGGTTTAGTTTATATTTCTATATTTTTTTACACCTTATCCCATAAAAAAGCGAAGACGCAGGCAGAAACTGGTTAAAATATTTCCTTTCGACACAGCGATAAACTGTCTCTTAGATAAATTCGTATCCTTATAATGTACATACTTCTAGAATAATATGTTAATACCTCCTTAATGCTCTTGGGAGGTTTACTTTGATTAGATAAAGCATAGCGTCTTCAATAATGCTGGAGAGGATTAAAAGACTAACAAATAGTATAAGTAGGTGTATATAAATCTACATCACTATTTACGTAAAAATACACTATATAAACTGTACTCGCTACTATAACACGTGTAGGTCAATACACGTGTTACGTTGCGTTGCAAGCTCATCGTAGGTATTATTTATACATGCTTCTAGGTCAACTTAAGGAAGTAGGTACCAATGAGAATAAAACCACTCAGTAGGTAGGTCTAGGTACCTATTTTGGTCCCATCCGAGAATTTTTTATTTTTCTTCTTTATACAATAGGAGGTGGCGCTTATTTTGACATGCACTAGAAAAATATTTTTCATCCCATAATCAAGGTAAAGGGCTATGCTCCATCCAGGCATTTATTTTCTTTGACAGAATGAAAGAATGCAACATTCCATAGAAACTGCTTCTTTTTAAAAAAAATAGCGATGCCTGTCTATCGGCTCGAAAAATATTGGGATTAACGAAAGATTCTATATTTATCGAGCTGACAAATTACGTGTCTATGAAAAATTTTATTCTATCAACAAGTACGAGAAAATAAATGAGAAGTTACCATAAATATTTCATGCCACTTCCAGCGATCATCTTTGTAATATGCGTAATTGCGTAGAGTGAAAAGTACATTGTTTTGTCACGTTGTATTATTTCTTATTTTTTCTTTCAAAACATAACCGTCGTCCGTTAGTATATAAATTCCTTGCCGTCGTCATATTTACTTCTACCCACAACTTTTTTGTAATTACCTTAGCCTTTAGATTTAGATTCTAGAATATAATATTGGTTCGTGATATAATTATTTGAGTGAAAATAGTTATTCTTAATGAGAATCCTTTAACCAGAAATGCGTGGAGCCTATTACGCCATACAACCCCTTTATGAAGACCTCAATCCCCATTTTCAATTGTTTTATTCCAGTGGGCATCGGCATAGCTCTTCCCTTGCTGGAGCAGATCATCAACATAGTCGGCGCCTGTTTCTACTCCATCCTCGGTCTGGTCATCCCTGCCATCATCGAGACCGTCTTCCGCTGGGACGACCTCGGAACCCTCAAGTGGATCCTTTGGAAGAACCTCTTCATCTTCGTATTTGGAATGACTGCGCTAGTCTCAGGCTGCACTGTCACTATCCTGGATATTATCGAAATATTGTACTCAAGAAGTCCACCGTGATCTAAGTTTATCTAACAAAAGGAATAAATTTTGCTGTGGTGGTCTCGGCCATAGAATAGGACCCCTCCAACTCAGCCCGCGGATGTCGTAGAAGCCGACTAAGGGATATCATCAGAGGATGGACATCAAATCTAGTGTATACCTACCTATTCGGTTAAATTAAATACAATTAATTTAATATAAACGTTCAGGAGTTTTACTTCTTCTATAAATTCGACAGAATCAGAAAAAATCAATGTGGAGATTTTTGGGAGTGTCCTATGACGCCAAAGAGTGTAAAGCCAATGGCCTACTGCGGTGCACGCTGTCCACGCGGCGCATTTTAGCTGCATGGGTTCATTTGTTTGACAACTTGGTTCTATGTTTCCACTGCAGCACATAATATACATGAAAATGAACCTACGACTATGTACAACTGTAGCACAGCCAGAGATTACAATCTCACTTCCCGCAGTGAGGTTACGCACGCATGTACCGCGTGCATAGCATTGACTGCGTGGAAATTGAGTGTGAATGCCATATTCAAGCACGCCTTGCGTTTAGAATGGATGTCATTAATCTCATATTCGTGCGTAGCGAGTTCGTGGGTTGCAGTGGACATCAGATCACATACATTTATATCACACACATACTTATCCCATACATTTTCTTGGAAAGCGAAGCTTCACGTAGGACACGTGCGTAACCTCTCCGTGCGCAGCAGTAGGCTGTGGCTTTAAGGCAGTTGTATGCCTCAAACTAGCGCCGCTATATACATAGTTGCGTTAATGAAAGGAATATTCAAATATCGAATGTACAGTTTATGATAAACTTAAGCTTTTTTAATGCTCATAAAAAAGATCTTCTTTATTTTCTTTATGCATAATTAATTAGCCAGTAATAAGGGTTAGATTATCTAACCAAGATAGATAATAGCGAAGTTGCTCTTGGTGGTCACCGAACTCTGTTTTCGCCTCTCTGTTTAAATTATATAAAACTTACAGACAATCATGATACTAGACTAGGTAAGATCTTGACAGTGGCGGCACAGCGGCCGTGGCCCGGCAGCCGCGCTGCCAGAAGCTTTCGTACAGCAGCGTCCGCGACCCGGGAATCGACTGCCACGCGCAGTAGTCGAACAGAATTCGCTGCCTGGATCGCGGACGCTGCTATCCGAAAGCTATTTGCTATTGTCACTGCTGTGCTGTGCTGCCAGGTCGCGGCTGCCGCCGCGCCGTGCAGCCACCGCCGAGATCCGAATGCTACCATAAAGCATAACTAAAGCAAACTAAACGTATTTTCACAACTACATTACAAAAGAATCAAATAATGGTTTGGTCACTTTCCCTCCAAACAAAAATGGATAAGCATATCTCACCTCTTTTTACTGTTGCAACTTGCAACGCAAACTCACCATAGATAAAATTGAACGACGAAGCAAACCGCCATATTGCTAAGCTACAAATAAGCTACAAATGTCAGCCACATGAAAGGCAAGGCAAGGCAAGCTGGTTGATGCCACCGTCTAACCTAACCTAACCTAACGAATGCTTGGTTGGTAAACATGAACAGAATAAATTGGAAAAAAAGAACAAAATAAAGGAAATATTATAACTTTAATAGTGTGATAATGTATGTATATAGCTGAATCATCTAATTATTGTTGTGTTTCAAGACCAGTGATGGACACGATTTTGATTATTTATATTTATTAATTAAGCTTATTGTAATATTTTATGTAGATTTAAGAATGAAACAATAAAATTTATCGGAAAGAAATCATTAGAACAAATACATATTTTGTTTAAAAAAATATATAGCTGTGTTTATTTATTTGTAAATGTGGCAATAAATAGTTTATCGGAATAGCCACAGTTGTAATGCCCCCACCCCCTTTACCCTGAGTTCGGCCCCATAATTTGTTCTCGTGTACGTAAGTTTGTATGTAAGTGTAATTGCCACGCATAGTTTTAGAAATGTTTGTTCTGGTTTCCTATTATGCTTACGATAAGTATCACAAACTGTTAATGAATAGGTGGTGGCGCTAGTGTGCAGCATACAAGGACGCCGTTGTCCTAAAAGGGAATGAAACAGGATTCTAGTTACGATCGTTGATGATAAGATAATTGATGAGGTACCTATACCTAACACATAACTAAGAAAAAATTAAAAAGAGTCTTATTCCTTTATTAGGGAAATGAGAAAGGGAATTTCTTCCGTCCACAGCGGCTCACATGGACTGTATTTATCGTTAGTATATAAATTCCTTGGTATTTTTGGCGCCACGTCAAAACTTGTCAAAACTCAGAAGCAAAGTCTACTAAAAGTAGGGTAAGCAAAAATCCAGACCCATTAACCAAGAAGTTGAAGATACGACTAAAAGTTTTCTGTGGTCAGAAGTCCATCAAGCAGCCTAGGTACGTTCCGTTACGTGATCATGGGTCCGTCAATCCAGATGCAAAGCCATTAACCCAATGAGTATACAACGTAGACTGAGAATGAGGTTTTCAATGCGAACTTTAAAAAAGTGGTTGCCAGAGACTAAGATAGATGGCGCTGTAAGAAACATAGTCAAAAATCTACCAAAAAAATTAGTAAAATGCTCAGAAGAACGAATCGTTCATCTGAGGTAAAATGGCCTTTTCTTTATTTATTTTATGACAATTAACATTTACTCTTGACTTTTGCTGAATAAAAAGATTGATTGTTTTTTTTAAGATTGCATTGAAAAGTCCTCATTAAGCATAAATGCTCCGTCTACGGTCACGGTACGATCGGTACGATCTTAGTACCTATACAATAACTGCATCATCATCATCATCATCAGCCCATACACGTCCACTGCTGGACATAGGCCTCCCCAGTACGACGCCACAAATAGCGGTCCTGAGCCGCCTCCATCCATCAACTCCCTGCGACCGCTACGATGTCGTCGGTCCATCCAGTGGATGGTCTCCCATGTAGGGGGGGATTTGCCATAATCACCACGCGTGGCAGGCGGATTGGTGATCGCAGTGTTGGTGTTTAAAAATACTCAGAAGGAAACTGCTGCCCTTCCTCTGGTAGGTTCCCTTAGTCGGCTTTTACGACATCCACGGGTTGAGTTGGAGGGGTCAACATTCGTACGCCGCGACCCCACGGCTTATTCTTAATAACTGCATATAAATTGCATTAACCAAGAAGTTGAAGATATTTTTTGTAATTTTAGATTAATTTTATTAACTACAAACATAGGTAAAGAGTGGATAAAACACTACTATTACATGTCAATCTACAGGTAAAATAATACCAATAATTGTCTAGATTCTAATTGTAGGTACAAAAATCTCAATTCAAACGTTTTGGAACAATGTTTGGAACTAGCTAGTATCATGTCTATGTTTGGAACCAATTTATTTACTTACATTGAAATATCCTAAGAAATTATTGACACCAATTTCAAAGAGAATACAATACACCAATTTATACATCTAAAGCTATAGAATTATAAGGCTCAGAATAATAGCAGTTGACACAAACGAGGTAAATCAAAGAAAATTCGACCATATCAGCGAATTCCAACCGTAAGTACAGTACAATGAGTATACAATACAATAACAACCGTACAATACCTATAATTATTATACTCTTTGGTACTATACTTCAAATGATGCAGAAAACAGCTCCACCTAAAAATGTATAGTGGTGAATTACGCAGTGAAAAGGTGTTCCGACAGGAGTAATATGACGTACGGCATTTTTGATAAAATGTTGCTATGTATAGGAGAAACAAAATCCCGTTTTGTTAGGTATTACGTGTAAGTAAAAAAATAGAGGAAGTCCGTCCGTCTGTCAGCAGCGGACTGTATAAATATTCTCATACAGAAAAGTTTGCTTTAGGTACTTTTGTCGAGGCTTCTCATGAACCGTAATAATGTAGACTGTTGAAATTTTGACACCTTCAGTAAATAAAATAATTACAAAAAATCAAAACGTAAGTGTTAAAAATTCGTAACGAGTTTGCTAAATTGAAGCTTTGCTTTAGTTAGGTACCTATTTTTTCAGGGAAAATGCCATTCACTTGCAACATCCAATCATACGAATGTGTGAGTGAAAGCATTGTATTTAATTGCTGTCAAAACACAAAGATCGGTTACACAAATTGTCAATTTTTTAATGACACTATTCCTCTACTGAGACAGAAGCTAGTTTTTACTCTATGTCCAAAGCTGTATCAAGAGTAATGTTAAAATTGGTTATTATTGAAAGGGACACTGGATAACCCCCTTTTAAAACGAGCAAAACACCATAATGGAGGTTGACAGACAGACAGACGGAAAACAATGTGATCCTATAAGGGTTAAATTTTTGAAGGTCAGTATTGTAACGAATTGTACATTGTTAGGTTTTTTTTCCTTTTAAAATGTGTTCCGTGAACTAGTACGTGAAGTTGGCAAAAGTTTTCTCAAAACCCAAAGAGGAATAAAATTGCCATTAAAAAAATATATATTCTCTTTGTTTTGAAGTGGCAGGGAATTCTCAGAATATGTTGTAGTATACCTTACTTTTGTAGCACACTTTTCATACAACATTGCAACAGATATTGGAGTAAGTCTTTGCGTACCGTTACATTCTCTTTGGGAGTAAGTGATAGAGTGACTATGAAGTGGAAATCCACTTAGGTAATACGTTGACACTAGTGCACACCTCAAATCTCAATGATAAAGAAGTCTTTGGTATTATTTCTCCTCTACAGGTACACCTTACAAGCTGTATTGAGCATGAGTTCGGATAGTCCTAAAACACCCTCAGCTGTAAGTTCAATAGCTAATAAAAGCGTCAACCAATCAGAACAACCAAATGATGATAAATCCAAAATAAACCAACCAGCAAAAGCGACTTCAAGTGGTCCGTCTTCGATAAATTATAAAAAGATCCCCACACCTACACCATCTCCTGTATTTACTTCCAAAAGAATACCAATCAAAACTACACAAAAAAGGAGATATTATAAAAAGAAATTAGCAAGACTAGAAAGGTTGAAAGCAAATGGAATCGTGGTGGCAAGAGCTAGTCCTTACAATCCTTTTGCCAATAGAGATATGTCACATACAAATTCGTAAGTATAATGTATGTTTTATATTGAGTTATTCCTTTTCTTATTAGTCACTAGGCCTTGACCACTCTTGACAGAGTGGTCAAGGCCGTCGTATCAGGGAGCACGCTTCAAAATCCAGCGCCATTCTTTCTGCACCACTGCTTTCCTGGTACATTCACGTAGGGGTCCGTATAGCAGGTTTAATTCTGTTCGTCCAACGCATAGGAGTACTGCTGCGAGCTCTTGTGCCGTAAACTTTCCCTTGTACTCCAAGCCGTTCTACAGGCACATCTTCTCAGCGCAAAACATGTCCGAAGAAAGTGAGAATACGATCTTGGACGATGGAAGAAAGACGCTGCTTGACACAGAGTTCACTAAATATGGAGACGTTGGTTCAGAATTCTGTCCATGATATGCTAAGCTTTTTCTCCAGCACCACATTTATAGAGCGTCTATCTTCTTTTTCTCAATTTCCTTAAGTGTCCACGTGTCCGCTAAGTGTCCACGTGTCCGCAAAGATATGTATCTATATGTATGTAAATAAACACATGCCTTTTTAGCTTTGTTTGGGTTTCTGTTTCTTTATATTTTTTGACCCTATCTATAGCCGACCTCCTGATTGACGTTATTCCTTTTATCCACCATAAAACAGCCGCTCTAGGGTGCATATACGGACACGCATGACATATTTTCTTCAGCCCCAGGCGGGATGGATATTTGAAATTCATTTCCGATTGACCTCATCCGACGCATCGGACCAGCAGTTTACATTAGCAGAGAGAATCATTCAAAGTCTGAATTATTTTCTGTCTAAATCAAAACAACATGCTAGTTTACGATCAACCTGAACTCACAAAAATATTTAAGTAAAGCACAACCTTTTCGTTTCCTTTCATAAACCTTTGAAAAATTTCTGTACTTTACTCGACGTAGTTGATAACGTAGTTTTATTAATATTTTGTGATAATTCCAGGAATTTAATATCACTGGCAAACCTGGTACAGGCTTCCCTGGGTACTGGTCTATTAGCTATGCCTCTGGCCATGAGCAACGCTGGTTATGTAGTTGGTTTCGTAATGACCATAGTCATAGCTTGCATTTGCACGCACTGTGTTCACATATTTGTAAGTTTTTGTGCTATTTGAGTAAAAGAAAATATATTACATATATTCTATCCACTTAGAGTTACCATCGCCACTAGCCTATTGTTTAGGTGGTAACACATTGGAATTGTAGTTGTTGTTGGAATGCATTGTGTAGGAGTATTGTTCCACCATAATTAGGATGTTTGATCCTAATCCCAAATCCCAATAAAAAGCGGGCGAAGGCGCGGGCAGCAGCTAGTACAAAATAAAACTATTAGAGAGGCGTTAAAAATAAGTTTATGATAGGTATCAAAAACGGGCCAAGGGATTTTTGAAAATTCTTTTGTATAACGTAATAATACGATAAAATAGGTGGCGACTCTGATTGGGTCGGGGTAGTTCAAGTTAAGAGGTCGGCAGCGTAGGTGTGTAATTTTATTGGACTTTTCTTGCAGGTAGTTGTTTCCCGTGGTGTTTGTAAGATCGAAAATGTTCCGATATTGGGTTACGCAGAAACCTGCGAAGCTTGTTTTAGAAATGGTCCAGAACGTTTGAGACCTTTTTCATATTTAGCTGGGTAAGTATAATAGGTAAAATTGTTCATTGAATGTTTTATTGCAGTAAGAAGTTAGAGACGAGACAATACTATTTTTTATCGTAAGAGCCGACTAAGGGAACCTATCAGAGGAAGGGCAGCAGCTTCCTTCTGAGTATTTTTCAACACCAACACTGCGATCACCAATCCGTCTGCCAAGCGTGATGATTATGGCGAAACCCCCCCTACATGGGAGAGCATCCACTCGATGGACCGACGACATCGTAGCGGTCGCAGGGAATCGATGGATGGAGGCGGCTCAGGACCGCTATTTGTGGCATCGTATGGGGGAGGCCTATGTTCAGCAGTGGACGTGTTTGAGCTGATATGATGATGATGATAATGATGAAAAACTATCGTAGATTTTTAGATTAACGATTTCATTGCGAATGTTAGAAACTGGTTAGAAACAATTTATTACAGGAGATTATTTATTTTGACGACTGATGTGGCTCGGCGGGCGAAGGTCCGCCTGCGACGCAGAAGGTTGCGGGTTCGATTCCCGCCTTGGGACAAATGTTTGTACGATCTGCAAAAATTGGTCTCGGGTGTTCTGGGCATTATCTATGTATAATAAAAAATATCTATCTATGTAATATATTATATTATGTATATCAGTCATCTAGTACCCATAACACAAGCTCTGCTTAGCTTGGGGCTAAATGATTGTGTGGATTGTCCAACATTATTTATTTATTTTATTTGTTTATTAACTCTTTGATTAATAATTTGATTAATCGCAGGATACTTACAAAATAAGCGCTTAAAATCTAATTCATATAATGATATGAATTAGATTTTAAGTGCTTATTTTGTAAGTAACCTACTTCCTACTAATATTGTAAATGTCAAAGTTTGGGACCTGGAATAACATAAGCTATTTTTATCCCGATAAAACGCGAGTGAAGGCGCACCGCAGGCAGCAGCTAGTAAAGAAATAAAGTTATTGAATATGTACGGACTTCTTCGACTTCACTTCGAGAAAATTAAAGGTCGAATGGATCGACCGCCTTTGGATTTTGACCTTTGACTATGCCGCTATATTGTTCTAAAATGCTTCAAACTATAAAAGTTTTTCTTCATTGTAGTCGTTCGGCACGGTGTGCGTTATTTTGTACATATTTTGGAGGTTGCTGTATATACACAGTACTTATTATTGCCACTGTTAAACAGGTGAGAAATTGTTATGTCTAAGGATGTCTACTACACACGGCAACCCATCCAACACATTCTGGTGGCAACATTATTTTGTAGAGCGCGCGCCCACGTCGACTTTTTGTAGCGAGGCAAACGCGCAACTAAACGTGCTACAGCATCGTGACTTTATCGCGACTGTATCGATGCAAGCGCGCGACCGCGGTGCGAGGGTTGCGCGAGCCAGTGATGTTCTGGATACGGCAAAATACGGCATACGGCAGCCATTTCAACCGTGCAAAATTTGTACTTATGAAATTATACGGCCGGTATCGGAAGCGTTGACAAAACTGAATTTCTTCATATAACGGAACGCACTAAGTACTCTCTAAGATAAGCTGTAGTCACCACATAACCTGATAAAACAAGATGGCACGCATGTACCTTACTAGTGTTTGTACACCTAGCGACTTTCTAATTTAGTCACTTAGTTTATGAATTGAACCCATTGAACCACTTTATTTTCTTTGTCTCATTTATGATAAAAAAATAATAATTGAAGATATTTGCTTTACGGTCAATTCTACAGTTCTTCAAATTTTTGAAGATCCTATGTTTATATGACATTGCGTTTGTAAAGTAAAGTAAACTAAAAAGATTTTAAGATGAGTAATATAGTACAGAAAATTTTAGTTTGGATAGGATACAAGACAAAACTCAACTGAAAACTTCTGCAAACAGATAAGTACGTAAGTATGACGGCTTGTACTTTCTTACCAGAATCAACGCACAGTAAATTAGGTAAAAAATAATATAAATAAAATATAAGTGTGTTAGGTTGTTTCTAGCAGTACAGTTAGCGGCACAAGTTAGTGATTGCGCTACCAAGTATACCAGGGGGCATAAAGCTAACTCTTTGTCAGTATGTTCTTGCTGGTCGTGATAACATTTATGGAGTATACGCTTATAGTTTTTATCAGTAATTTTCCTTTGTGGTAAAGCGTTTATTAATTTGTGTATCATATAAAATCTATAGTTCTTCGTCCATTGGGTACCTACTGTGATTTTATTTTTAGTTTCCTGGTTGTTATTATAAGAATTATTTATTATGAAAGTTTTTTTTAATAAGTCGTGTTTTTCCAGATGTTTGATGAATACTTTTTTTCTTCACCTGTACCTACACTATACTACGGGCTAGCTGTCCTAGTTTCACTATCAATTTTGGTACAGCCAAATTTGAGATATTTGTCAGCACTCACTACGATATCAAACATTTTGTTATTCGTTGTTTTTGGTGCATGTTTTTACTATATTTTTAAAGATTTAGAAAAGATTGGATTCAAAGATAAAAAAGTGTTTGGGAAAGCCGAGCGGTTCCCGTCTTACTTATCGTAAGTTTAAAATGCATCTTATTTTCTTTTCATCATAAATAGTAACTAGCTGACCCGCCGCGGCTACACCCGCGTGGACTAAGAAGAATATCCCACCAAGTATTGTTTTAATATACCTATCTCAAAAGGGATTAGGCAGCGTTTTCAATGAAAGCTCCGTGGCGACAGTTACCATATCCATACACCGGTAATAAAACCTCCGACAAATTTCAATCTGTATGTAACATGGAGGTCTAAGACAGCAGCGAGTTTTTTACTTTATGATAGAAGTATTATAGATCCTATGTCTATGGAGCAAAAATGCTTTCTAGAACATTCTATTTGTCTCGAACTTTTTCGGACACTTGCAAAATTTATCGTTATATTTCAACCAAATTACACAAGTCCTTGACAAATTATACACTTTAACCTTCCGCATGAATCACTCTATCGATAAATGAAAGCCGCATGAAAATCCGTTTAGTAGTTTTCGAGTTTATCGCGAACAGACAGATAGAAGCGGCGGAGGACATTGTTTTATAAAGGTGAACGCTGACTTGGCCTTACCGCACGCGCCGCAGTCGCCGCCGCAGTCATACCTGTCGCCGCATGCATCGCACTGGATTTCTTTCATTCAGTTTAATTTTTTATCAAGGGTGGGCGTGTATTACACTGACGAACAATTTGCGCCGCAGCGTCCGATGCGGGCCGGCCGGCGTTGGTGACGTCATCAGCTGCGGTTGGGGGAGTTTGGCACTTCAGGTATTGCGGCGACTGCGGCGCGGATAGGTATGCGAGGTTGCATAGAATAGAACTTCATATAAAGAATTCGAATGCGGCGACTGCGGCGCGTGCGGCGTGGCGCAAATCTGCGTTCACCTTTATTGTAGTGATAACCAGGTGATAACATGGTAGTTATTGTATACTCATTGGATAATCAATCATCTATTTGCAAGAAGACGAAAGAGGAATTCTTTGAGGAACATTCTCATTACAATATTCCTGATGTAAATTCTACACATAACTAAGTAAATCCTAAGTTTATTATTTTTGAAATTTAATTTTCCTGAACGCACAAAAGGAGTTGCACACATAATATCAACTTTGTAATGGATTGGATTCTCTTCGATCACCTTGCCCGTCTAACGCATAGCGTGAAAAAAATAAACGTGCGTAGTCTGGTCAAAGAATTCTCAACGGTTGCAGTTGCATCAGTCGTGATCAGTTGCTGAGTTGATTACTTATACAATTAAAAATATTTAAAAAATTTGTTGGTACAAACCAATGGCGATTGGTTGGCAATGTTTCCAATTGTTAAAAATGATTCCAGCACGGTCATCTTTGTCATGGAAGGCATAGGCGTGGTAATGCCGGTGGAGAATGAAATGAAGAATCCGTCCTACTTTCTCGGTTGTCCCGGCGTCCTCAACAATGCCATGTTATTAGTCACCTGTCTGTATATGTTACTGGGCATTTTCGGATACTTAAGATATGGGAAAGATGTGAAACCAAGTGTCACGTTGAATCTTCCTATGAATGAATGGTTAGTAGTAGTACCTTTTCTACTAATATTTTACGGGCAAAAGTTTGTGCCGACGTGGAAATTTTTGACGCAAAAACTACTGAATGGATTGGGCAGAAATATTGCATACATAAATATTTACTACTTCTTACTCGCGTGCGAACCGGGCAAAAAAATGCGGGCATAAGCTAGTATTAAATATAAATAAATAAATAATGCTGGACAATCCACACAGCATCATCTATCTAGCCCCAAGATAAGCAGAGCTTTTGTTATGGGTACTAGATGACTGATATGATATACTTAATGAAACTAAGTTCATACTTAAATTCCCTACGGGTCCTTTTAAAATAAATAATATTTCCTTACCTAGCGGTTCCGTAGAATTGTTTGGTACAGTTAGCGATAAATGCATAATTTAGACCTATACTACTTTTACTAACTTTATGTTTAGTGAATAAATCCAACCTCCAAACATAATATACTAGCTGCTGCCTGCACCTTCGCCTGCGTTTTATCGGGATAAAAAATTGCGGAAGTAGGACATTTTGTTACTTTGATTCTTAACGATTACCACTGTCCTTTTTTCAGGCCAGCAGTTTTAGCAAAGATTGCTATAGCGCTATTAATAATGTTCTCGTATCCTTTATATTTCTTCGTACTGTATAAAACGGCAGTGAAATGTATTCACCTAAAACTTAGCCCAAAGCATCCAAATTTACAACATGCCCTTATAAAAATATTCGTTGTGTGTATTTGTGGTAAGCAACATTGCCTGGTAGGTAACTCTTATATTTAGATATCTACCCCATGGGATTATTCTGGAAATCTCCCACGGCCACCTCCCAAGAGACATCCTGATTTTTTTCCGGATATCCCGAAAATCATATCGAGCAGTCACGTGGGGATTACGGGAAAACAGATTCCGGACAAGCCGCTCCCAAATGCCCTCTTGTTTGGGAGAGGCTGGTTCAGCAGTTTTATGGTACAGATTTTTGTGGTCACAGCATTCAATTACAAATTTCATACAATTATAAATATACTCAATCGCTTTTAATGCACGACTTGACGGATTTCATATAACAGACCGACAGCCGAGGCTTAGTAATAGTATCCCGTTTTCACGCTTTGGGTACGGAACCCTAAATACAGTGTGGCTAAATACTAATGAATTTAGAGCGCACGCCCACGGCGACTTTTTGTAGCGATGCAAACGCACGACTGAATGTCGATGTCGTCGTTGACTGAATGTCGATGTCGCTATAAAAAGTCGCCGAGGGCGCGCGGTTTTAGGTTTTTTTATCAATCATATTATTATAGGCGCTGTTGGTATTTCAATACCAATGTTAGAGCAGGTAATCGGACTAGTTGGAGCTTTGTTCTACTCAATGCTTGGACTTATAATACCAGCTTCAGTGGACCTCGTGTACCATGCGCAGGACTACGGAGAGTAAGTGATTCCTATCCTACTAATATTCCTACTAACCCTACTAATATTGTAAATGTCAAAGTTTGTAAGGATGGATGTATGGATGGATATTTGTTCCTCTTTCACGTAAAAACTACTAAACTGATTGAGCTAAAATTTGGTATTGGTATAGTTTGGGGCCTGGAATAACATATAGGCTATTTTTTATCCCAATAAAACGCGGGCGAAGGCGCGGGCAGCAGCTAGTCACTTTTAATAATATGCACGACTTACTAACTCAAACTCGAAAACTCGGTTTTTTGCTTTTACCTTTTATTTTGCTTGTCCCACTGATTCATAAATTACAAGAATACATGAGAAAATCGTCTAAGAACTAAAATTTCCGAACTGCGCTATAGTACAGTTTCTTTTGTCGACCGTGATTATGATCCAGCGATCGTAGAAACACAAAAAATCTGGAGTTTTCTTTTTCTCTTTACAGGAACAATTTAATCTTCTGGAAAGATTTAATACTTCTATTGTTTGGCTTAACTGTCTTAGTCTCTGGTACAATCGGTGCAATGAGTGATATTTATGATCACTATAATAAGAAGTGATAAGAGAAGTTTGACCCACTGACGAGTGACCACAACTTGTAAGTTTTCCCGTATTTTCTTATTACGATTTTGATTTTTAGATTTCCGGTGCCAAAAGTAACACTACAACAACGGTTCGACGTTGAACATGAAAAGATACAACCATAGATATTGCTTTTCTTTCGTTCATCTTTAAGTTTATGGTTATTATCATGGTATAAGAAAATAAGGTATGCTCTTCCGGGAGTGTCTCCAGGTGACGTCACTGTCCAGTTGTCACTTTATTTCGACAAAATATACAAGTTGGGAAACAAATGTATTATGGCTAAATGAAAAACCAATTAAAATATGTGAATCGTCAATTATGTTTGTTAGATCAGTCAAAACAGCGTTAGTTAAACCAACCAATTATTTATCGTTATCACATGGAGTCAATGTGATAACAATAAATAATTGGTAAATACAAAACCACTTAGTTTTATTACATTTATGCAGGTAATACAAGGAGTTCGGGGAGATACGATTTTACAATATTGGTAACACCACAGACATCGTAGAGCAGACGCCTAAAGCAGACCGAACATATTTTCTCAATTACATAGAAAAGAATCAAATAATGTTTTGGTCACTTTCTCGCTAACTAAAAATGAATAAGCCTATCTCCCTCTTTTTACTTTAACAACGCTAACTCACCATAGACAAAAATTTAAGATGAGGCAAATTTCCATGATTTGTTGCTAAGCAACAAATGGCAAATATCAGCCAATTGTCATATATCAGCCAATTGTCATGTCATAAAAGTATTGTGCGTGTTGTTACTTCTTTATTTTATATAAATCTTGTGAAATATGTTCGAAAAAGACTGAAATAAATGGTGAAGTGTATTGCACCTTTGTGTGGCAAGGCATCGTATTGAAAAACACCCGAAATTCCTTTTCATCGGTAAGTTTTCTTGTGCCTTACAATATCTCAAATTGTTTTTGGTTTACTGTGTGGATATTTGGCGATAATTCGGCATTATTTATACAATGACTAACTGTTCTATGTCCAGGATCTCGTAAAACATGTACGAAGGTCGCTTATAAATAGTCCTGTAATAACATTTATCAGTTTTTTAAACATTGTTGCTTTGTTTTGACTTTTCATATACTTGTATGATTTTCAAGCGCATCTAGGTCCCGCCTCGGTCTAGCTGTTTTAGAAGTGTGTGTGACGAAGTTTTATTTGCAGTTTTATGGTTTAGTATCCATTCTTGAGAAACCCTTTGAGGTATCAAATAGACTGAATAATATATTTATTTAACAAATGTAAATTTTTCAGGTTTCCACAGCATAAAAAACAAACGAATACTTGGTTGGTAAACATGAACTGAATAAATTGGAAAAGGAAGAACAGATTAAAAGAACACTTTATTAGTGTGATTATGTATATATAGCTTAATAATCTAACTAATTATTTTTGTGATTTTAAGACCAGTGACGAACACGATTTTGATCATTTGCATTTATTGATTTAGGCTATTGTTAAATTTTATGTAGATTTAAGAATAAAACTTAATGCTAAGCAAAGCAATTCAACGGAAAGAAATCATTAAAACAAGTATTTTGTTTAAAAATAAAGAACACACAACCTGTGTTTATTTATTTGTAAATGTGGTAGTATATCGGAAATTCGGAATAGATTATAATGCCACAGTTGTAATTCCCCCGCCCCCGTATCCCTGAGTTCGGCCCATAGATTGTCCATGTGTACGTGATATTTGTATGTAGGTGTAATTGGCACAAATAGTTTTAGAAATGTTTATTCTGCTTCCCTATTAGAATTCTGTGGGTAACACTAGGAAACAGATTCGTCTTCTCATTCGCCGATGGCGATAATGACGTAAGCTGGAGACACCCACGTGACCGTGTCTCGGAAGAGCATACCTTGTTATCTTAAACCTTGGGTCAAACCAAGTAGTAACGTTAGCACAGTAACCTTTTTAACCCTAAACAGCATCACTTTTTTATATTTTTTAGTATGGTGGCTTTTTAACCCTCAACCTCATATTTTTTTTTAAATAATCTTGATTGTTATAAGATTTTAGTAGGATAGTCAGCGAACATCAAGTATTTGGTCAAGTTAAGGACTGTGTATAAATTATTGTAAGAATATCATAAATGTTACTAAGAGAATTATCACTTTAATAACATAACGTGTGAAGCCGTGGGGTCGCGGCGTACGACCCCTCCAACTCAGTGATGATGATGATGATGATGAACATAACGTGTTTTAAAAAACGATAAACTTACATCAAATATTCTTACTTTTACACTTATTTTAAGTTTTGCGGGATAAAGACTAATCCCCTGGGGATAAAAATTTTATAAGACCCCTTTGAGATCATTTTCTATACAATAGTGAAATAATGTTCATAATCGATCCATTATTGGCGGAGATATCGCGTAACAAAGAAAAAAAACATACAGATAAATTGAGAAACTCCTCCTTTTTAAGAAAATTCATTACGCTTCATTTATTGCGAATATAAAATCAAATTACTTTTATACAAAACTTTCATGACTTTTTCTTCAACAACGTCTACGATTGCCTATTTTATCTTAGCTAACAGATAATGGCATTATTATAGTAATAAAACAACATCTTGTGATGGGATGACGGAACCTTCAGATCGTAGTCAGTTTCATAATGTGCCAATTACGTTTCTATGTGACTATCGGAATGGTTAATATATCGTATTTTTCACACCTCATGCTCGAAATTAGTGGATTATTTTATAAGGCACTATCTATCGCAGGGATGTATGGATATTTATTATTATTTCACGCAAAAACTACTGAACCGATTAGGCTGAAATTTGGTATTGGTATAGTTTGAGACCTGGAATAACATATAGGCCATTTTTTATCCCGATAAAACGCAGGTGAAGGCGCAGGCAGCAGCTAGTGTGAAAATATAATATATGTATAAGAATTAAATACGAGGCTGTTATACAGGTTTATAAGTATAGGAGTATAGGATAATAAGACCAAGTTATCTTGGTAGATTCTGGTCCGATTTAAACGCTCTTACTTTTCACTTCAATTGCGATAAAATAAAACAATGCAAACTTGTGTACCTGGATTAAAATAATGCACATGTTTTTCACTTTTCTACTTCACTTTGTCGTAAGTCTTTAAATATAATATTTCACGTGATTTCGTATCCGCAACGTAAATATTTCTTTGCCCTATGTTTCATTTGAATATTATCTTAAGGGGGCTCCGTGAAAAATTGCTCAATTCTTTCCGCACCGTTCAAAATATTTATCTGAAACGAATTAAGGAATGAAACAAATTACAAAATATGACCAATAAGGTTGCAATTTTGTGGGAAAATATAAATTTGCTCCAATTATTTTTCAGGGCGCTTTACAAAAATGTATGGTTTTGTGGTTTTATTACTATTGTATTGAATCTAATAATTCGAAAATCTTTATATTTTATAGGAAAGATATGATATTGAAGTAGTTATCTCAATGTATTTTATTCCTTTGGTGTTTTCTGTTTCTTGTGAGGGCTAAATCCCACGCTCTATTTTTGTATTTTCTACAGTGATTTATCATACAACTACACAAAGTATTGAAACATTAAATATATCGTGTATATCAAACATTAGTTATATTTTGTGATTTGTTTTATTAGGTACATTAGATAAGTTTAAAAGAAATCTTTAAAATGATAAGGACTGAATTGGGTAATTTTTCACGGAGCCCCCTTAAAATCAAATAAGATTCATTACGCGTTCATTTATTGCGAAGATATAACTAAAGTCTTTTTATCTATACTTATTATAAAACTGAGAGGAGATGAAAGTAAAATTTCTTGGCCACGCATACCGAACACATAAAGTCTTTTTATCTATACTTATTATAAAACTGAGAGGAGATGAAAGTAAAATTTCTTGGCCACGCACGCCGAAACTACTGAATGTATGCAAATGAAACTTAGCATGATTTACGTTCATATTACGAGAAAGGGCATAAATACTTTTTATCCAGAAATTCATTAGGGTTCCCTTGGGAGAGGGGATGGAAGTGAAATTTTTCGGCCTCGCATAGCGCCGAAACTACTCAATGAATTCAAATGAAACTTAGCATAAATTGAGTTTATACTAATTAAATATCGTTTATAGTACAAATAAGGATCAATGCAGGATTCTATTGCAATCATTCGAAAGCCATCCAATAACGTAATTTGCCATGTTAATGGAAAAGTAACAAGTGGTTACACAATTAAACAAAGTTGAACGTACGGATATTTTATCTTGCGAATGGAACACCAGTATACACGTATTAACATACTAAGTGGTGATTACTACTTTATGTGAAGTGGTTTAGTTTAATTCATTACATTTGTCGTGTAGTTGTCTTGTTCATCAAGTTTACATCCAAAGAAAATAAAAAGGCCTGAAAGTTTACGTAAATGGAAAGAACTCTGAATTTTGTTCATGAAAATACGCTAAAAAATCATTTACAATGGAGACGGAGGCAAAATCTTCCTCCAAAAGGAGTAGAGCAGATTCTTATAATCCGTTCGAGCACCGGAATGTTGAGAAGCCAAATGGGTGAGTGATTAAGTCATAAAAATTATTGTCTTCCAGCAAAACTCGTTAGAAGACATAGAGAAAATGCTAAAAAATTGCTGCACACAGGTAAGGAGGTACCTAACATTGAGGAAGTGGCTTAGCGACACAAAGTGGATCGTGATCTCCATGATCTCCAGGTTTTTCGTTTCGGTTCGTAGCTGGCTCTCGCTAGTAGCGTCCAGTTCGCGTTCGTTCCCACCGCAGAATCAATCTAAAGCAATCTAAATAATAATGTACATTATTTAGATTTCTGCGGGTTCCACTCATCAATCCAGCGATACTTGGGGCGGCTGATGTTTGAATACCCCTGATGGTTTTCCCGCCTTCTTTACAGCACGATTTTCGTGTCCGACCGAGCCGTACCTTCTAAGTTGGAACTAACGTGTCAATGTTATGTAATTTCAGGGACATCAGATCACTTGCCAACCTGGTGAAGGCTTCATTAGGCTCAGGTATTCTGGCTATGCCCCTTGCATTTGCCAATTCCGGCTGGCTGGTCGGCCTTGTGGGTACCGTGATTATAGCTTTTGTGTGTGGACACTGCGTTCATATATTTGTGAGTATTTATCTTTTTTTACAATATAATACAAAACTCTTTATTGTTCACCACAAAGTTAAATAAAAACATAGACATTAACATGAACAAGAACAAGAACAATGAACGGTCTTATCGCTTAGAAACGATTTCTTCCAGGCAACCTTTTCCTCAACTTCAACCTCATTTTTATTAACTATTACAAAAATAACCGGTAACATTAAATTTTGATGAACGGATTCGCATTTCCATTTAACGTGGTAATCCTGCCAGTGTTTATTTATTTTATTTATTCATTATTGATATTATTATTATTTCACTTCATTTATTTTACATCTCGCTTAAAATACATATATTATTATTTCTATTGTGTTCTGGGCACTCTGCTTTTTGGTGACGACTTTAATTTTTACGGAACGGATTTTAGCTTTTAAAATGGTTTTATTTAATCTTAGTGTCTCTAGAATTAATAATGTTTGAGATACTTTCTGTGTTGCCCCTGGAGCAAAAGTGGCTCCAGAATTCGTATAAATAATACCTATACCTATTGGATGGAGGCGGCTCAGGACCGCTATTCGTGGCGTCGTTTGGGGGAGGCCTATGTTCAGCAGTGGACGTGTACGGGCTGATGATGATGATGATGATGATGATACCTATACATTTCTATTGCTTTACCCGTTTTTTTTTTTCAGAACCACGTATCTACCGCACAGCTCTATAAATAGTATATTTATCTTTTCAGGTTTTAGCATCCCGGAAATGTTGTATATTAGAAAAAAAGCCACAACTCGGCTATTCTGAAACGTGTCGGTCTACATTCGCAAATGGACCCAAAGCATGTCGACGCTTTGCTACACCGGCTTAGTAAGGACCTCCTTTTTTGTCAACCAGCGCATTATTTACAGTGTTTTACTAAAATAAGTTTAAACCCAGGTGTAGATCGAAAGATAAGCTAACCTAGGCTCAGACTTACGGTAGGGGAAGTAATTTTTAACGCCCCCGAGTCGTGCTAATTTTGGCGATACTAGATGGGTTTATCGCGCGTTCCATCGAAGACTCGAAGTAAACAGGCCCCTTTATGAAACACTAGTGGGCCGCCCCGGCTTCGCACGGGTATTTAAGTATTTCAAGATCCGTAATTTTTTATGTCACCCGGGGATAGTTTAGCTTCCCAATAGTGAAATAATTTTTCAAATCGGTTTTGGAGCCTATTCAATGCAAACAAACAAACAATCAAATCTTTCCTCTTTATAATATTAGTATAGATATAGATAGATACCGGCCACCGGGGCGTTGTTGAGTGCCGTTGAAGCTTCTCTTTGACAATTCCACATAACCATGTTTAGGTAAGTACAGATATTTCCCTCGTAATAAAAAAGGCTTAGAATTAGCCCACATAGCTAACGCAATTTTTTGATGTGCAGACTGCAAACTGTACGAAATAAGACATGTGTATAAAAAGTTGTAGCAGTTATGCGAGCTAAGCTAAACTAACAATAACTTAGCGTCTGCTACTAAGCTAAGCTAAACTAACGATAACTTAGCGTCTGCTACTAAGCTAAGCTAAACTAACGATAACTTAGCGTCTGCTACTAAGCTAACCTAAACTAACAATAACTACATCTTCATCTCAGAATTCTATTGTTTATGAGAAGCTACTAATATTACTCAACCCTTTAATTTCTTAACTATCAGTTCTTGTTAATTGTTGTTGTATATTAAATATCGATAAATCTATAGGTTAGTATAAACAATGTGTATTGTCGAACCTTGATCAAACGAGATGTGCGGATACGTGACATATACGAGTAATTATCGATAAAAATCTGAAATCATAATTCTTTCTCAATAACCAAGGCTGTAAAAAAAAATGAAGACTATGTGCTATCGGCGTAAGATCTGCCTTTTGTTATTTTTTTCGTTTCTTTTAAAGTAAACGGTGTATTTTATTTAACGTAGTCTCATTTGGATGCTAGATAGTCTACCGTGCTAAAATATCCAACATCGAATATAAGCCTAGTAAAACAAAATATTTTTTAAAGAAATTTGCAGAAAAAATTGATTTTTATTTTATTTTTGATCTGTAACTTTAGAACTGGGTCATTGTGGCGTACTTTTTTTTTTAAGTTGTATTAAATTTCATAATTAAGTCTACAAATTCTTCACCCAGCGCACGGCTATATTATCCCGGTTCACAATACGCGAGATGGCTATCATAGCCATAGTAGGTACTTGATGATCAGGAAAAAGAAAATAGAAAGAAATGAAGAAAAAGATATTCGGTACACGATATGTATAGACCAAGGAGAACTGAAAAGACATTTGGAGCTATTAAAAACATTTAATAGACGATGAAGAGTTTCCGCAACACGACTGGAAGCTGCCTTGTGAATGACAGCACGTTCGGCAACAGTAATGTGCTGCAGGCAGGCCGCGGGAGGGTTGAGAAGGGAAAGCCTGAACGAAGAGACGTAAGCTCGTGTACGGAGAGACGTTAGCGTGGGGACGATAAGCTGTAAGCGCGGGGACCACGAGCTGTAAACGCGGGGACAGCAAGCTGTAAACGCGGGGACGACGAGCTGTAAGCGCGGGGACGACGAACTGTAAGCGCGGGGACTGCAAGTTGACCACGGGGCTGACTTAGTCATTCCAATGACTCAAAGTCCCTTAAAAATTAAGAATAAAAAAAAAGTTGACCACGCATCGTGCACCGCGTTTCGTGAGCTTGTCTTGAGGCGAGGCGATTACGTTATTCCGATTATTGTGCGTTGCAGTAGCGTGTTTCATACAAGGAATACTGAACGACTCGAGTCGATACAGTGACGATCCCTTTTCGAGTTGAAGTTTTTCGTGCTCGAAATAGAGATGTGTGTAATAAGATAAGTAATCAACTTGAAATATGATTTCACACAACTACCTAATCTGTGTTTATTTTTATTACAGTGTATTTTCGGAATTCTCTTTACTGTTCACTTATCTCGGAGTTTGCTGTATCTTTACTGTCCTAATCTCGGATTCATTGAAGCAGGTATAAATTAATTTTTAAACACGCTTATCATTCGTTATTATTCATTGTTAACGCTTCGGGCTGTTTGAACCCGACAGGCATGTCAGTTGATTTTGATCCTCTTAGAATAGAAAAGCAAAACCCTGTGAAATGATGTTCATTGGAAAGCGCATTACTTGAGGTTGGGATGATTTTGAACCCCAAGGGGACCAGCTTGTAATTTTTTTATTTTTTTTTTAAATAAATAAATTGCTTTCTCTTCTACGTGTAAAAGTTTTACACGCACTCTTGCATTATTTAACATCATAAAAGAATTCACAAATGTTTTGTTTGCTTGTTTTTCATCAAAACCAGAGTATTGTCATAAAATTATTACGAAAAAAAAATAGAAATACTTTTAAATTTGCAAAAAATAATAATGATGGAAGAATACAATTAAAACACGAACATGAAGAAAAATTTCCACCGTTTTTCAAAAAAAGTAAAAAAATCATTCGAAATTGGAACAATCATAGAACAAAAGTTGTTCCCCTCGGGGTCCAGAAGTATCGCTTTTCGGCTTAGTACACACACATGGTTCGTGGTACCCTGTATAGGGTAAAATTTCATAACGCAAAAATTACCCTACATCCGGTTTAAATCTCGGCTATAGGTCTAGACATAGAATAAAACTTAGGCCTGACCTACTTTTATCCCATAAATCATTTCCCAGAAAGAAATAACCAACCTTTCACTAAAAACAACGCGTGCGTATCCGCGGGCAGAAGTTTGTAGATAATAAATCTTCTTTTGCAGATATTCGACAAATACGTATTCGCAGTCAGCCCGCCTATAGAATACTATTGCCTGGCATTACTCCTTCCGCTTTGCTGTATCGTTCAGATCAGGCACTTGAAGTGGCTGGCCCCTTTCTCCCTGCTAGCAAACATTCTACTAATATCTACGTTCGCGATCTGTCTGTACTACATCTTTGGAGACGAGATTGAGTTTGCGGACAAGAAAATAGCAGGGGATTTTTCAAGATTTCCAGCTTTTTTATCGTAAGTGCTGTTTTGTTTGTATTCAATATCCCAAAAATAAGAAAACATGGTAATAAAAAAACTAGTGAATAATAGATAGATAGCTAGATAATGCACACTATTATTGCACACTTTACAAAACAATTATCCCCCCCCCCTCCCCTACCCAAATCACGTGTATTTTTTAGTACAAATTATCTAGATAAATACTATTTCAGAATGTTAGCTTTACCTAAGTACAGGAAAATATAATGTTGCGGTAGTCGCGGCGGGCGGGGGAATTATTGACTGGCAACGGCGACTCAAGCTCAGACGCCGTTTTTCGGTTGTTTAGAAATCGCGCATTCAACGACAAAATAAATACACGTGATATCCCACTACACCCCCCCTCCCTCCTTGTGATTTTCGTGATTTTTGTCGTACCCCCTTCCCCTCCTTTCGAGCCTCACGTGATTAATGGACGACCCCTTATTATGATACTAGCTGATGGAGTGAACTGTGCATGAGGTGTAGATAAAGTAAAGTAGTAGATTGTTTTACAAGGGACTAAACCATCCCATTATATACGAGGTTGTTATACTCCCGAGCGTAGCGAGGGGGGATGACAAGAACGAGTTATAATGGGTGGTTTTGGCCCGAGTAAAACACTACTTTTCACTTCAATTGCGAGAAAATAAAACAATTCAAAATTAGACAATTTTCAGAAATTTTATTAAAAATTAAATGTGCAGTTAGAGCAATTTTGAATGTTTAGTGATATGTTTTTCCCGGGCAATTTTATTTCGGTTCTCTGTGATTGGGATGTGATAATATTTTGAGTTGATTGTTGTGGAGTAAAAGTTGGAGAGACTCGACTCATGCTTGAGTTTCCTGCATTATTAAGATCTGAGTGCGGCTTCAGCTGAGTTGACATATTCATCCAATCCCGCGATGTAGATGCTTGGGATTC
Organism: Eupithecia insigniata; assembly: GCA_947859395.1. Lineage (NCBI taxonomy): Eukaryota > Metazoa > Arthropoda > Insecta > Lepidoptera > Geometridae > Eupithecia > Eupithecia insigniata. The sequence continues at coordinate 13,881,847 of OX401998.1, read as the reverse complement.
TGTAATATTTGGTAGAATATTGATTCCTTCCGTAATCCGCTGCGTGACGTGATACTTGTTTTGTATAGAGTCCTCTATATAACCTTCAGCCACTTGATCGGACCTCCATCCACCGTGCCGTTTTAATGTCGTTATATTCGCACCAGAGTCCGCCAACAGAGTCGCGGATGTTCTGCGGAAACAATGGCCCGTGTAGAGTTCCGGATTTGGTAAATTTAGATAAGTGGCAATATCTTTAGGCATGTAACCAAATTTATTTTTGCCTATGACTTGCCTTGTGCATTTACCATTATGAAAATTAAGAAAAATCTTCTCGTTGAAACATTAGTGGGACGTAACTCCTGATAGGCTTTAACTATATTAAGGTATTCTCTACTGATGACAAATTTACGCTCTTTGTTTGTTTTCGTGTTCGGCAGACTCACAGCTTGTAGGTTTGTATCCGTTTCTACGTCTTCTAGCGTTATATTGGCAAGCTCTATTCCTCAGCATGCACCGCTGCTTCCATAAATCAAAGCAACCTGTTGAACGAAAAAATAAGTGTGTTAATAATCGTAATAACCTAGGTACATAATTTAGGTATGTAGGTAGGTATCTATTTATTTAGTTTGAGTAGAGTACATAAGTAGTTGAGTTTGAGTTACCTTTGTTGCCAAGTATTGTTTATTTGGAGCGTTATTTAAAAATGTTTCGATTTCTTGTGTCGTCAAGACTTTAGATTTTTTTGTCTTGTATCCAGTGGACAATTTCTTCAGTAAAGCCGTTAAATTTACATATTTTTTTAATATCGACGTCGTGTTTCGTTTGTAAGGTCATTCTTAACATTGAATATGTGCTCCAAAGAGTCGACGATTTGAATTTTTTCGATAATTCATCAAAATAAGTGAGAAAAACCCCTTCTGTAAAAGAATCCACACGTTTCTCATCTCTCCGTTTCATAAAATTTTCGTAACTCTTTAAATATATTCCACGTGATTTTGTCGGCAACAGATTCATAATTATTTCTTTGCCCTTTTCTTCCATTTGCATATTAGCATCTTCACTATCACTTGATGACATTTTTCACGTTCATAATTTGGAAGTAAAAGTCAGGAAGTTAAACGTAAAAGTTTGTGATTTGGAATGAAGAAAATTCTAGAGATTTAGCGCCAATACCATCTTTTTTTTAAAATCTCTATTTAACCCGCAACGAAACAGTTCGCATTCTACCGTGAAGGGAAGAATCAACCTTCATAAAACATCACCAAGACGGTTCTATTTTCAAAAAAAAAGATTGACGGATCACCAAGAAGTCGAGTTTTTATGTAAGAGAACGAATACTTTGTACGGGCTGATGATTTTAGACAAAAATTAAAAATACTAAAAAATACTTTTTAGCCCGAGGTATTAAACTCGAGTTTTAGGCCCGCTAAGCTACACTATTATGATACACTTTTTGAGCAAGAGAAGTGAAAAAAGTATTTTATATATCAAAAGAAATAGATATTGTACTACTAGATAGAACTAGATATTGTACTTGTCTGGTATTTGAAGCCATTGAGTTACTTGGTTGATCGATTTACATTATGGGTTGACAAAAAACCATACAAAAAATATATTTCCTTTGCAGAACGGTAATCTTCGCTATGGAAGGCATAGGTGTAGTAATGCCTGTAGAAAACACTATGAAGAAGCCCCAACACTTCCTGGGATGTCCTAGTATCCTAGTCATTGCAATGACGCTGATCATGGTGCTGTATATGGTGCTTGGACTCTTTGGCTACTTCAGATATGGGGATGTTCTTAGAGGAAGCATCACCTTAAACTTACCTATTGATGACTGGTCAGTATATATTGACATTTTAGTTTTAAATTTGAAGAAGCTCTCGTCGGCAAAATGTGGGTGTCCAGATAACGATTAGAAAGATATTAATTTTGTTTTCGAAGGTACCTAATTAATGTTAAAGTCATTTCATCATCGTAGTAAATCGAATCGGAAAATAATCTCGTCAACAGTATAGAGCTGATGACATGCTCCCGTCCCGTGGCTCAATTTATTATCTAGAGCAGGGTTTTACCAGGGATCACCAATTAGTTTTACTTGAGATCCAGATCTTCTTACTTCTGACAGAAGCTCACATACAAGCTTTTCTTTGCTTTGCTTGATGTTTAAGGCTCAGGCCATTGATGTGTTTAAAATATCTATATTAAATTTGGTATGTAGATAGTTTGGGGGAGGCCTATAGCAGCAGTGGACGTATACGGGCTGATGATAGTAGATACATATTCAATAATACAAGTTAATATAAAATTAATAATGTTATATTTATATTGTACTGTTTACTTGAGGTCCGCAAAATATAGGTCAGCGGCGGCGGGGCGGCGGCGGGGCGGATGCGGACCGCGGTCCACCATTTCGTGACTCCTGAGCTAGAGCATGGTTTAAGGCCCAGACCAAAGCGGATATTTATGTGTGTAGATGTCCGAAGTGGAGACGAGAAGAGACAGCTAGGGTATCACCGCCAAAGCTGAGCGGAGACCAAATATGTGAATAACGATTATCTATTGGTTGCTTAATATTTCTTTCTCCGCTCGTCTCGTCTCTGCTTTGGTGGAGTCCGGCCCTAAGTAACAGCTTCCCATAAACAAGATATTTGATGATTTTTTTGTATGCGTTACACGATCTGAGACCTGAGTTCGGATTAACGATAGTATCAAGACCTCATAGACGTCATAAATAACGGTTTAGGCTAAGTGACTCTGTCATGTGTGTCTCTATGGTCCTCGTCACGTGTCATTTTAGTATTTGCGTAGTTCCATATCTGCACGATAGAGGCGCTGTACCCAATCACAAAGAAATTTGGTCGTAACGATGACGTCTCGATAATACCCTGCTGCCCGCCGCTTCGCCCGCGTTTTATCGGGATAAAAAATTTCCTATACGTTATCCCATACTAAATTTCAGCCTAATCGGTTCAGTCGTTTTTGCGCTTAAGTGTAACAAATATCCATACATCCATCCATACAAACTTTGACATTTATAATATTAGTCGGATTCTTTTATTATTCTCTACAAAACCTTAACTAACATACGTATAATGATATCTACTACATGTTTTTGTTTGTCTGTCATTATTCCTTTATCATTTCCAGGCCAGCAATCTGTGCAAAGATTTTCATAGCGGTCTCCATATTCATGACGTACCCCCTCCATTTCTACGTGGTCATCGACACCTTGACGAGGTACCTGAAACCGTATATCAACGATAAACACGTCGGGAAAGCGCAATTCCTCATACGGGTGGCAGTCGTTTGCTTTTGTGGTAAGTTAAAATTAGTACTTACGTACGGACATATTGGTGGTTTTAAAACAACTGATCTTTCTGTTTTGATGTAAACAGAGGCATCAGTCTGTGTGTTGATTTTCAGAGACCAGAAAACACGAATCACTAGAATTCACCAGATAATCAGTCAATCAAATCGTTTAGTTCAGCACCGATGGTACCATATAAGGATGGGAGTTATTGGATATTTTGGCTACCGGTTATTAGTTGGGTATTTTGTTTCAATACCGCTAGTACCAACTGGTACCCAATAGCGTTACAATACTCTATACCTGTTCTGATTTCTACCCAATATATTTCTAACCGATTTGGTTAGAAATACCATCTAACCGATTTGGTTAGAAATACCATCTAACCGTTTTGGTTAGAAATACCAAATACTTGTTGCAGCTACATAACTTTACGGGTGGACGGTCCGCTAGTACCTATGCGTAGATGATAGTTAGGTAAGTATAGGTATTGAAGCGTTGGGTATTTATGGATCACGGTCGGTTAGGCGCGATGCTCGCTTTGCACAGTTATTCCCTAGCGGTATGCGGATTTTACAATAGCGTTAGATATTTTAGGACCATGCTAACAGGTACTGAGTTAGTTATTGAATACCGGACTCATCTCTAGTACCATAAACACACACATAAAAATTCATGCAGCGCATTTAAAAAACATAAAATTTAACATTAAAATCGCGATCGCGAATCGATGAAATACACATTAAAATCGCGTAGCCTGATGAAACGTAGCTTGTGTCGCTTAGGCTTTTATTATCAATTGATGTTAACCATCAATAAGATGTTAATCATTTGATGTTAATCATCATCTTTTATTTGATGTTAACCATCAATTGAGCGTTAAAATTAAAACTTTGAAAATCGTAACATAAGTTTCGGAGGTCTAGTATCTTATAAATCCAAACCTTGACAATATTCTTTTTTATAATTTATATAGGTTCATCATCATCATCATCATCATCATCAGCCCATAAACGTCCACTGCTGGACATAGGCCTCCCCCGTACGACGCCACAAATAGCGGTCCTGAGCCGCCTCCATCCATCGACTCCCTGCGACCGCTACGATGTCGTCGGTCCATCGAGTGGATGGTCTCTCATGTAGGGGGGGATTTGCCATAATCACCACGCTTGGCAGGCGGATTGGTGATCGCAGTGTTGGTGTTTAAAAATACTCAGAATCTGCTGCCCTTCCTCTGGTAGGTTCCCTTAGTCGGCTTTTACGACATCCACGGGTTGAGTTGGAGGGGTCGATATTCGTACGCCGCGGCCCCACGGCTTATGTAGGTTATTTATATTTATATGTACCTATTATTAGGATGGAAAATATTTATTAATAACTCCGCGTAAAACTGTCTCCGATAAGATTCAACAAAATAAAAAAAAACTTAACAGTGAAGGTAAAAACCGACTTACCTCTTGCAAAATAACATCTGAATCTGTCATTTATTTTATATGTACTCATTATTAAATTTATACCACAGAAATCGAATAGGGAAGCAGAAAAAACATTTCGATGCCTTGCCGCACAAAGATGCACTACACTTCGCCATTTATTTCAGTCTTTTTCGAACATGTTTCACGAGATTTATATAAAATAAAGAAGTAACGACACGCACAATACTTTCATAACATGACAATTGGCTGACATTTGTCGCTTGTTGTTTAGCAACATGTCATGGTAATTTGCTTCATCTTCAATCATTCTTCGTTTTGTCTATGGTGAGTTAGCGTTGTGACAGTAAAAAGAGGTGAGATAGGCTTATTCATTTTTAGTAAGAGAGAAAGTGACCAAAACAGTATTTGATTCTTTTCTATGTAATTGAGAAAATATGTTTGGTCTGCTTTAGGCGCAGCTCTACCATGTCTGTGGTTTATACCCTTCTATCCATTATTATTATCATACACACCTTTTTAGACATACATACATACATAGTGACAAAAGCAAAAAGTTTCGTATTCTTGGCTTAACATTATTAGCAGCTTATACGATTGATACTCATAAGATTGGCGCTGATATTTTGCAGAAACCATTTTTGTCATAAGGCTTTGTGAGGCTTTAATGTACATATATCTTCGTTTCAGGGGGAATCGGCATTGCCCTGCCGATGTTGGAACAGATCATCAACATAGTCGGAGCGCTTTTCTACTCCATCCTCGGGCTGATTATCCCAGGAATAGTGGACACTGTATTCCGATGGCCAAATCATGGAAGGTACTGCAAAATGCTATCAGAGATTTATTCATTTACCATAGGTTACATCTTCAGGGCTATTTTGACAGAATACCTCATCCGTCTTTGGCACAGTTATTTCTTCTACTAGATAATTAGAGCTCTACCTATTAGTTGACACGAAGAGAAATATGGCATTTTAACAAGTAGTCAGGATTACTTAAAGTTACGCATCTTTAAAACAACTGGGCTAGAGATGGTTTTGAACAACAAGAAATGGTTTTGAATATTTATCTGTGACGTGTATCTAATTGGTATGATCTATTTAGTTTTAGGGTGTTTTTAGTTATCTGCCAAGCATCACGGTTATTGCAAACTCACCCCCTTGAAATACGGTTGATGCAGTGGTTGCTGCTACCGCCCGATGGCGCTCTGTTTGACAGTACAACTACATCATAGTACAACACAAATCGGTTCTATAGCGTGGATTCTGACTAGCGTTCAAACGCGCGTTAAGTATGCGTTCTGTTTGCAGAAGCCTTAACAAAGCCCCCAGTCTCTACTCACACCCTGGTGGAGGTTACCAAAACCGCTTCAGGCAACGCAGGTCCAGTCATAGTATCTTTGGGGGAGGCCTATGTCCAGCAAAGGATTTCTTATGGGGATGATACGATGATAATCTACTTATCTACTGTTTCTATTCAGGTACAAATGGATACTCGTGAAAAACATCCTACTGGCTGGTTTCGGCCTGATTGCTTTGGTGTCCGGCTGTGCAGTGACAATAATGGACATTATTAATGCATACCCCGCTAAATAAATCGTTACTTACTCCTGTGGATCAGCGGCCGGTCAGGCATCTTGGCAGGCACAAGACTTCTCGAGGCATCAAGAATCAGAATCAGAATCAATAACTTTATTTCTTTAGGCTTACAAAATAAGCACTTAGCCAAGGTTCTGAGCTGTCTCTCGCAGCTATTGACGTCGAGTTTGTGGAGATCGGCGTTATCTTCGTCGGTCCAGTGATACCTAGGGCTGCCGATTGGTCTACGCCCTATTAGATTTCCCTCAGCCTTCTTGACAGCCCGATTTTCTTCTATTCTCACGACGTGTCCTAGCTAATGGAGACGACCGCTCTTTAACTCTCTTATGACGTAAATTGTTAGTTATATTTATTCTATCTTCCTTGAATCCATCCTGTTGTATAGGCAGTTGGAGATATGTGATACAAGTTTTAAAAACTACTATAATTATTAAAATATAATGCACTTGTATAGGTATAGCGTATCCATTATAATAAGGTCCATTATAAATACATTGTAACAATATAATAATAAAGATACAACTTCGTCTTTTTTTAACTTTACAAAAACTATGATTTACTCCAATGTTAATTAATTCAAATCTGATGAAATATTAATTTCAATTGATCAATCAATGTGGCAAAATTGGTGAGAATAACACAAGTCGTGTTTGAAAATCCGCCTGCCGCATACATTATCAAAAATTAGGTCAGGTGACAACCATAAGTAATGAATAAAAACCGACTAAATGATTCGCGCACCCGGGGTTCCATTCCACAGTATAAAAACCTGAAGCTTATGACAGTTTTCAATTTTATTATATTTTGGTCTAGAAACCCGCCCTGGCTCTGCATGCGTAGCAGATACAGAATATATTGTTCTCACAAGTTATTTTAGTTCATTTTATTTGGTTTTGCGCTGCACGCCGCGCCGGTATGAATTTTTCGGCATCTTCAATATTCCTCGTCATATTTTAAGCGATTTACATCAAACTCCAATGTTACAGATTCAAACGAATAACTTACGAATCATTCCTTCAATAGGTGAAACCATATTAGAATACCTGTGGTTTTTGAGTTTATCGCGTGAGACCGACAGACGCGGTGCGCGGGGACTTTCCTGCATTTTCCTGCAGTTTCTGTCTGCTTCTGTTTTCCAGCCAACTACAACCTGGCTCTCATCAACGTGATAGCACATAATTACTTTACAGAACGGGTGATAGGTAAATCTTCGGCTAAATCGTCACTTACCCTCAGTTGAGATTGTGGAAAAACAAAGGACTATTCACGATGAAAATGTAGTAGTATTAAGTAACTCGTATCTGAAAAATGGGACTCGCTACATACTAGTACTGCGGCTATAATGACAAAGTTTATAACGTATACAGGCAGACGGCGAAAGCTTAGTAGACAACAGGGTATTGTTGATAACCGGGTGCGGAACCCTAAAAGTTTTACACGCTTTTGGGTTCTACGCATCAATTCACTGTAGTCAGACTATTCGAATTGGCATTGATTGTTACCATTGACCTTCCAATAAATATTACGGCAATCATTGATGCCTGCTTTTCGATTGAGGCGTTGTAGGTTTGTATTATCATAATGTATACTCGATTTTATTTGTCTGCAAAAAAGATATACAAGTCTGCAATACTTAACCTAAAATTTACTTTAGAAATAGGCCTCCCCTAATGACCCGCATAGTGGTTTAGGGTCACGTGTCCACCATGTGCATGCATAACTCTTTCATAAGTCGTTCTCGCACCTGGCTGGGGTGAGACCGCAACTCGATGAACGCAGTGTAGCGTCCTACAACAACCGCAACTCGATGAACGCAGTGTAGCGTCCTACACTGCGTTCATCGAGTTGCGGTCTCCGATCAAGAACTAGTTTACCGTAGTGATTGTTAGTTCTTATGAATGAGGGAGATATGGCCGGACCATTGCCACTTTAGCTTACAAACTTTGAGTTTATAATCTAAGTTATAAATAAATAATACTGGGTAATTCACACAGTATCATCTAGCCCCAAGATAAGCAGAGCTTGCGTCATGGGTAATACCTAGATGACTTATGTATAAACATAATTTATTTATATAAATAAATAATACAATATGCATATTTCATTGATAGATACATATTTTGTTGTTATGCCCACATAGAAAATATCCTGAACACCCGAAGATCGTGCAATCAAGGCGGAAATCGAACCCGCAACCTCCTGCGTCGCAAGCAGACCTTCGCCCACCGCGCCACATCGGTCGTTACAGTTAAAGATGCAATGCATTATTAGTTTATAGTTACTAAAAGTGAATATTGGCAATGTCCCATTTATTTTGAATATTGTCAACATGGCGTCGTTAGCTGGTATTCCGGTATCTGTTTACAAAACAAGGTGGTTGGACGTAGGTTTAACTATTTATAGAAGTCCGGAATATAAAAATAATGTTATTTTTAGTACGCTGTGAGAATACATACATTATGTTGTCTCAAAACGCAATTGAAATATTTCGAAGACAACAGGGGGCCCAATTCTGGTAATCGCCTCACTATGACAATGGTATCGTTTCTGAAGAATCGTCACTTAAAATCCTTAGATTGTAGAACTTAAGGAGGGCAAGAAATGCTTTGCTTTTGCTAGCGGCACATCAGCGCACCACGCGGATGTATAGTGAGATAATCGGACAACTATCTTTCAGAAGATCACCATCATAAATGGCTTATCCATGCCTTATGTAAATAAGATTATCATCTGCGTGAATCTAACGAGTTTACTTCTCTATTTTTAGATGAGATGCGACGTCTAGCGAATAAACTTTTCGCTCTATCATTCAACGGCTTGTTGGGTTGTGTCTGACTGTTTTCGTTTGAAGGTTGCTGGTTCAGTGCCCAGTAATTACAAACTGAGTTTTTCTCCCTTGAAAATATTATTAGCAAGAATATTTTCTGTATTTTGTAGATACATAGGTAATTTTTTTTTATAAACTAGGTCAACTCCCGTCTGTTGCTTAGGTGAAAATGTTCATGAGTGAACTGGGACTACCTAAATAATTTATTTAGTTTTTATTTAGTTTGGAACTCAAGGGTACATATTACACTCCTTTTTGGTCAAAAACTAACAAAAAGTACGAAGCGATGCCGTTACGATGCTGATTAACGCATTCACTGCCTAGCCGCAGCAGGCAGAACGTGTTGAAGACGGGTAGGTATATGCATCTTCGCCAATGAAAGTGTTAGTTAACTCATGCACCGGCCGGACAACGCGTCCCTTCGGGTCACTCAGACCAGGTTACCTAGCACGGGCATTGATCTCTTGGGTAGAATAGAGAAAATTAGCAATCGGCCTAGCCATTCTACAAACGGGCTCATTCTACGGTCTGGCGGCGATATAACTATTAGGATTATATAGGATCGTTCAAACCGATCCACAGGAGATCGTCTATTATAGGGTATACTACGTACGGAGAAACACGGAAGTGCTCTCGCAGTCTCCCTGGATATCTCCAAGGCATTCGATAGAGTTTGGCACAAAATTCTCATTAGCAAACTTCCTCTAATCGAGTTGATCTTCGGCTTTTCGAGGGAACGATCGATTCGAGTCGTCATAATGGCTGCTCTTTCAATCTAATGGCTATGAATGCTGGGATACCTCAAGGGTGTGCTCTATTAGCAACCTTATTTCTACTGCATATCAATGACGCTATGCAGATGTTGACACTTTTCCAGTCCACGTTTTAGTGCAGATTAGATTTTAAACTCCGTAGCGAGATGTTCGGACATTAAAACAGCACACTAAGGTTGGTGTCTGAATGGGGTGACGGGGACACCTGTGTTTTGGATGCGTTGAACTTGGTACGGTTCAATGCAGCCAAAACCGAGACGTGCGTATTTTCTGCAAAAAATACCGAGTGAAATCCTGCTCTCAGTTACTGTAATACTGCGCTTCAGATCCCCAACAGTCTGAGCCTACTGGAGGTTGAGCTCACTTCAAACCTGAACTGCGGCTCTCATATCGAGTCGAAGGCCAAATGTTAGGCGATTCTTCTCACCGGGACTGCTACTTAATCTCTACAAAGCATGAGTCTCATACTGCTACTATCTGTACCAAATACCAGCTCAAAGCCCTCTGTTCGATTGAATGGCACGCCGGAGCGGTGTTAGGCTCATAGGCGATAAATCGTTTGTGGAGAACAACCTGTAAAGCCTTGAACATAGACGGCACGTTGCCGTTGTAAGTACTACTTTGATGATTGTGCTCAGGATTTACTTGACCGTATCCCTCCCTCCTCCTTCCATCATCGGACAAGCAAACGCACTGGAAATACCACCCATACCTGGTCGACATACCACACTAAATGTTTCCGGTCTACTTTCATTATAAATACCGGTATAGAGTGGAACGAACTTCTTGCGTCTCTTTATCTGGAGGACTACGACCTTGGAGTCTTCAAATCCCTAGTGATTAAGTTCCTTTTAGGAAAGCGTGCTCCATCTTAGGCCACATCTTCATTTTCCTAGGTGTGATGGTGGTCAAAAGCTTAACCGTTACCAATAAAAAAATGAAAACGGACAGAGTTTCGGTAGTGATTATCAAATCAGTCTCCGAGTTGTTATGTATGCGATACCTTTAAAAACAAAGCGTGGTAAAAATAGAACTGTAGTAGGTGGCTGTGGCAAGTGTAATTTCACGGTCGACAGTTACATGCAATTTCCAAACGTATCTTTAATTCATTAACGTTGCTTTTATGATGTCGTGTTTACGTTGGATAAAGGAATGTTTGTGTACAGGTTGGATTTTTTGGAGGATGCAGTAAGGAGAGGTTACCTACCTAAACCGGTGCATCGCGGTGTAGCATTAACGACAGGAAAATGGTATATACTTATATCCATAACTTTAAGAGAAATTTTCATCGCTATTTACATGTCAAGTGCGAGTCGGACTCACGCAATGAGGGTTCCGTATAATTATTAAACCATGTTTCTTGGAAATATCATGATTATAGGTTAACGGGAAGTAACCGAGACGAAAAAGGTTTTTGTCCCCTGCAGAATGCATTATTTAATTTACGCTTTTCGGATTGTTTACTTTACTTGTATTATAAGACCTTCCTCCTTCCAAATTTTATGATTATAAGTGAATGGGAAGTACTATTTTGTGTTCACATAATTCCCTTAGAAAGAGGTATAAACGGCTGTAACTTTTGATTGCGTTGACTTAGAAGTTTAATTTAAAAAACGGCTCCAAAATATTATGGATTTTAGTATTTGATGTTAATTTCAATTTGATACCTCCTACATGCGTTCCTGTGAAAAGAGGGTTGACAGTCAGACAGAGGGACTCAAAGTCAAAGTCAAAGTCAAAGTTTCTTTATTTCCGTAAATACAATAAATGTACACTTAGAACAGGTCAAATTCTTAAAATTAAACACTGATTTGGAAATAAAGTGATATTTTGATTTCGGTCGCTTCGGTATGTAGACTAAAGTAAAGAAGCGACGAAGAAACCTTTAGCCTGTTAGGTGTTATTTTTAGAGTTATTTTTCGAGTTGGAGCAAAATCCGTCCCAAGCTTTTTTATCTTCTAGATAGTCTGAAATTTTGTAATAAGCCTTTTTACAAAGGATATGTTTGACAACTTGTTTGAATTTATTTATAGAAAGTTTTTGCAACTCGCTAGGGGTTTTGTTGTAGAAGCGTATACATTGCCCTCTAAAAGATACATTAACCTTGTGTAACCTAGTTTTGGGCACAGCGAGTTTATTCTTATTTCTAGTATTTACATTATGTATGTCGCAATTTTTAGGGAACCGATCGATATTTTTATGAGTGTACAATAAGTTTTCATAAATATATTGACATGGTACTGTCATTATATTTATTTCTTTGAATTTATCACGTAGGGATTCTCTAGGACCCATGTTATAGATTGCACGAACAGCCCTCTTCTGCAGCACAAATACGGTGTTAATATCTGCAGCGTTCCCCCACAGCAATATACCATACGACATAATACTATGGAAGTAGCTGAAATAGACCAGTCTGGAAGTATCAACGTCTGTAAGATGACGGATTTTTTTTACTGCATTCGCTGCAGAACTAAGTCTCTTCGATAGCTTATCTATGTGTGGGCCCCATTGAAGTTTACTATCTAAGGTTATTCCTAAGAATACGGTAGTGTCTACAATTTCTAACGTTTCTCCTTTTACGTTTACATCAGCCTTAACTTGTTTTACATTTGGTAGAATAAATCTAAGACATTTAGTTTTAGTTTCGTTAAGCAAAAGATTATTAACACCAAACCAGTGGACTACTTTTGATATTGCATTGTTTACCTCGTCAAAATTTGTGTTTTGTCTAATCATCTTAAAAATTAAAGAAGTATCATCAGCAAACAATACAATCTCGTGATTGTTTTTAACGAGATGAGGCAGGTCGTTAATATATACCAAAAATAGGAAAGGACCGAGGATTGATCCCTGCGGTACACCCATTGTAACTACAGATCCCGAAGACCGTTTTCCATTTACGTCAACTCTTTGTATCCTGTCACTCAAGTAAGAAGTAAGAAGATCCAAAGAGTTGTCCTTTATTCCATAGTGATGTAATTTCCTGATTAATGTTCCATGGTGTACACAATCAAATGCTTTTGACAAGTCACAAAAAACGTCTAAAGCGTCTTGCGACTTCTCCCAAGCATCGAAAATATGCGATACCAACTCTACACCGGCATCAGTAGTTGACCTGCCGCGAGTAAACCCGAATTGCTTACAATGTAGCAGGTCATTGCCATTGAAATGCCTAAGCAATTGATGTAATATAAGTTTTTCAAAAACTTTGCTGAATGTAGGCAGTACTGATATCGGTCTAAAGTTAGTGGGGTCAGACCTACTACCCGATTTAAACAGTGGTATTATTTTACTATGTTTCATCAGATCAGGAAAAACGCCACAATCAATAGATTCATTAAATATAAAAGCTAGATCTGGTGCAATAGTATCAATCAGTGGTTTAATGATTCTAACGGAAATGCCCCAGAGATCTGCAGTTTTCTTTATATTTAAAAGTTTAAAGGCTTTTTTAATATCGTTTTCATCGACATGTTGGAAATTAAATTTATTTTCGCATGCAGGTACATTTTCTTTCAGTAATGACTCAGCGATTAATTGAGAAGAGTTCAGACACTTTGTAGTAGAGATTGGAATGTCAGTAAAAAAGTTTTCAAATGCTTGGGCTACTTCAACATCAATTTTAACTGAGCAATCGTTAATCTTTAAATTGTAATCATTAATGTAGGTACTGACCTTTCCAGTCTCACTGTTTATTATTTTCCATGTTGATTTTATTACATTTTCACTGTTTCTAATTTTAGAGCTAATATAATTTGATTTTGCTATTTGACAAACTTTTCTAAATATTTTTGAATAATTTTTTACTTTGTCTTTGAACTCCTGGCTAAAATTGTATTGTTTTTCACTATACAGTTCATACAATTTATTTCTACTCTTATGTATACCCACTGTTGCCCATTCACTAAAGTTAAGTTTATCTGAGACCATGGTCGATTTGGGTGTGAATATAGAATTAAATGCATTGGTGAATTTGTTAAAAAAACTGCAATATGACTCATTTGGGTTGTTAAGAGAGTAATTAGGTGGAGGTTTACAATCCCAATCCAATTTCAATCGTTCAAATCGACTTGTGGTCACAGGTATGTATGTTATTCTCTTTTTACAGTTATTATTTTTTACTTGAATTTCTAATTTTATTAGTTGACCTAAGTGGTCTGATTTTAAATTGCTTATTACATTTTTATTAATAATTTTATTATTTAGGCAAACAAATATATTATCTATACATTTTGCTGAGGTTTCCGTTATTCTAGTAGGTTCCATAAAAAGTGGCTTTAAATTGTAAGAATTAAATAAATTAGTTAATCTACTACTAAGGGAGTAGACTTCTAAAAGATCAATATTAAAGTCTCCACATACCATGAGGTTTTTATTTGATTTTGATATTTTGAATAAGATATCATCCATATTTTTTTCAAATATTTCAAAAGAAGCTGATGGTGGGCTGTATACGCTTACTACAATACTTTGCTCCAACTCAACACATGCTACTTCAATGTGGCCTTCAACAGATAAGCATATTATGTCCTTACGTTCTTTGAATTTTATGAATTTATTTAATAGTATTAATGAGCCTCCACGAATAGCATGTGATCTGCAATAGGAGCTACCAACTTGGTGGTTACTGAAATTGAACATGAGCTCATAGCTTTTCAGCCAGTGTTCTGTTAAGCAGATGATGTTAATATTGAAAGTTCATGTACAATTCCAACTCTAATAATTTATTTTTTAATCCTTGAATATTTTGATGCACCAAGTTAGTAAACTTTGCATTTGTTTTACACTTTTGGTTAATTTGACTTTTTATGTGACTAATATTATTTGACTTTTTAGGGCTAGAGACGTCCTCTATTGTCCTCTTATATGACTACAAAGTGATCATATAAGAGTATCTTTTTTTTCATATACGGAACCTCAAAATACAAGAAAATCTTCATTTTACACGCAAATTATTCATGTGAATCAATCCTGATCTTATACTGATCATAAACTTCTATCGGGAGTTGGAGTACTCAAAAAGTCTAATCACAAGAAACGTATACAAAAATTTTCCTTTAAAAAAATGGATAGTCTTCTAAGAACAGTTTGTGTAGATATGCCGGTTTAGGTACCTTCCCTTAGTGTTCTGTCGAAAAATTCCATCCTGTATATTTTCGAGAGTATTATTTTTGCGGTATTTTCAACATTTCTCAAGAAATCATCATTAAAATTCCAAAATGAGAAAGTAAGAAATCGTCGAACAATTTCAACTTTTATAATAGTATAAACTGAATAGAAACAAAATTCCAGTTTTGTTAGTTGTAAAGTTTTTAAAAATTGATAATTTTATGCAACATTCTTCCATCTGACAACCAGACGCTTGGAACTGTGTCTTCCATACACGATGGATATCGCATTGGCCAGCACTCAGCGCTTCATGTCAACATTCTTCATATGCACCACCAAAGTATGGAACGCCCTACCGGCGCCGGCGTCTGCGTTTCCCGATACCTACAATCTAGAGGTCTTCTAGGCTAGAGTGAACAAGATTCTTCTAGGCAGGTGTGATAGCGGCCAAACGCAAGCCTATAAAAATGTAAAAAAAAATCATCCTTTAGGTCAAAGGAAGAGGAGGCAAAATTTATTCTCCAATACGCAATGACGTGTTTCGTTTTTGCCAATGTTTATTTATTTATTTAAAAGAAAACCAGCAGTAAATACAAATTATTAAAATAAGCAGAAGGCTATTAAAAGGTTGTTACTCTGTTACAACGAATTAGAGTAGGTATTAATTCGTATAAAATAAATAACGAAACGAAACACGCATTTGCGTATTTTGGAAAATTCAAAAGGGCTCCAACTTGTACCTACTACCCAAATCGGTAAGGCATGTGTTATATCATGAAGATTATAAGAAGCACTTCGATTAATATTATGACATGAAGTTAAATAAGTAGGCACTTCAATTAAGTAAAGGGTGTCTCAAAAATAAATTCATTTTTATTTTTATGGCTGTTTACCGAGCTTTGTATGAAGTGGTTGGGATCACGTCACGTGACACTAAACGTGTCATTATATAAATTGAAAGGGACTCTAGCTTACGCTCTACGGGATAGGTTGTTTTATGGGAACGCAACGCGATTTTTGCCTACGAGAATTTTACAAGAACACTTTAGAGTCCTCAACCACTGACATACAGCGAGCAACAGGCGCGTTATTATTATTATAAATTAAAGCATCTAGCTCTTTGGTGTAATGCAATTTCCTTCACTTTTCTCTTTGCAATGCGATTTCTTTACTTCTTTATTCGACATGCCAGCAGCTTTCTCCTTGATCGGCCTCATATAGTGATTGATAGTCGTTCTTGGTCTTCCCCTTCCTCGTCTTCTTTCTACTTTTCCTTCTGAATTTTCATAATGAAACTGTCATGTACAACTATGGACGACAACGACGACCTTCGCCCACCGCGCCACAGACGACCTCTATGGCGCGGTGGGCGAAAGTCCGCCCGCGACGCAGGAGGTTGCGGGTTCGATTCCCGCCTCGGGACAAATATTTGTACGATCTGCAGATATTTGTTCAGGGTGTTCTGGTCGTTTTATATGTATAATAAAAAATATCTATCTATGTATGTATTGTATTATGTATATCAGTCATCTAGTACCCATAACTCAAGCTCTGCTTAGCTTGGGGCTAAATGATGCTGTGTGGATTGTCCAGTATTATTTATTATTTATGGAACGCATTGCCAGTCTCGTTGAGGCGAACAAAGTCGCTACCACTATTCAAAACCATGGTGAAGGAGCACTATTTAGCCTGTTGTCATTGAACGCATACCTGTGTCCCTATGTATATAAGTAAATATATAATTTTATATATGTAGTTTATTTTAGGCATAACATTTATTATAAGTATTTTTATTTATTAAACCTATATTAGCACACAGATCCCCTAGTCCTATCCAACAATCTTATCCATCGTCTGATCGCTCTCGAGCGATAAGACCGCCACTTGTAACTTAGTTTTGAAGTAATTTTTTTGTATTTCTGTTTCTTACCAATAAGTGTGCAATAAAGAATTTTCTATCTTCTATCTTTCCATTTCATATTAGATGTTCAATCATTCTCCCTCTTCTGTTTTGAATGGTGTTCATCAAAACCCTTTTCTTCTCAACTCCTTTCAGAACCTCCTTATTAGTAACCTTCTACATCCAACTATTTCCATCATCCTCCAGCACCACATTTTCAACGCCTTAATCCTCTCTTTATCCTGCTTTGTTATGCTCGATATTTCGCATCCATAGAGGCTATTTTCCGATGTTTTTATAAATAAATAAAGCTGGACACTACACACAGCAGCATCTAGCCCCGAACAAACAGAGCTTTTGTTATATGTCCTAGATGACTGATATACCTAATAAAATATATACATAGATAGATATTTTTATTATACATATAAAATACCCAGAACACCCGAGACAAATATTTTCAGACCGTACAAACATTTATTCCGAGGTGGGAATCGAACCCGCAACTTCGTGTGTCACAGGCGAACCTTCGCCCGCCGCGCCGCAATTATCGTCTTTTTATAAATTACAGGTAACGCCAACAGGCGTTATACGACTAATTTATTTCTGAGGCACCCTTTATCTATAGATTAGTATATATATAGATTAGTATTAATGCAGAGAATTCAGTCTGCATTAAATTTGATCTCAATGTAAATAGACTCTACATAGGTAAACAAGTTTACGTAGAGTCATGTTTTACAAACACTATGTAATGAAATTCCCTTACATTCATTATTTAAATACATGTTTATATATGTACTAGCTACTGCCCGCGGCTTCGCCCGCGTTTTATCGGGATAAAAAAATTGCCTATATGTTATTCCAGGTCCCAAACTACATATATCCATACCAAATTTTACCCTAACCGAAATCTGTTTTTAGTTTTTTCAAAACAATAAAAATATAATTAACTGTGTCGTACTGAACTGTATAAAAAGCTTTATAATCCTATTTCCTACTAATATTATAAATGTCAAAGTTTGTATGGATGTATAGATATTTGTTACTCATTCACGCAATAAATACTAAACTGATTGGGCTAAAATTTGGTATGGTTTGGGACCTGAAGTAACATATAGGCTATTTTTATTCCGATAAAATGCGGGCGAAGGCGCGGACAGTAGCTAGTAATCATAATTTTTTATGTACTTAATATGTGTCAAAAATTGTAGATAGCCAAAACTTTTAGGCAATTAGAATGTTAGTATGAAAATTGGGAATAGCTCTCATTTTGTTGGACACTCGTGGCTGCTGAAAAAGTAGATATTTGAACTTTATCAACCAATTAACAAAGACAATTACAGTCAAATAAGAAGTAGAAACAAATTAGAACTAGTAGGTATTTACAATTGAGCTAACGGCAGACTTTTACAAACAATCTACACGTAGCTTAACTTAAATAAGTTACAAGAGCAGCTTGTTTTGTTCCAAACTGTAAGGTCTGAGACATAATAAGATAATATGGGTCAGGATATCCCAACATCTCATTCTAGACAGGTTGGGCAAGATGAAAGAAAATTCTAATTTCAGGTTATTCTCGTTACTTACTACTAAAAATAAATACCTACATTCATTATTCAAGAAGTCATTGCCAAAGCGTCTAACATAGATCGTTGATCGTTCATTGGCCAGTCAACGTTGATCACCAGTCGAGGCAACATGCGCGCGAGTCGACGTAAAAACCTATAACGTAAAACGTATCTCAAAATACGTGACTTGTGGCTGTGCTTTGATTTACCTGTGATAATGTCGAATAGTTATAATATGAAGGAATTCAGCTCTACGTAAGTTTTTTTATGCAATTTTTTTATGAGAAGATGATTATTTATGGAGATCATGACGAGTTAATATACAAAAGTTTATAATGTGTGTAGTTTAAAGTTTATGGTCCTGAAAAGCTGAGCAGTCTATCATCGGGGATTTTCGGAATAAATAGAGACACTTTTCGACTATGAATTTATCAAACTGTTTAGACAAGGCACATAACTATCGAATATTATGCTAAATTCACAGCAGACGTTATAAAATGACTGACTTAGCTGGTCGAAAGAATTGCGAAAGCATTGCGCGACGAGACTTGGCATCGTTTTACAGGAATGTTTGATAATGGGATTTATGTTTGTGCGTAAAATGTTTATATATTTTTTAAAATTTACGTAGGTAAATAAGTACATTTTATTTATGTAGCGCAAGTGAGATCTAGAATAAAAATAAACCAATGAAATTCATATGTATTTTTAATCTATTTATTCCACTTACATTTGTAATTCGTAATAAAAGTAAGGTAAATGTATTTTAACAATGTGTTTAATTGTATACTTGCCAATTTTTTACGTGTATTAATTAGTACGAATAAATGATAATTATGACCACACTGACTGACATATTATAAAGGCGAAAGTTTGCAAGTATTTGTGTATATTTCTAACTCCTTCACGCTCAAACGGCTGAATGAATTCGGCGAAATTTGGTCTATTGATCTAATTGGCCTTAAGTTAAATAATTATATGTACCTAATCTTTATCTACCTGTAAGTTTACCCAAGATTGTAAAAATTAAATAAAATCTATGGAAAAGTAGCGTTCCAGGATGATAAAATTTATTTACCGCGTATAATACAGCGCAGCTGGTAATCAATAAAAAACACTCACTGCCAGTCCTGCAAAACCAGTACTGGCAAAAGCTGACACAGAGAATTCGATACTAAGTTGACAAATCCGGTCTTGGATTCTTATTGTACCTACAACAAAAAGCTATCTGTCCATTTTGCGAACGCGCTCTTGTAAATTCCGTGAATCTCATGGGCCAACAACACTATTTATTATACATATGTAATGAAGCCTTCCTTACCACCTTCATTAATTTAGATTTTGGCGCGTTTCTTCAACCGACAACAACCTTTGGAAGCATCTGTCAATGCCACTGTCAGAATTTATTGGAGTGAAAAACAATACGACAGTGGAGACCAAACGGTTGAAGTTGCAGATTTATAGAAAAGCTAAAGATAATTATTGTTTCCAAGTATTTAATACCTACCTAGTGAAATAGTCGCTTTTAGTGTTGTTTCTCTTTCAGGTAAAACTACAAACAGTGTCAATTTCTATAGTTTGTCAGTAGAATTGTAACTAATAAAACCTCCACTCTTTCAGAGCAACACACAGAACGTGATTTTATTTCGTCCCAATATAAGGACCTTATACATATGTATATGTATATAGATAATTAAATTCGTATTAATGATGAGATGAGTCAACACAAATAAAAACACTCACTGCCAGTACTGCAAAACCAGTACTGGCAAAAGCTGACACAGAGGATTCGATACTAAGTTGACAAATCCGGTCTTGGATTTTTATTGTACCTACAACAAAAAGCTATCTGTCCATTCGCGAACGCGCTCTTATAAATTCCGTGAATCTCATGGGCCAACAACACTGTTTACTATACATATATAGGTTACTAATATTTAGATAGGTAATTAAATTCGTATTAATGATGAGATGAGTCACCACGAAGTTAAGGAAGGCATAGGTTTTTGGGCCCAAGGTTAAATAAACACCTATAATATTTAACGAAGCTGGTTTTGTTTGAATATCTTTCAAGTGTTTTCCTTGTTTTTTTATATAAAAACTAGCTGCTACCCGCGCCTTCGCACGCGTTTTATCGGGGTAAAAAATAGCTTATATGTTATTCCGGGTCCCAAACTATACCCATACCAAATTTCAGCCTAACCGGTTCAGTAATTTTTGCGTGAAAGGGTAACAAATATCCATCCATACATCCATCCTTACCAAACTAATGTAAGACATTTACCAAAAATTTATTCACTAAAATGCAACAACCTATCTCTGAGTTGAGCGCTATTTTATCTAGCTGGTATCATATATATCATATGTGCTATTTTATCCAGTTAGTCTATTCAGATGCGCTTTTTTATCCAGCTGGTCCATTCAAATGTGAAATTTTATCCAGCTGGTCTATTCAGATGTGCTATTTTATCCAGTTGGTCTATTCAGATGAGCTATTTTATCCAGCTGCTCCATTCAAATGTGATATTTTATCTAGCCGGTCTATTATTCATGAGTGTATCACTCATACTATTTTCGTCGATCATTTTACGTATTTAGATTAGGAATAAAATTCGGCGGAGAAAATAGTATGAAAATAATTACATTCATGAGGAATTTTCTCCCACGAACACTCCGGTTGTGGAATGATCATGTCGAGGTTTTTCCTCAGGACTACCTACAACATAAGGTTATTGAAAAAGGGTCTTCTGACATGTCCTTGATATTGCAGGCGTTTATAGGCTGCGATAACCGCTTTCCATCATGTGGGCCACAATCCTATTTGCCACCTTGGTGGTATAAAAAAACCACTCATGAATAAACCTGAATAGACTGGTATCATGTGAGAAAAGCCAGGAGAAAAAGCTAGTTTTTAATAATAACATCGCATATTTCTCCACATTGCTGGGCTAAAGGTAGGTACATACTATATAAGGAACTAGACGGCTTGTTGTGACTCATATGTTAAATAACCGGTTTCGATGATCACGAAGAACAAGTCTTTTAGTTGTATTAGATTAAGACCAGTGTATAGCAAGTTTCGGTACGCAGTTTTTTTATAGTCCTCCGTTTGATCAAACTTTCTTTTTAACCGACTTTACAAGGAGGAGGCTATCAATTCGACTGAATGTTTTTTTTTTGTATGTATGTTACGCGATATCTCCGCCAATTATGGACCGATTTTGAAAATTCTTATCTATTGTATAGAAAATGATCCCGAAGGGGTCCCATAAAATGTTTATCCCCAGGTATTGATCCCGCAAAACTTAAAATAAGTGTAACAGTAAGGGAATTTGAAGACGGTTTATAGTTTTTTAAAACACGCCTTATTATTTTTATTGTAAACTAGTTTATTTATGTTGCCTGCGGTCTCACACGCTTTATTTCTATAGAAACGTTTAATAAGACATTGTTTACTCTACTGTGTATTGTTATTAAAACATACAATTTCAACCCGATCCGTTCAGTACTTTTGGCGCAAAGAGGTAACAAACACCCATCCCTACATTTATATAAACAGTAGTGAGTAAAGCGTATGACCACTAGGTATCTCACTTGATAAAATGAATATGTGATCTAAGCTAGGGCACGCTTTCCCAGAAGGAACTTATTCACTCTGGATTTGAAGACTCCGAGATTGTACTCTACCGGGAAAACATACGCAGGAAGGTCATACCACTGTCTACTGGTACTTATAACGAAGGTAGAGCGGAAACGTTTGTTTCGGCAGTTTGCTGTGTCACCTGATGGAAAGTGACAATGTGGCCAAGGATTTGGCAAGCGTTGTTTTTAAAAGATAGTTCCGTTGTATTGTATTTATTATTTATGTATTACTTATTGTATGTATTAGTACAATACATGTTACACTTGAAGTCGTTTATTCTAGTTATTTTAAAATATTCACACAAACTTTTCACATAGGAAATACCATATGGGATTGTACAAAGAAAAAACAGACAGCATGACGCTGGACATAACCCTCCCCTTCTGATTGTGAGAGCTAAAGCGCCCTGTCTTCAGCTTACCGCATCCAGCATCTGCCTGCTGTCTTTCGCATGACGTCATCCCATCTGGCCGAAGGGCGTCCTGTATTACATTTGCCGAGCCATGGTTGCTACTAAAGAACACTTTTGCCAGGCGTTTGTCGGTTCTCCGCGAGATATGACCGGCCCACTGCCATTTCAGCTTGATAAACGGATTTCGTCTTTGAGCTATATCGATAATTTTAGTTCTCTGTCGGATGTATTCGTTACGAATCCTTCAAGAAAGTCTGAGCATAGCTCTTCGTGGCTAATGTCCCTAGTAGTTACATTAAACTTTGGATTCGTCACATTACATCAACTGCTGAACAAAGTCTTATCAAATTGTTATTCCTTCGCGCAAAACCATCTGTGGTAATATTACTAAATGGATTTCACTGACGACCGATATGGCACGGCAGGCGAAGGTCCCCTAGCGACGCAGGCTGTTGCGGGTTCGATTTCTGCCTTAGTACAAATTTAATTAAATTAAAATATTTTATTTCGAATAACAAGATCCATATTTTGTTAGTAAAACCACTATATAAAATACTTAATAAATTAAGGTTAGTAACACACACTAATTATAAAGAAAAACGTCATATTACACCTATTACCCTACGCACAAAACATATCCATATAGGAGAGGAGATTCTATCAGCAATAGTTTACAAATGTATGTACGATCTGCACATATTTGTTCCAGGTATTGTGGTAATTTTCCATGCATAACAAAAAATATACATCTGTGTGTGTTGTGTACCTATTGTATTAAGTCATCATTCCCTTTAGCTTAGGACTAGAATCTAGCCGCTTGATGATGCTGTGTGGCTTGTCCAGCATATTTATTATGTTTGCCATCGCCGGTAAAAAGTGATTCACTTGACTATATAAAACTGACTATAAAAATTTACTATAAAAAAAAGCTCTAAGAATCTAAGATTTAATCCAATTTTGTAACATAAATCGCCGGAAAATGCACATTTCATGTATCATACATAAACGTGTTTGGCCGTTCGCATCCTTTAATAGGCGCAGAACCCTAAAAATATGTTTTATAGATATGCATGTAGATCATAGATAAAAGGGAAATCCCTAAGTTACAACACAGGGATTTTCCAGGGATTTTCCTGAGATATTTTGTTATGATATACATACATATTATAATCAAATTATGTGGTGCCCGGCGAAATTAAAGAGTTTATTTTTTCTTAGGAATAAGGACCATTCTAACACACATAATAAGTACTGTTGTACGGCCGTAGACCGTAACTACACCTATCAGTAACCTACTTTAAGTTTAAACGAGTAAGGTCCATAATTTAACTTTTTACATCCATAGACCGAATTACTTACGCTGTGATACACAGATGATATTGATTAAGTAGATTTCTTTCGCAGTAAAAAAATAATTGAGTTCGACTATAAATCATTCACTTATAAGGCATTCCAATTAGGTACTGACTAATGAAAAATTTGCTTGGCATAATCATCATTTTTGATTACTGTACTGATGATGAATGAATGAATGAAGCATTTATGGAGAAATTTGAGCGCGTCGGGGAATGGGGAAACTTAGCGCATACAAGCGTTTTGTAATGATGATGCTGGATGCGGCAAGCTAAAGGCAGGGCGCTATGACGCTCATGAGGGGGAGGCTGTCTGGAAGTGGACTGAAATGGAAGGATGATAATACTGATAGGCACGTATAAAAAAATTATACCTTATTTACATTATTATGCTATTATATACCTCTATACAGCAGCTTTCATGACATTTTTTGACATGTAATATATTTAATTTGTTAAATTTCTGACATAATTTTATTAATTATTGTAATTTTATAAATAGGTACAGCGCTTTTACAACTAACTCTTATTTTTAATTTTAGTATAGGTACTTAATATTTGACTGTCTGTCTGTTTTTTTCTACATACAATCCCTTTTGGTGCTTCCTTTTTTGATTATAAATTGTGTAATAATAATAATAGTGTGATAGGATAAGAGTCATATTTTAGAAACTAACGACATCAAGTGTATACTAAGAAATACCTACGGTGGAAATAAATGAATTGAATTGAATTGAATATGATCGTAACAGAAGGGTTAAGTCAATACTTGGCGTGCTCCCGTCCTAAACGCTATTTTTTTCTACTTAGAATGGTAGGTAACTAAATTCTACATTTCATTGTAACAGACACTCAAAAAGTAGATAAGTACTCATAAAGATAAATGACACAGACGTGTCTGTGTCTACAAAGGAGTAAGGATTTATACAAAAATATCAGATTAAGTACTTAACCCTCAACTACGTATACGTATCACGTAGTTGATGCAACTTTGTGCACAATATACAATTTTAACATTTCTGTACCAACAACAGTAGCTGCGATTCGTGTTTAAAATGGAACGTATTTTTGATGCAATCGGTTTGAATATGTTTTTTTTTATCTTAAACTAACCGGTGCTTGCGGTTTCGCACGCTCTTTTCGGGATAAAAAGCGACCTATCTCCGATTCCTTCTGAGATACCGTCTACTTCCCTGCCAAATTTCCGTTGAGCCGTTGAGGCATGAAAAGGTAACAGATAGACAGACCGACAGACAAAATAGCTTTCTTTTTTATACCTCTAATTATTAGTATGGATTAATATTTGGGACTCACATTCATTTACTCTATACGAACACCGTAAGGCTACATGGTTTTTTTGTGCTATTTTTAAATTATGTCCTTGATGGATATACATATAATTATAAATTTACTTTATAACTTTTTTTATGATAACTTGTAATATTTTTTTTAATTTATTTTAATTGACTTTACTATTGAATTAGGATTGAACTGTAATGGTAGATTTAAGTTGAAAATAAATACTAGATAAATCTATCTATTCAGCTTGTTCAATGCTGCGCCTTCAGATACATATCCGTACTTCAGGTATTACTAGTAAGTAGGTCTATTGCAGTGTCAATAGGCCTCTCTACATTGCGCTTTATTATAAAAGAGGTAATTTGTCCAGAGCTTTGCTAACCTCATCGAATCTCTCCCACATCGTTCTACCAACGAGCAGATTTTTTTGTACGCGCAGTTAAGGGTTAGCAGACTTTCCTTATCATAGCGTAAGATAGCATTAATTACTCTAGTACTCTGGTTTCTATCATAAATCTCTTCAGATACCTGTCTTGGTCACGAACTGTATAATCATAACGAACCAGCATAATCATCCAGCAAGCTTGGCTGAAGAACCTCCGTTACTGAGCCAACACATAATCTGAAACAAATTCGCGCGAAGTTCGTGTATTTTGCGGTTGTTTTCCTATACGAAAAGATGCAAATGTTTCCTCCATGGTCTAAGAAAACAAGGTATGCTCTTCCAAGACACGATGGTCACGTGGGTGTCGCCAGGCTACGTCATCGTCGCCATCGGGGAATAAGAAGACGATAGATAGATAGATATATTGTTTATTTGATTCACAAACATAGACAGCACAAGACAAAAAAACAAACATAGACATTGTAGTAGGTAGGTATCAGTAAAACGACTCTGTTTCCTGGTGTTACCAGTAGCGTACAATCGTAACTCCCCGAACTCCTGTATCAATCTGATAAAACTATGTGGTTTTGTATTTACCAATTATGTATCACATTGACTCGTGTTTAACTAACGCTGTGAACTTGGTAATATACCCTAAAAATCCGTTTGATTCCAACGAGGCAACATGCGATACATCGCTATTAGCGCAGTTTACATGCACTCAGGATGAAGATGAAGAAGAACAAGAACAAGAATAACAAGACGAACAAGAACAAGAAGATCAAGAAGAAGAATTTGAAAGTTGAACGACTCGGACGATTAAATTTCACTACTTGTTTTTAACTTAAATTGGTTTTATCTTTTCAATCTCTGCTAATAGCCATTATTTTTCAATAGTTTCAATTCAAACAGGATCAAAACTGACCCGTGTAAAAACGCGTTAAGTACAATAACTCATAGGTGGCGAGGAAACGTGTGCAAATTATGACGATTACAACTTTTACAACTTTTTGAATCGTTATATCTCAAAAACGGTGGCTCGTAGAAAAAAAGTATTAATAAATTTTTTGTAGATAATTTTATGGTCTACAGTTTTTGTCTGAGGTATTTTTATGATAAAACTTCCCGTTTTGCTGAAAATCGCGAAAAACTAATTTTTTTGACCTTTGACCTTGAATAAACTTTTATCCTTACAGGGGAAAGATGGGGAACTTTCAAATTTTGTTTTTAATGATATTTTAAACAATCTTACCGATTTTCAGCTTGGTGGGAATTTAGGTAACTTCGAATGTCTAAATTGACCGGACTATTCTACATTTTATTGAAATGAAG
Organism: Eupithecia insigniata; assembly: GCA_947859395.1. Taxonomy (NCBI): domain Eukaryota; kingdom Metazoa; phylum Arthropoda; class Insecta; order Lepidoptera; family Geometridae; genus Eupithecia; species Eupithecia insigniata. The sequence continues at coordinate 13,854,915 of OX401998.1, read as the reverse complement.
TGGCAACTGGACAGTGACGTTACCTGGAGACATTCCCGGAAGAGTAGACCTGTTTTCTTGGATTGACTGACTGAGCTGTCCAAGCCAAGGTGTTTCATTCCATCACACTTAATAACAATGACGAAATGACTTTTGAATTTGGAACACTATTTAATTAAAAAGTTTGTACGCAATTCGCTTCAATAAAGTCCTGGCCGGTAATAAAAAAAAGCGCACGTTTAGCGTAATTTTATTGCTTCAGGAACGCAAAAAATGTTTAATACTGCCAAAAGAGTTGAATCGAGCGAATCTGTGCCAAATTCCGTGTCGAAGTCTCGGAAACGGAGTTCCTGAATAGCCCTGCTGACCTCTCCCCGGTCGGTCGGTTCGTCCGTCCCGCCGGATTATGAGAGCGACGGAATCGTGATATCCCATTCGTTCCACCAATGGGACAAATGGAACAATAATAGTCTGAATTAAAATGATGGCCCGTTCGTCCCACCAATATAGGCGGTGGAACGAACGGGATATCAAATAGTTGACGGAATAGAAAGTTCACATGTGTTTGTGCACACACTTGTGCACTTTATTTATGTCCTCCGAAGGTAACTAATCATAACCAATACAAGCCTATGTGCGAAAGGAACACAACCTGAATGGGTACCTTATACGCTGTGATCATAATTTCGTCTCCCCTAAAATAAATAATGTTCACTCTGTGCTCACTAATGTTTGTACGATCTGCAAATATTTGTTCCGGTTATTCTGGGTATTTTCTGTGTGAAAAAGAATCTATGTATGTATGTGTGTATTAAGTATGTGTATCAGTCATCTCTGAGTCATCTAGTAGGTACCCATAACACAAGCTCTGCTTAGCTTGGGGCTAGATGATGCTGTGTGGATTGTCCAGCATTATTTATTTATTTATTTAAAACGTGACATCATTTGACTTCAATAAATAGTGAATACTATCGCTGAATATTATTAATTCCAAATTTCAGTCAAGAGAGAAAAATACAGGTTTTTTTTACGATTTTAACCTTGATGTTTCGTTCCGTACATACAAGTTACTACATTCCTGCTAACATTTCATAGGTTTTCAGTCATACTTGCTATGGTACCTACGACGAATAAAATTTTACGCTCTCATGATAAGTTATTGACTTAATGTATGTACATATGTATTTTATACTCTATCAGGTACAGATACATATTTTCTAGGAACTTAAGAAGTGCTTTAATTTGTATCTTATTTATGTTTGTTTAGTTAATGAATTTTAATTCAGCGTCTTGGGGACGCTTCCTACTGCTATTGATATGGATCAGTTGAGCTATCTGAAGATTGTTTGCAACAGTCTGCAGTTAGCTCAATTGTAAATAATAGTTTAATTTGTTTATATTATTTGATTATTATTTTTTTTTGTCTATAAAGAATGAATTAGGGCGATACTTGTTATAGCCACCTAGCTAGGACTTAATGAAGTGAAGTACTTTATTTTTCCTTCGGACCACAAACAGTTGAATCGCGCGAGCCCTAGTGAAAATTCAAATAAATCAATATTTATATGAATTTTATGATACTAGAAATATTGATTTATTTTGACGACCTTTGTTATAAAACTACGTACGACGTTTGTTATAAAACTCAGCTAGATTTTGTACAGTCGCCAAATATTAGTGTCCATGTTTTGTTTACATCACAGTTGTCTGGTAGAGATCGCTCTCGAGAGATAAGACCGCCATTTGTAACATAGTTTTAAAATTGTTGTTTTTGTATTTCTATTTCTTACCATTAAGTGTGCAATAAAGAATTTTCTATCTATCTACATTTTAGAAGATCCGTTAGTTTTTCTGCTCTTGTTATCTGCGGCCAAACAGAATCAGGATATGCCTAAAATTGTTGAATCATTATATTATCTACAGGCCTTTGATAATATAAAATGTTTATGTTCTTAGAATTTAAAAGAACGAGCATGTTTGTTGACTAACCTTGACTCAGATTCATTTACTAATCTCTTAATAACTTACAGACAGTCTTATTATTTATACCTAAATCTTATTTTTATGACGAACTTCCCCTTGACCAAAATAGTGACTGCGGCAATGTAAAAGTATAAATATTTCCCATAGACGTATACTTACTACGGACAAAGAATCTGTGAGTAAAAACTAATAGAATCATGGCGTGTTTTAAAAAACGATAAGCCGACTTCAAATTCCTTTACTATTACACTTATTTTAAGTTTTGCGAGATAAACATTAATCCCCGGGGGATAAAAATTTTGGAGGATTTGGGAAAGGACTCCTTTGGGATAATTTTCTATACAATAGTAAAAGAATTTGAAAATCAGTCCATAATTAGCGGAGATATCGCATAACATACATACAAAAAAAACATACCGACGAATTGAGAAACTACTCCTGTTGAAGTCAGTTAAAAATTTGATAGATCTTCGGTTTTAACTTTTTGGAAAAGTTACAGAGAAGGGTAGGTATATAAAATTAATAACAATGTTTTGATAGGTGCCTCATTTACTAAAATGCTTATGCCATTACGTTGCTTAGAGGTGCTTAGATGTAACCCAGTGTCCTAGCGAACCACATACATAGACAAGCGCGATATACCTACATCAATGAGTATACAATAACTACCGTAAGACTACACATAGCGACTTTTTACTCTGCCTACATATACCGTCGCGAGGAAATAATTAATATTTTAAAATACTTTTTTTAAAACAAGCTTTTATTATCATATAGGATCAAAGTGATTAGGAAGACAAATCCAATGAACCCAAACTCGACATGATTAAGTCGTTTTGTTTAAGAGTTCCTATCGCCACCTTCAGTCTCCATCATCAGACTAGCTCGATGGTACCGTACCAGGACATTACATTTTCACAGAAATTACATAAGTATACCAAATTCCAGCTCAATCGTTTGAGGATAACTGGGCTAAAATTCAATTTCAAGATTTGTCCCACGCAAACTAACATGGCAAGTAGAATGAAAGCTTGTTAAGAAAGATAATTATTCATTTGTTTCAGGGCTGTAATAACCGACAACGTGATATACCCGTCAACGATATCCATCAACACAATCAACACGAAGTGTAAGCAGGATGATCTCGAGAACTCGTACGATCCCTTCGCTAGTCGGAAACTGGAGCATCCGAACTCGTAAGTAATTAACATAACAACAGTCAATAACAAGGTGTTTTTTTTTAATCCGGAAAAAAATGTGCACGCATTATCGTACTGCCACGGTACTACAAAAATACAAAAAAAGAAACTTTAAAACTATGTTATAAGTGGCGGTCTTAGCGCTCGAGAGCGAACTCTACCAGACAGCCGTGGATGGATAGGATCGTTGGATAGTACTATTTACAGGGCGTATTGAGTAAATGCCCCACGTATACCCTATAAATGCCCGTTTAATGCATATAAAAGGACATATATTGGGCATTTACTCAATACGCCCTGTAAATGCTCAGCATAAACCCATCTCTAGGCTCAAGGGAATCCCTGGAAAGCAAAAGGGAGATATTAAACTAGCGTATTTCTCCCTACCTTTTATCAAAAGCCTCTATAACTAAATTATATTCTAATAAAAATATAATGAAAAAATATAAAGAGAACTTTCTATATTCAAGTGTTTTCAAACACTTTACATTAACAGGTCTTACGCTGATAAAACGGAACCAATGGTTTTCACATAAACTGTTTCTTTTCCAGGGATGTGAGATCCTTCGCCAACCTCCTGAAGTCCTCGCTAGGATCAGGCATCCTGGCGATGCCAGCTGCTTTTAAGAACGCCGGCACCGTCGTCGGTGTCTTCGGAACCATTATACTTGGATACATTTGCACACATTGCGTTTATTTATTGGTAAGTGTAGAGAAGAAACTTTAATTGTTAATATTGTGTTATATTACGATGTAAAACTAGAAGCTGCAGAGAATCGTTGATTAACTTTAACCTACCCCGGAGGTACAGCGTAATATTAGCATATGCATTATTTTTAAGAACTTTCTGAATCTCATTTTAAGTGAACATTTTATATTTTTATGAGAAATAAATATATTTAAACCGAACTTGACCTAGCAAAAAACCGAAGTGATATACATCAAAGGTAATGAATGAACATCTAAGCATAGGTACCTTAAAATTTATAAAATTTAAGTGAAATAAAGATTCTAGAAGCTATATCCTACTAATATTATAAATGCCTTTGTAATGGATGTATGGATGGATATTTGTTACTCTTTCACGCAAAAACTACTGAACCGATTAGGCTGAAATTTGTAAGGATGGGAGTTATTGGATATTTTGGCTACCGGTTATTAGTTGGGTATTTTGTTTCAATACCGCTAGTACCAACTGGTACCCAATAACGTTACAATACTCTATACCTGTTCTGATTTCTACCGAAGATATTTCTAACCGATTTGGTTAGAAATACCATCTAACCGATTTGGTTAGAAATACCATCTAACCGATTAGGTTAGAAATACCATCTAACCGTTTTGGTTAGAAATACCATCTAACTGTTTTGGTTAGAAATACCAAATACTTGTTGCAGCTACATAACTTTACGGGTGAACGGTCCGCTAGTACCTATGCGTAGATGATAGTTAGGTAAGTATAGGTATTGAAGCGTTGGGTAGTTATGGCTCACGGTCGGTTAGGCGCGATGCTCGCTTTGCACAGTTATTCCCTAGCGGTATGCGGATTTTACAATAGCGTTAGATATTTTAGGACCATGCTAACAGGTACTGAGTTAGTTATTGAATACCGGACTCATCTCTAGAAATTTGGTATGGGTATAGTTTGGGACCTGGAATAATATATAAGTAATTTTTTATGCCAATGAAATGCGGGCGAAGGTGCGGGCAGCAGCTAGTTCCTTTGATATGAAATTATACACGATACCTACCTACAACAATCACCAAGTAAAAAAAACAATGAATTTTTGCACAGACACGCACTAACTTAACTTTGGTCTCTAGGTTAGAATAGACAATAATGACATCGCATCGTCATACATTGTGTACATTGTTGAAGTTGAAGGAATGAATTTCAAATAATTTACGCATTCTATAACAAAGTGACGTAATTTTTCTCTATTCTACACCAGACAACAATCCCCGTGCTAGGGGGCGAATAACACATTTTCTATATAATAAGTTTACCTTATTATATACTGCTGAATGTTATAAAAGGCTGTGAAATAAATAATTATCTATCTATATATATAACATATACCTACTTCTAAAAATCAGTACCATAGAACAATCAATAAATTTTTGACTTGGGTTGGAACGTATTGGAACGGCTTCTTTTCATCCAAGAAACAAAGCACGCAAAGTTGCGAGCAAATACTAGTTATTCTGCCTGTGGCTTCGCACGTGTTGTTTCTATGGAAAGGTTATTTATATCCCATGGGAACTGATGGGATAAAAGGTAGGTAGCCTATGTTTGATTCCAGGCCTAGAACTACCTGTATGCAAAATTTCAGCCCGATAACTACAGTATTTTTGGCGTGGAGAGGTAACAAGCATCCAATCATACATCCAAACATTCAAACTTTCGCATTTATAATTTAGTGTAATGACCACAGCGACAAGTAAGATGAAGGTCTTCGTTCGACTCACTGCGCACTGGCTTGATTAAATTTAAACTATAAATAATCATGACTAGTCATTACTAGTCATTACTAATGTGGAACGTACTAATCATTAATAGTCATTCTTAATCATTACTAGTCATTACTAGGCATGACTAGTCATCACTAGTCATGACTAGTCACAGCGACAAGTAAGATGAAGGTCTTCGTTCGACTCACTGGCTTGATTAAATTTAAACTATAAATAATCATGACTAGTCATTACTAGCGATTACTAATGTGGAACGTACTAATCATTAATAGTCATTCTTAATCATTACTAGTCATTACTAGTCATGACTAGTCACCGCGACAAGTAAGATGAAGGTCTTCGTTCGACTCACTGGCTTGATTAAATTTAAACTATAAATAATCATGACTAGTCATGACTAGTCATTACTAGTCATTACTAGTAATGACTAGTAATGATTAAGAATGACTATTAATGATTAGTACGTTCCACATTCGACTATAATTCAATTATTCACGTTACAGGTCAAAACATCTCAGGATGTTTCGAAAGTAGCAAAAGCGCCATCCTTGGGATACGCTGAGACAGTCGAAGCCGTATTTGCCACAGGACCCAAGAGTCTACAGAAAATTTCAAGAGCATCTAGGTAAATATCACCAAAGCTATATCATCAATACCAACCTGCGACGTTGGAGGCCGCAAGTTCGATCCCCACCTACGGACAAAAAAAAAATTGTACGATCTGCAGATCTGGATATTTATTCCAGGTGTCCTATTTATTTTTGTATTGTTTTCTTACTGTTTCTACAGATTCTTATATCTGCATGGGAATCTGTAGATAGTGCCTGTAACATTGGGAATTTGTAATATTGGACATATGCATCTATGTAATGCATTGTATGTTATCGAAGTTGTTGATCATTATGTCTACCTAGGCCAAATGGTCCAACTAGGTAAATCCAACTTCGATAAAGAGTTCAGCCGACGAATCCAACTCGGATGGGCAGCGTTCGGGAAACTTCGCAATATCTTCTCGTCACAGATACCGCAGAGCCTCAAGACGACAGTCTTTAACCAATGTGTGCTACGGAGTGATGACTTACGGATCCGAGACGTGGTCGCTCACTATAGGCCTTGTGCATAGGCTCAAAGTCACCCAGCGAGCTATGGAGAGAGCTATGCTCGGAGTTTCTCTACGCGATAGGGTCCGGAATACGGAAATTCGTAGAAGAACCAAAGTTACCGACATAGCTCTCAGAATCAGCAGGCTGAAATGGCGATGGGCAGATCATATAGCTCGTAGAACCGATAACCGCTGGGGAGTAAAGGTTCTCGAGTGGCGACCGCGATGCAATGCTAAACGGAGTGTGGGAAGACCTCCCACTCGATGGACCGACGACATCGTAGCGGTCGCAGGGAGTCGTTGGCTGGAGGCGGCTCAGGACCGCTATTCGTGGCGTCGTTTGGGGAGGCCTATGTTCAGCAGTGGACGTGTACGGGTTGATGATGATGATGAATGCATTGTATTACACTCGAGCCATTCTCAATGTAGGATTTTTGTAGATAACTGCACAAAAAGCTAAAATTCACTTTTTGTCATCGACTTAAGATCTTCAAAACTTCACCCTTCTGTTTTACTCTATTATTCATATTTTATTTTGGGAATTTAGGTATATTCATTCATATTCATATAATATATGAATGAAAATACATATATATATATATATTCCCAAAAGTTACCGATCTTCCCATAGCATTACAAAATTTGCAGACAGGAATTTCTAAACTTGTCACTTTCCCAGCAAATAATGAGTAATATTCGAGCGCTGATGTCCATTGCATATTTCAGGATATTTATAGACTGGGCGATGGCGTTCACCATACTTGGCGCCTGCGCTGTCTATGTCATACTGCTCGTCGATTCTGTGCGACAGGTATGTCTATTTTGGCAACGGATTATCCTATAACGTTTGACGTGATGAAAAGAAATTGAACCGTTGTGAATTTCCCGTGAAAATAAAGCATGACTCATGAATATGTGGGATGAAAGTGTTGTTAAATACAAACAATAAGGTGTTGTTAACATTGCCATCTCATGGGGGAGAGTTGATGAAAGGAAGGCATGAACATTATTTATTATGTATTTATTTATTTAGTATTAAGCCATTTAAAAAGCTTTGCTAGACGGTCTAAGCTATAAATTTTTGGATGAAATCAAACGGCTAGTTTTTTATAATAACTTAATCACACTAATAAATGCGAAAGTTTGGATGGATGTTTGTTAGCTCTTCACGCCAAAACTACTGAACGGATCGGGCTGAATTTTGCATTCAGGAAATTCTAGACTTGCAATCAAACAATAAGCTACTTTTTATCCCATAAATCAGTTCCCACGGGATAAAAATCCCTTTTAAACGTTTCCATAGAAAAAATGCGTACGAAGCCGCGGGCAGAAACTAGTAGGTATATAGCTAAACATTAAAGAAAATGGCGCAGATGTAATTAAGATAATTTCTATTTCCCTCTTTCATAGATAAAACTCTATACATAATTTATAATAACGAGTAGGTAACTTCTTTTTCAATCTTTTTAACTGAATATCATGGCGCTGATTATGAGAGGACTATGCCCAGTAGTGGACTACTAATAAGCTGATGATGATTCAATAATGTAAGAAACGATAAGCCAAAAAATGTAAAAGCGCCCGCGCTTTGTTTTCTGCCATGTCCGAGCCAGCAAGTTTGGAGGTCGTACATTGTTCGTTTAACTTAGACGCTATGTGCTAAGAGAATTTATAATCACTAGGTGTATATATAGTGGCACGTAACTTTAGCGCTGACCGTTATTGCGAAGTAAAAAATAAGGTACCTGGACGGGGCTAGCGGTACATTACCCATGCGCAGCTATCCCCTCCGCATATCGCTCAGCGCTAGACTTACGTGCCGCTACATACTTGTACGTAGGTAAATAATGGTAAATAAATATCTATCTGCCAGCTTTGCTACTAGCTGTCTAGGAACCGAGCGGATGCCAGCTAACAAAGTTGTTGCATGCCACGTGGAACTGTGAATAGTTCCCAAATTGCAGTTTCTGTGCCAAGAAATCTTTTGCACTGTGCATTTTTACCTAAGTACCTACCTACTCAGCTAAATCGGTGCAAAATATCGGTTGACGACTCCGACAACGAAAATAAGATAGCGTGGCGATACACAATGCTACTAAAATGGTCTTTATGATGGGGCGTGATGAATGAGGTTCACCCGGTTCACGGTTTCACCCGCGTTAAATGCGAATTTTAAATTACTAAGGGGATAAAAAGGTCTTTTTTCCCTAAATCTCGCCTGGAAATTCATAACTAAAAGTAGCCTATCTTACTCTACGTTATTTGAACTATCTCTATGCCAAAAATCAAGACGTTTGGTTGTTTTTTAAGGACGTAAATGAAGGAAGATTTTTCGTGAAAAAGTTCGAATTTTCCTATACCTTGGGAATTTGATTTTTCCCAGGACCTACAAGACCCTAGCCTCCATCCTTTCAAATTACTCTATGCCAAAAATCAAGTCGATTGGTTGCTTAGTTAGTGCGTGAAGGAAGGACAAACAAACAAACACACTTTCGCATTTAGATTAGTTAGGATATGCGTCAGTCAGGTGCTTTATTTCTTATAGACCTACAGGACTCTTGGACACGTCACAAAATTCTAATTATGGAATAAAACTAGGAAATAAAGTGATCACTTTGATTTTTTGTTCACTTCAATCTGTTTAATCTATACTTATAATATTATAAAGAGGAAAGATTTGTATGTAAGTACCTATGTTTGTAACTAATTGGCTCAAAAAGTACTGGACCGATTTTAAAAATTCTTTCACCATTTGAATGCTACATTATCACTGATTAATATAGGCTATGTCCTGCATTTACTGTACGTTTATGCGTAAATGTTTAACAAATAAATGTCCACCCGTGCGAAGCTTCTAGTGTAAAGAAGCGAACAAGAAACATTTACCTTGTTAGGTTGTTAGTTTTCTGTGCAAAACTCGTCCAGCATATTTTTTTTAATAATTGTCCTTTTCAGATAGTACAGCACTTTTACCCTGAAGTAATCATATCCAAAACGGAGTACTGCCTGATCTTCCTCGTGCCTCTCCTCATATTCACTCAGATCAAGAACCTCAAATACCTGGCTCCATTCAGCGGATTTGCCAACGTCCTTCTGGTTGCTACGTTTGTCATCTGTCTGTACTACATCTGTGATGACTTCCCTGATATCGATGACAGGCCGATGAGTGTTGATATTGGGAAATTGCCACTTTTTATTGGGTAAGAGTGAAATGAAACTTGGTTCCTGTTACTTACTGCCACATTCACAGTCACTTAATGGCTACATAGGCCGTTCCTTAGTGTAGATTTGCGCCTAAAATGGCTACTTCGAGGGTGCACTCAATCCAATTTCGCGCCTTTGCGAGCGCTCGCAAGGAGCGCTCGCAAAGGGCGCTAATGGATCGAGTGCACCCGAGAACATAGTTCGAGGGTGTAATAGCTACTTGCAACCGAGGTAAGCATTGTACTTTACATCATAATGGCGAGGCAAAACAAACATATACTTAGGTATGACAAAATGTAATTTTTATTAGAAAAATTAATTATTTATTAAAAGATTTTGTACAACATCTTCAGCTTCGAGATGACAGAAATCAGGCGTGCGGACCAGTTCTTCATCTGATGAAGTACTTGACATACTGAACTACCACTTTAAACTTGTTTGTTGATTGTTTCACCAAGGAGTTTTGCATAGCTTGAACTGTAAAGTCTTTACAATTAAAACAAAGTGTGACGTAATGAGATATGAAAATGGAATTCCTATAAAAATGTACTGTGTTGCGAATACCATCTTACACAGCCTCTTTGCTTAATTTGTAAAACCTTCTTGCCGAGCATTATGATGAATGAAAAAGTAAAGTAACCTCTATGTACAGGTTGCAACAAAAAGTAAGGACCAAACTTTAAGGGGTGGTTCAGATGCGATCACTGAAAAAATACAAAACCTAGACAAAAAGTTCTGGTCTAGGTCAAGTTAGGTTTCAGTTCTTTTAGTAATGTTGGGGGTTTATTTAACTGTGTTCTAAGAATCAATTTGAACCGTGAAAGTTAGATCTTAACTTTTTTTTTAGATTGGTTGTTTTGTATAGCAACCAATTTTACACCATGTCGTCGGTGTAACAATGCGTTCAATGTATTATGCACACATGACCGACCATCACAGGGCATGACTGAATTCGACATTCTATTCCTTTAAACAAGATCTGCTACGCTCTTCTTTCATCGAATCCTCCGAACTCGAACTATCAAAGCAAATGGTCCAAACTATTTGAGTAAGTAATCAAGGCTAAAATTTCTTCCAGTACAGTTATATTCGCCATGGAGGGCATCGGCGTGGTCCTCCCAGTAGAGAACACCATGGCTAAACCCCAGCACTTCCTTGGCTGCCCAGGAGTGCTGAACATCACCATGTCTTTAGTGGTCTTGCTGTATATGCTGATGGGATTTCTGGGCTATGTGCGTTATGGGGATACCGCTGTTGGGAGTATAACGCTCAATCTACCCACTGGAGAAGTGTAAGTATCTACTTACTTCAAATCCAACCTAGCTCCTTTTTGTAATGGTCAATAATAGACGACGTTTGAACGACCACAATCTCACGTGATAGAAAATGACGATGTGACCGGGTAGTGCTGATGGCAATGATGTGTACCTTTATTTGATAGGGCCTATTAGAGCTTACACTTGTTAAGCATATCAATCAAGACTCTCTTGCTATACCTACTCGCTAGTAGGTATAGCAAGAGAGTCTTGATTGATCGTGTTACTAGGTAGGTACTTACCCACCTAGATTTGGTCACCATCCTTTCATTCGATAGAAGATTATATCATGGTAACCAGAACAAATCCACCTGGCACATCTCTTACCTACACTTTTTCTTTTTTTACTCTTTGTCATCTTTTTCAAGAAGTCTGAACATTTGATGTTTTTCAGGGCTGGATTCATGGCGAAGATCTTCATCATCCTTGCTATATTCTTCACGTACACCCTGCAGTTCTACGTACCGATGGAGATCGTCTGGCGCAACACCAAGGAGCATGTCACGCAGAAATACCACACCCTGGCACAGGGTATCATGAGGGCAGTGTTTGCTACACTTACCGGTAAGGACGGTAGACTAGTTAGAAGCCTCTTCTACGTTACACCAGGCGCATGGGAACCAAGGTTGATTCGAAGCCTGTGTAGTTTGTGATTCGAAGCTCGTCAGTATTGTATTCTCTTTGATTCGAAGCCTTATTTTATTCAGTGCACTGAGGCACCTAGGTTTCCCAGTTTCATGCCATTTATTCGAAAAGTCCACCTATTAACAACTGCAACTGGTGGAATAGAAAATAAAATGACCGTATGTATTTCAACCTGTTTTTTACATTTTTATTTCAGTGGCAGCAGCAGCAACACTACCTCAACTGGAGCAAGTCATCGGCCTTGAAGGTGCATTTTTCTACTCTTTTCTCGGCCTGATAGCCCCATCTATACTGGATCTTATATTCAACTGGGAGAGAGGACTGGGCAAGTTCCAGTGGATAATGTGGAAAGACATTGTTTTGATCCTGTTTGGATCATTTGTGCTAGTCGCAGGAGTCACCCAAAGTATTAGAGAAATTATAAAGCTAAACGAATAGATAGCAAGAACGTGATTATTATGAATTTTTACTAATCTGGTAGCAAATAAGTACCTGTTTTTATAAGCATAAGAATTTCAGATAATTAGGTGTGAGACCATAAAGTTTTAATCTGCATAAATAAATACCTATATTTTAAACCATTTTTATTAAGTCCCTGACCTGTTACAAAATTGATCTTTATTCTCATAGTGATGGGCGCATAATTAGGGGAGGCCTAATCCAGCAGTACATCATAGGCAGTTATGATTTATTTATGAGGTCACAGTCAGGATAGAGATGTAACGCATCGGTGTCATAGGTTACGGAAAGACTGATCAGATCAGACAGAGAGCAGGCGATTTCCTTCGTCCGAGAGAGAAGATTGAAGCTGTCACGATGTAGTCAATTATTGACAGTTGACAGATGACAACCAGCAGTCAGTTTAGTTTAAGTTGACATTGACCGTTTTTAAAAATAGCGCCTTTTTCAATACATACCTATTAAATTATGTATGTACTTTCTAGAATTTTTTTATTATTTTTTCCCCAAGAATTTGTTATGTACTCTACTGCTTTGACTGCAAGATTTGGTTACTTGCAAAAGAAAGCTGAGTGTTATGTGATAGCAATAACTGAAGATAGATTCATTCACATTTAACACTTGCGCAAAACAAAAATAATCCAAAAATATCTTTTCAGTTTTCACCGAGTTCTGTGTGGGAGAGTGTTCTGTTGCTGTTTCTCACAATAATACGGCTGTTCTTAATCATTTGTTGCGTACACATCTGCCAAGTGACCGTAGTCAGTGGTGTAACCACGGTACAACTATTTGTACCTAATAGCGTGTACATTCAAACTGTTTCCTATCCTATACGCGTAGCTTACTCGTATCCATCGATCGACAAAAATTATGCAATAGCAAAGCTACTACAGAGTTATCATCAAGTTTTCAGTGACAAAGTTGATAATTACATCATAAAATGTCTGGAAATATCAATTACAAGCTCGTAAGTACATGACCGCATTTGATATCAGATTACTTATCGATTTGATAGTAAAAAGCAATTGATCACCGGTTGTAGCCATGTACCGAATTCATTACGTATCTGTCGTCCAGCATGAGTGATTCAGAGACCCTGGTAGCGTAAATCGGACTAGTTTGGACAGTGTGCATAATATAACCTAACTTTGTTCATGTTTTATGTAATTTGTGTACATGTCCCTCGCGTGGCTGTTGAGATATAAAGTTCAAGGTCCTCAAGTTGTCATTTAGAAGTCATTTGTGTGCTTATTGCTGTGCAGTGTGTTTGTGTTGTAATTTGTCCTCTACACTTGTGCTGTGTGTATTATTAATTTTATTGTGAAGACTAAAAGATGAGTAATTTAGAGGTGGAGGTCACCGATTTCATGGAAAAGGTTCCAGTATGTATAATTGAATGTCCATATTACAGTCTTAATTCATTGGAAGGGGAATTAGTCTAGCTATTTTTAATAATACCTCAGGTTAGATTAATTGCCCTTTTCATTCTACCTACTAATCTAATGAATAGAATTCCCTTTCACTTATCTCCAAATTCAACTTATCTTTGATAGTAGGTGTCACAACTGAAAATGGTCCATTTGGTACATCGTTCTTTATCATTTCAGACTGATCTTCATTGGCCTGGTCAATGTAAATATTAATTATTTATGATTGTATTGAACTAATATTCAGAAATACTTTAGCATTAGCAATCCCATTAAATTTAGAAGATAACATTGCAATTCATTCTAAGTATGAAATAGATTAGCTCATAGGCTCTTAAACAAAATTTTTCTTTATTATTAATCATAGAAAGTAGAAATCTATATTTAGAACTTTCACATTATATAATTAAGCATAGTTAAGCAAAAAGCGACCAGCCAAAACACCGCGTTCAAGAAAGTGTTTGGATGCTAGTCGCTTCCTGCTCAACTACGCTCAATTGTTGGTATCTTATTCCATCTAAAAATCCTAATCAAGCCTGTTCTAGATAAATTACTACCAATAACAGAAGCTAAAATTATGATGTGCCGTGCAAGGTCCACCATTAAAACAAAAGAGCTTTGAATCTTTTCAAATACTAAAAAAATACGAAATAATCCATCTTGGCAATATCAATAAACTGTAGTGATTGTGCACAGGACACCTGACACAAAAGTTGTCCCTGTGGTCCTGTACAGAATAACTGCACAAGATAACAGGGAATAAGGGGAACAAACATCATAATGCTACAATAACCTTGATTCTAGGTATTACCTATCATCATAGGTGTTGGTTCCGTGGTGGTTCTCACCACAGTGCTAGCCAACTGCTTGTGGGGCAAAAGCAGCAAGAAAAGCAAGAAGAAGCTGGTAGCGTTAGTGGACCCGAATACAAAGTACCCTCTACCACTTATTGAGAGGGAGGAAATCAGCCATGACACCAGGAGGTTCCGATTTGGATTGCCTACTCCTGAACATGTGCTAGGTAAGATTGCTGCGCAGATATTGTTTACTTGTTTCTCTTATAGCTCAGTAACCTTACTGAAGTTGGTCATTTAATTTGCTTCCGAAAGAAGACTGATACGTTTGAGTGACGCAAATTCAAGGAGACCTAAACTCACCAGTTAGGTACTTTTTTTTTGTTCTGTTTTCATCTGCTATCAGTCTTCTGACTATGAGCAAATTTGATGTAGGTGAGAGTCGTTTCAAGGAATTGGTCCAGCGATCATTTCCCCATTGTTTCCTTTTATCATGCGTCAAGCTCTATGATGTGTTGTCGCAGCAGCAGCAGTTATGTACAGCTGCTGCTGCGACAACACATCATAGAGCTTGACACATGATACAGGTTCATGTTGATTGGATACCTACCACAGTATGTATTTTCACTCAAAAATAATTTGATGTAGTTTTCTATCTCTACACCAGCCAAACTTGATGTAGAATATTTGTACACAAACCGCCCATACTTAAAATTCACTCTGCTGTCGCGTCTTTTTATACACAATTAGTATTATTTGTCGATATGAAAGAAACTCTGCGCCCAGCAATTGAGTTTTTTTTGTGTCCTGGTTTGTTTACAAACATTTCACATCTGGTTTGGAGTGAATAGAACTAGAATTAGGTTGTATTTTCCTAATTAACTTCTAAATATAACAGTGTAGTCTGAAGATAAGATAATACATAGGATAAGTTAAGATAAGATAACATAATCTTGCAAATAATATCTTGAATATTTTGTAGTCATTTATCAGCATACAAAGCATACCTATGTTTTTTCTCAAAATGTTGAGAAGTCATTATTGGTCAAAACTCAAGGTGGGTTATGTAAGCCTATTAGTTGAGAGAGGCCCCTGAAGAAAATTATGTTTGTCTGTCCAATCAAATACTGGACATATTTTTTTAAAGCCTACCTATACACTAGCCAAGTTTAGCTAGTGTATAGGCCTCCTATATACCCTATACACTAGCCAAGTTTGGCTAGTGTATAGGCCTTGTTTGATTGAATTGGAGGAAAGTCAGGCAGGACTGCTATGTGTGAGATCTTTGTCCAGCAACAAATAATGCTGGACAATTCAGACAGCTGGACAATTCAAAATCTAGCCCCAAGCTAAGCAAATCTTGTGTTATGGGTACTAGATAATTGATATACTTAATATTATACACTACTATATACTCGTAGATAGATATTTTTTATTATACATCCAGAACACCCTGAACAAATATCTGCAGATCGTACAAACATTTGTCCCGAGGCGGGAATCAAACCCGCAACCTCCTGCGTTGCAGGCGGACCATCGCCCGCCGCGCCGCAGAGGTCGTCGAGCAATGGACGTTTGTGGACTCATAATATGATGATATACGAGTACCTTGTTCATTGACCTCTCGTCCTATCTCACCTCTGCACCCCACAGTGAATGAGTTTCATCACCCTACGGGACCACTGCACTTTTCCGGGATCAAAAGTAGCGTATACGTTAATCCAGGATGTAAGCTATCCTGGTACCTAATTTGATTTGATGACCAAAGCCGTTTATGCGTGAAAAAGTTACAAATATACACAATGCATACATACAAAAAAAAAACGCTCGCCCTAATTTATTTATTTTACTTGAATTTATAAGATACTAGCTGCTGCCCGCGCCTTCGCCCACGTTTTATCGGGATAACAAAAAGCCTACATGTTATTCCAAGTCCCAAATATCCATACATCCATCGTTACAAACTTTGACATTTATAATATAGTAGGAAGGAAGTAGGATAGGATACGCAAACGTTTTCGATTGATCTTGTTCAGCAATTTATGTCCAACCAAGAAGACCAAGAAGAAACAAACCCCCCCCCCCCCCCCCTTTTTAGGCAAACAGAAACAGATTTTCAATGCTTTATTGGTTTACGCACAATTTGCGAGTGTGGTGGCTTAATTACAGGCTTCTGAATTATTCTCTCGCATTGTCGCGCGTTCTTCGCTGTGCCTTACTTGATAATTCAGGGTATTTATAGGTCGGGCGATGCTTGATTAATTGCTTTTTAGACGATTATGAGCCCTTTCTTAATGATAGCAGGAGCTTTATATATGCTGTGTGAATTGTCAAGCATTATTTATTACAACTCTTTAAATTGTCTGTATTCGATTCGAACAAAATCCGCTTTGCACTTTCAATAGAACTTGCACTGCAACATCTGTTTACTATTCAAACGGAATAGTAACACCATGTACGGAACGTCTTGCAATGCCTTCAAGATTAGCAGATCATGTAGGTAACACATAAACATTACCTTATTATTATTAAGGATCAAGTTCCAAAGGCTTTTGGAATTCGCAGCCTCATTGTGCAGTGAACGCGAAGTGTGCCTGCGTCTCTCTAACTGGAGCGAGCTGAGAGTTTCTGGGAGTGTTTCTTATGTTGGTACCTAGGTAATACATGCGCGCCTGGAGTCAGCCTTTAGTGATGTTCAGATGCTGTTTGGTCGGTTACCATTGAAGGTTCAACTAACAATAAAAAAATGACAAATACAATCTATGTTAAACAATTTTAAAAATATGTTAAACAATGGTTTTGGAACACTGTCTCCTGTGGAAGCTACAATGTTGCTGTGTTACAGGCGAACGGTTTCTTCCCATAAGTAAATGATATATAACCTCAAGGTTTGAAAGGAGATTCAAATTAGGACGGTATCTTGTCAGTTTCGTGATTTTTATAGGCTGCATTTTTCCTTGACTCATTCCTTTCTAGTCTAGTCCTTATTTTGTTTTTATTTGCTGTAAATGTTAGTTGGTATATTGTAATGATCTTTTAATATCGATGATGATATTAAACTGAAAATGCATGGAGCTCAAGGCCACCGTTTCTTACTTGTAAAATGCTTGTATTGATGGTTATAGATACAATCAATTGATGCATTCGCCTGACAAAGAATGGCGACCCGCCTTCTTGAAATCGCATACATCCGGCTCTACATATGATTGTTTAAATATCTCGGTGGAGCTGGTGAAATAGTGGAATTCCTCTTGCTGGAACTGGAGCAACGTCGACGTCTTGCGGCTTTGTTTTATCTCGAGCGGTCGCAGCTGTTTGCTCTTGGTTTATAAGCTTTTTTTCTTACTTTTTCTTACCTCCCCCCCCCCCCCCCCCCCCCCACACATACTTAACACACAAAATTACAAACTTTCGTCTTTATTATATCAATGTGATTGTCATATTAATATTTGTAGGTCTGCCTATTGGTCAGCATATCCACCTGTCAGCTAAGATTGGCGATGATTTGGTGATCAGATCATACACCCCAGTTTCCAGCGATGAAGAAAAAGGATATGTGGACTTGGTCATCAAGGTATGTTTAATTTTCATCTAGGTACCTATATTGGGATATTGGATAAGTTCGTAAAAAAATATTCATAACATAAGGAAAAAAATACAACATGTAAAACAAGCCTCCCATTTCGCAAAGTACGAATTCCTATGTGTATTCACTTATTAACAATTTTAACCCCCTCGTCTGTTGCATGTCGCTGATCTGGATGAATCCACTCTCAAAAACATCGCATTTTTTTTTCCTTGTAATTAGTCCTCTGGAAAACCACTGACAACAGGGACAATGTTAAGACATTCCTCAAAAGTAAATTATACAGCTATATTCCAGAACTTAGGGAAACACTGATTTTGATATCCTCAGGGAAAAACTAATAAAAACTCCTAGGCCAGTCGCCCCGCCAGTTATTTGCTGATAAATAATTTAAGGACAGGATTCATAAATAAAATATCTACAATCCACACAGCATCATCTAGCCCCAAGCTAAGCAGAGCTTGTGTTATAGGTACTAGACGACTGATATACTTAATAAAAAAAATTAAAGTTATATATAGAAAATACCCAGAACACCCGAGACAAATATTTGCAGATCGTACAAACATTTGTTCCCAAGGAGGGAATCGAGCCCGCAACTTCCTGCGTCACAGGCGGACCTTCGCCCGCCTCACCACATCGGTTGTCTATATCGATTTATATCTCTAAGAATTTGGCGTGGTTTATCGTTTTTTAAACGATAAACCGACTTTAAATTCCCTTACTTTAACAGTTTTTAGTTTTGCGGGATAAATACTGATCCCCTGGGGGTCACATTTTTATGGGACTACCCCGAGATCATTTTCTATACGACGGTGAAAGAATTTTCAAATCTGTCCTCAATCAGAATCAGAATCAATAACATTATTTCTTTAGGCTTACAAAATAAGCACTTAGACAAGTCAAATTTTATACTATAACCATAGTTAGTATTATCAAATAAACAATAAGGTGTTATTGATATCCTCTTCACTTCAATTTTTTGTCCACTAGTGGAAGAAGCAATTGGCGGAGATATCGCGTGACATATGTACATAAAAATCACAGACATGGTAGAGCTACTTCCCTTTTCGATTTCTGTGATAAAAAATGAATTGGGAACCTCCTTCTTTTTTGAAGTCGGTAAAAACACAATTCCTTTACCCCAAGGTTTACTTCAAAGACGTCCACCCGAAGTTTCCCGAAGGTGGCAAACTCTCCCAGCACCTCAATAACTTGAAGATCGGAGAAACTATCGACGTGCGAGGACCTTCGGGACGTCTGCAATACACCGGAAACGGAAACTTCCTCATAAAGAAGTTAAGGAAAGATCCCCCTGTACAGGTGGTCGCGAAGAAACTTAATATGATTGCAGGTATATACCATTTCAAGTTTTTAGACATTATATGCTGGATAATTTAAACAGCATCATCTAGCCCCAAGCTAAACAGAGCTTGTGTTATGGGTAGGTAAGGTAGGGTTATTCCCGCTCGGCCCCACGCGTCGTCCCCAGTGGGGACCAACGGGTAGTTTTATTCCCGTTGGTCCCTATAGGGACCAGCGGGGGTCGAACCCGCAACCTCCTGCGTCTCAAGTGGACCTTTGCTTGTTACGACAGACATGTCATCATAACAGATTAGTAATTCTAAAGCTTGGTAGATGGTATAATACAGGCAGGAAACCAAAGGCCCGAGATAGATAACTACTAAGTAGATCTTTTCACCTACTGAATATAATCTAATAATTACAACTGCAGCGCTGCGCTGCAGTGATCATTGTGGCAATATTTGTTGAAAGGCGGCAAATGTCTAGGAGGGCAATTCTGGCAATATTATCTACTCGATAAATATGTCAAGAAATGTCAAAAATCGAGAGATTGCTTCGTAACGAACAAGCGTTTTCTCAAAATCTGCAACTCGATATTTATCAGGGCTTTTCTTTGAAAAGTCGCTCGATAAGTCACACGAGAATGTATGTAGTTTTGGCGGGACTTGATATTTATCTGATTCTATATACTGCATATCACAAAGAAGAGAAAGAGCATTACAAGTGATTAACGAAATTAATTGTAAGAATTAATAATCACTTTGAAGGCAGCTCTGGGGGTCTATTTTTATTCTCCAATACGAAATTGCGTGTTTCGTTTCGGCCAATTGGTGCACTCTAATACACCATATTAGAGTACCAATTTGCACAAATAAAAACGAAACAACCGATGCGATGGCTTATGACAGAGAATCCTATGTTTATAGATTTATTTATTCAAGCAACTTTACAGGACAGACCACTTAATACTACACAACTTAATCAACTTATAGACTAAAATAGAACTGTCCTAATGAAAACTAGAGTAAGATTTGAATTTTGTTTTTTTTTTTAATACTTGGATCGACTGGTTGAATCGGGTTATGTTCACCCGTGGACGTCGTATACGTCCACGGCTGATGATGAATCACTTCCCAAATCCCGACTCGGGAATCAAATCCGCTACTTCATTTTTAAACCGTCTGAAACCTCTGCGCGGATACGGAAAACCCATTCTGCCCTTGCTCTATAATAATATTTTATTATCAGCATGACAAATGAAATAACTTGATAAGAATTCAGTAATCTTTATCACGTATAAGCTAATCAAAAATGTTATCTACTGCACAATCAAAAACAGCGGCGAATGTAGTGTTTTTGTTTTACTGGGATTGTATGGAGAACCCATAACGAGGTACAGAGAGCAACTTTCGAAATATCAGAGGGGTGAGTCTGGCCTGACGTTAGTAACTAGACGTGATCTAGAAGTCTCATTTTTCCATACAATTTGGTACAGCGCCTCTATCGTGCGGACGTGGAACTACGCTCACAATCGCTTCACATTACCGTGAGGAGACGTCCAAATCTTTTTGTTTGTCTTTTTAAGTCTGATAGATTTTGGATCAAAACATTGTTTGGTCAAGAGTGAGTACCGAATGTCTTGTTCCGGTACTCCAAGGAGCTGAGCTGGTTAGGGCCTGTTTAGGCAGGGGGACAATGCACAATACACTCCCATACGAGATGTCTGTGCAGATCTCGGTTCCCCCACTTAGAATTAGAGCAGTGAGTAGCGCCTCCAAATGAGTCAAATAATCTTTTTTTTTTATGCCGATCGCCTTAGTTTCATATAGGGATCATAGTTTTGTATCGGATGAAAACAATCTGAACAGCTGCAACTGGGTAAAGTTGTAGGTGCCTCATACTGTCTTATTTAATTACTAGCGGCCCGTCCCGGCTTCGTACGGGTGGACATTTATTTTTAAACATTTGACATAAACGTACAGTAAATGCAGGACATAGCCTATATTAATCAGTGATAATGTAGCATTCAAACGATGAAAGAATTTTTAAAATCGGTCTATTAGTTTTTGAGCCATTTCGTTACAAACATACTTACATACAAATCTTTCCTCTTTATAATATTAGTATAGATGCGGTACTAGCGGGCCACCCCGGCTTCGCACGGGTATTTATCAAAAAATCCAGATCCCTAATTTTTTTGAAAGTATAATATAGCCTATTTCACCCGGGGATAGTGTAGCTTCCCAACAGTGAAAGATTTTTTCAAATCGGTTCGGTAGTTTCGGCGCCTATTCAATGCAAACAAACAATTAAATCTTTCCTATTTACAATATTAGTATAGATAGATGTACGTAAGGGTGGGTCAGCTCAGCATCGAGCCTCGGGGAGTTTTCGCAATATGTCAATAAAGTTTGTACCTTTTTGCGTTGTACATAAAGTTATATTTTGAATCAATTCACTATCTTAAAAAGTGCGCGTAACGTCGCTTCGCGTCTCTTCGCTCGCATCATTTATTTGGTTGCCTTAAAATTTCAATTTCAATATTAAATGACGATAAATATTTTAGTTTTTCTGTATTTTTTTAAATCTAGCACTACCTACTCCATGTTTTCCACACTACCCAAAGGTTAGCAGGTAGAGAATGCTATCTAGCATTATGATCGCCTATTTGTACCTACAACTTTTGTACAATAAAGTATACCTACTAATATTATAAAGGATGGATGTATGGATATTTGTTACTCTTTCACGCAAAAACTACTGAACCGATTAGGCTGAAATTTGGTACGGGTATAGTTTGAGACCTGGAATAATATATATATAGGCTATTTTTTATCCCGATAAAACGTGGGCGAAGGCGCGGGCAGCAGCTAATACTCACTATAAATATTCAACTGTGAGTGAATTGAGAGTTATTAGCAAATTGACAGCTTACTAATAAATAAACCAGTATGTAACAACCTGACAGAATCTACCCACACACCCACATCAGCCATTTATCTTTTGTCACAAAACACCTGCGCAGGCAATAAATAACGTATAATTATAATGTTGCATTGTTCATGACAAAAACTACTATTATGTAGGTACCAGAAAGGTGAATGTATGTGACAATGGATAATACCTATGTATGTATGTCACTTTGAATCTGCTATGTACAATGCGGAACCTTATAACATATGATTTATAAATAAATAATTACAATTACAAAATTCTTTATTGTACACCACGAAAAAAACATTAAAAATAGACATTACATAAAACATGTACAATGAGCGGCCTTATCGCTTAGAAGCGATCTCTTCCAGGCTACCTTAGTAAAAAGTAAATAATTAATCACGTTATTGTGAAATATTTTATTTCTTGGTTCGATTCGCTTAAAACTCGATACAAATCCTACTAAAATAATAAACGTGAAAGTCTGTGTGAATGTTTGTTTCCACGTATAAATTTAACTTAATTCACGCGGGCGAAGCCGCGGGGCGCAGCTAGTACTTAATACATAACATAGATAGATATTTTTTATCATACATAGAAAATACCCAGAAAACCCAGAACCTCGAACCCGGCAACCTCCTACGTCGCAGGCGGACCTTCGCCCGCCGCGCCCTTGCACACAAAAATATCTATCTATGTAATATATTGTATTAGGTATACATACATCATGTATCAGTCATCTAGTACCCATAACAGAAACTGTACTTGGCTTGGGGCTAGATGATGCTGTGTGGATTGTCCAACATTATTTATTTATATCTTATTTTTCCAGGTGGTACCGGCATAGCCCCTATGCTGCAGCTGATCCGTCATATCTGCACAGATGCCTCCGACACAACCCAAATGAAGCTGATATTCGCCAACCAATCCGAGCAAGATATTCTGCTGAGGAACGAACTTGAGAACTTTCAGAAAACCAACCCGAATAAGCTGGATGTTTGGTACACGGTCGATAAAGCTACTGAGGGTATGTTACAAACAAACTTTTTTAAGCATCGCTATTTGTTAATATTATTATAGTATTTTTACTAAGGAAGCGTTCCGTGAAACTGACAGTAAAATTGACTGCGTTTCATTTCAATCGACTAGGATTTTGTCAAGAAATACTTCGTTAATTCAAATAATTTTTAATTCCATTTCAACATACTAATTAACCTACAGAATTACAGTACGCTACTCAAATTATCAATAATTAAAATTGCCACCGTACACATCACGTAATAAATAGAAATCATTTTCTTGCATTACTTTTGCGTAAAACGGAACGTAATGATGACCAAAAATGAAACGAATCGAGAAAAATCGATGAATAGATTATTGCAAATAAAAATCGTAAATTAAATTTTCTATAATTTTGATTGTGATAAATTTTTTCCAGGACCGCAATTTTATGACTTATACCCGAAAAGAGGGGATTATTGAACAACTCGTTTATTTTAAACTTTACGCGATAAATTGTTATATAAATGTAGTTGTTTAAAATCAAAATTGCTACAATTTTTGTCCATAATAAAAAAAATTACTCGACTACCGAAGGGCGAGGTTTATGATTTTGGCACTCTATGTATGGTAGCCTATTTCTTTGTGCACGTAGCGATGAAACTATACTACTTCGATTTCAACAAGTGAGGTATCGATTGATTCGTCTCAATACCCCGGTGTTTATAGGCTATATGGTGTCCGACAAAATTGAGGGTCTTACGAGATAGCGGGGTCTAAATTACACCTGGAACACTTCGATAGCCCGATAAAATTTTGCAAGAGACGACATCTACATTTCGAGTCTAATTTAGTTTGATGTGATGAGTGAAGGATGACACACCCGTTGCCATGGAGACCTCTTGTTTATAGCTGTTGGCATGGAAACTATTTATTTGTTACCATGGCAACGGGTATCAAGGGGCCTCCGACTACCTAAGTATTAATAAACAACGATGATATTCAACGGAAATATTTTATTTGCCAATTAATTGAACGCTTGTTTACAACTTTTACGTAGTCGGGTTTTAGTTTTTAACTCAATTTTATTTTAACGTTTTTTTTTTCGTTCATATTTCCAGGCTGGAAATACAGCGCCGGCTTTGTAAACGATGAGATGATCAGCGGCCACCACTACCCTCCGGCAGACGACGTGTTAACCCTTATGTGTGGACCGCCGCCAATGATAAACTTCGCGTGCACACCTGCCTTGGAGAAACTGGGATACGCTGAGGACAGGCGCTTTGCTTATTAGGTACCAAGGAAATATATAGTACATCAGAGAGTTGAGGGAAAAACTGCCATTCGAGTCTGTACACCAAACTTATTATTTTAAGATATCCAACTCGGCGAAGATGCTAACCATCATTGTAACGCTATATAGCCATATACTTACATAAAAAGAAACATACAACACACTTAGAAAGTTTGTACTATATATAATTTAGGACGCTGATAAAGTTTTGAACGCAATGGAGTCACACACCAAAGTTGGCAGGCCGCCAAAAAGTTGAAATGCACTGTCGTCGGTTGCCTACAATATTCGCCTTCAGGAATAGAGAAAGTTGAATAACTAAAATGTTGAGTTTGCAATAAGTTGAATTTGCAGTTGTTCCTACCGGGCGGTGGTGCAGACTTTGGTATTTAGTCTCCATAAGTGTAATAGCATAGAATAATAAATTATTTAGCACACACACAAAAAACTGAGGGAAAGTGAAAACAAAAAACTTAAGCTAAAACACGTTGCACTACATCTGAAAAAAACTACGATTATTCAGAAAAATTTAATTTGGTTTTCCCTAGTGCGTTGCTAAAAAAGTCCAGCCTTAGCTTAATGTCGACATCGGCCAACGACGGTAACGACACTGGTTTTCAGTCTGAACCTCTGGAACGAGATATGAAGCCTCCGACATCAGAGCTTTGCTCGGTGCCTGGGTCGGCTTTCGTGTTTTTACTCTATTTGAACAGATGATTAGTATATTTAGAGCCATGATTATGATTCAAAATCCAGTAATTTGTGACATAAACCCAAACTAGCGCTAT
Source organism: Eupithecia insigniata (assembly GCA_947859395.1). Taxonomy (NCBI): domain Eukaryota; kingdom Metazoa; phylum Arthropoda; class Insecta; order Lepidoptera; family Geometridae; genus Eupithecia; species Eupithecia insigniata. The sequence goes on along the minus strand of OX401998.1, from coordinate 13,829,426 downwards.
AGTGACAGTTTTTCGGTATAGATCTATGAGAAAATAATAGATTAATAATGGAGAGGTAGGTAGAAGAAAATAATTAAAATGGTAATTGAATAAATATTTATTTTTTTAATTTCATTCATAGCGCCATCTAGCCACAGACTTGGGAAAGTTTGTGCTATTTGGTTACATCACATTTTGATTACAAATAAAACATGTAATCAAAATGCGAAAATACAAACACACCTAATATATACCATTAATTAGAGAGAGAAACTATGAATTAAATAACAAAACAGTTAAGTACTAAACTCGTAATTAAGCTATAGTACAAAACTTACATCAATTAAATACATAATGAGGGATGACGCAGCATGATAAATATATAAATAATACAGAACTATTCACACTGCATCATCTAGCCCCAAGCTAAACTTGATATATAATCATGAAGTAACAAAAAAGCAAGTCGGTAAGATGAAAACTCTGTTATTTATAAATATCAGATGACTAATAGATGAACACTAGTTGTAAGCGAAAATGTCGTCAATTTGACAATACTGAATTGTACTTAGATGCCCCAATTAATGTTTATACAGTTGCTGTAAGCAAAATGTGAATTCACCAATGCACAATTTAGATAGGCAATTACGACACTGAAAATGTTAGCTTTGTTGTTTCTATTTTACTTTTACCATGATGTTTAAGCTTCATTCCCTTATAATATTCGGAGGATATTTCCTCCGAATATTATAGGAGCGAAAGTTTGAAGTAAATGCACACAGAATACATAGTCTTATATACCCAACTATCTTAATAAATAGATTTACTTTGGACACAATATGGAATAATAAAAATTATTTCTATTTACTCGAGGTCAGATCGAATTATATAGGCTTTCACAATTTTGCTTAGGAACTAAATAAAGAAATATTTTGAATACTTGAACTGTAAGTTCACACTAAAATACAAAAATATCAATCTCGTCATCAACGTTTGCCAGAATACCAAAACTGCTGATTAAATCTGCCCAAAATTTGCATAGATGTACACATCTGCAAATTTTGCATCATGCAAAATTTTGGACAGATTCAACTGGCCGTAGCTGGCCTATATATCCAGGGCTTGAACTGTAGTTCAAGACGATGAAGACAAGAAAGTCTTGACTATTTGATGCTTATTTCAACTCGATATCTCCATGCGTTCCTGAGAAAACGGGGTTGACAGACGGTCAACAAAGCGATCCTACAGTACGGAGCTCTAAAAACACAAAATATGAACTGGCTTGAGACGTAACTCACACACTCGCACACAACAAATAATTAGTCATCTTAAGTAGACATTTTAATAATCTACGCAATATACGAAATAAATATATATAAATACGAAACAAACAATTTCAGGATTTAGATAAGCGTTTAGAATTAATTGTTGCAAAGATTAACCCATAATATACATATATCTCATTAGATTGTTTTATATCAGAAGTTTTATCCTGATATGATAATATAATAATAATGACATCAGAGTATTCAGAGTTAATGGTTTTGATAAGTCTAAGCGTCGTTTATGTTATATGCTTGTAATATTTTTATAGTAAAGGCCGGTTCAAACTAACACACTATTCGCATTGCATCGCGGTCGCCACTCGAGAACCTTTACTCCCCAACGGTTATCGGTTCTACGAGCTATATGGCCTGCCCATCGCCACTTTAGCCTGCTAATTCTGAGAGCTATTTTTGTAACTTTAGTTCTTTCTACGGATTTCCGTATTCCGGATTCTATCGCGTAGAGAAACTCCGAGCATAGCTCTCTCCATAGCTCGCTGGGTGACTTTGAGCTTATGCACAAGGCCTATAGTTAAGTGTGTATTAGTGTTAATCACTTAAATACTCTTCGGAATACCGCGGATCGTGTGAAATCCAAGCGAAACTTACCGCTACCCCTCCGGGTAGCAAAAACCGCGTATCAGGTCTTTAGTTTGGGCACCGTTCGCGCGTCGGAGTCTATACAGATGGCACAAAAGCCCTTGGAACATAGGGACAACGAGTATATTGACAGCAGATCGAAATAAAAAGAATAGCATAATTTATAGTGATGTCATATTTCTAAAGTTATGTGCTAAGTCTAAATTGACACTATTACGATAGTTTTTATTCACTGTTCTGGGAAAGCGGGCTCCATCTTAGGCCACATCTCTCAAAAGCTTTACAAAAAATACCATATTGACACCTAGATCCCAGATTCATTTTATATAGTCTATTGCTAAACATGAAAGGTATAACACCGGCTTTTGTATAATAAACGAGTAATTTAGAACATATATTTGATGTTATTTAATCTGTTATCGAAAATTGTGCCTTAGTTTTATAGTAACAAAGTCGATATTGTATAGGTGTTATTTTTAGGCATTTTTGTATTATAACGCTTTTTTATAGCTGTGTATTATCAACAGGTACAAGCAGTGAGAATATTTTGTTACTTACTTTTTATGTATTGTTGCAATGTTATTTTTTTCCACAGACATATACTTACTTTTAGTAGGTACTACTATGTTATGTCTGTGTTTTTTCACACTTTTTAGAGTTAGACTGACAAGAAAAGACAGTTGATAATATTTTGTTTGCATTTCACTAAAAAAGTCTACGCCACATTGCCGAAAAATCCGAAAATATTGTAAATCATGATATAAAATATAACGACTATTCATCATGCAGTCTAGTCAGAGACAAAATACGTAAGCATTTTGTATAGATACTAAAATTCATGGTATACCGGGCATCAATAATATAATGTAAAATCCCATTCTGTTATGGTAAAAGCTAACTTTTAACTAAAAACTATTGGGAATCTTATGGAATATACAAAACTGACCTTTGACTTTACCGAACAGAACGTTTCTCATACGATGTGGCGTAAACTTTAAACTGATATTTCTAAACGTTCCATGAGCTTTATCTGTGTTACAATGAGTGCGATATATTTTACTGTTGTTAATTAGATAAGTAGATGAATTTTTAATAAATGTGCAGAAGTTTTCAGAGCTTTGTTTTTGTGATTATCAACCTTTTTCATTGTTGGTAGGTTTATGATCGGACACTGAATTAGCTACCTAAGAATCATGTCAGTCATGATTAGGTATTTGCTAGCTGACACGGCAAACGTTTTACCATCGACCACTGAGGGTTGAAGATTATTACAGAACTAATCGCTATAAAAATGGGGGTTGGTGTTAGAAAGGTGAAAATGTATGCCAAATCATAAAAAAATTGGGGTTGGGCCACATCACTTAGGGATATAAAAAATAGCTAAATATTAATGGATTCTTGTTTCATTTCATTTATTTAATTATTTTTCGAATGTGACATATTTTAACTATTTTGATTTCAAATTCATCTAATTTTTTATTATTACCTACCTACATTTAAGTTCTGTGTGTTATTTTAGTGCCTTAATCTTAACAACTAACATTTATTATAAGAGATCTTTAGCATAACTACTAACAAATTATGGATCTTTGGTAGTCCGAAATAAAAGAATTTAATTTATTTATTTATAGCGGCAGTAACTTTAGCGCTGACCGTTATTGCGCAGAAGTTGTGGCAGAAGTAAAAAATAAGGTAGGTGTACCCGGGCGGGGCTAGCGGTACATTACCCATGCGCAGCTATCCCCTCCGTGTATCGCTCAGCGCTAGACTTACGTGCCGCTACTTGTACCGATTCTCCGACCTACCGAATATACACAAAAAAAAACATGAAAATCGGTCGAGCCGTTTCGGAGGAGTTTCGTTACAAACACTGACATGAGATTTTTATATATACATACGAGTAGATAAAAGATTAACCCCCTTATTCATAATGGTTTGCTAACTCAAAACAGCTGCTAAGCAGTGTTATTTCTCAGTCTGACTTATGTCAATAGAAGAAGACAGAGCGAGATTTAGCAATGCTTTAAGTTAGCAGACCATTATGAATAAGGGGGTTATTCTTGAACAATTATTTACAATCGTATTCACTAGACCACTTTAAGTAAGTAAAGCCATGCCTAAAATCTATACTTTTTATTAATATAATAAAGGAATAAAATATATTTATTTTGTAAACATAACTTAGATACTAAAATAACTTATACACTGTACTTAATTAGGAGAAGAAACATCTATACCTAGGTCCTTTCACAAAATGGGCTCAGTCTCAGCATGAGTTGGATGACTAGCAAGCTAGCATCCAACGCTGGTCTTCCGCCAGAGCCACTTGTTGGCGTTACGGATAAATCATTCACAATTACATAACTAAAGCAAACAAACGAATAAAATTTAACAAAATACAAATCAAATAGGTACGCATACACAGTAAAATAGAATGCTACTCAACAAGTAAATGACGCTATAATAGAAAATAATGAAATCAATTCTAATGTTCTATTATATATCTACAATTCTTACATTCTCGTTTGACACTACAAACTGTACAACGACCACCACATTGGAGGCTATAACGCCTAAAAGAGTGAGAACAAGGCTAGAGTTAAGTTGGAATAAGCCGTAAACGAGGAATTTTGGATCAGCGTTGTTGATGATTTGGAGCATCTTACTCGCCGCTTTTCGCGAATAATCTGAAATTATTTCAAAAATATTAATTAACAGGTCTCCCACCTGTTAATTTCCCGCCTTTGCACAACAGAGCAGCCTTCTGAAAATACATTATACTGAACATCTATATATGTTTAAAAATGCTTGTGATATGTATCACAAACCTCCCAACACGGATGAGTAAATATTCTTTATGATTTATATCTGAATTTTACTCGTTCCTGCCTCCCAATGGATTTTTGAAAATTCGCTATTAAAAAGATAAATAGGTGGCGGGACTTTATCAGATGCAAAGGTCGATTTATTATACATACTACTACGAATATACCTAATGGCAGACCTTACAAAATATTTCTCTCGCTTTCGTCATGATTTCTTTTGAGCATATCATTTGACTACTTAGGTACATAAGTGATAGAAAACTTGCTTACGAACATTGTCGACTTTATGGACAGTAAAAATAAATATCGCTTCCCAAATTAGGTAGGTAACTAACATTAATTAAAAAGAAAATACTTTATTAACAAAGAAAATTACAATCAAATAATAGAAACAAATTAGAACCAATAGGTATCTATTTACAATCGAAGCTATTGAGCTAACTGCAGACTGTGGCACACAATCTACAGGTAGCTGAACTGGTCAATACCTACCAGTTGAAACTGAAAAAAATATAGTCAAAAAAAATTACTTAGGTAAGTAGGTAGGTACTTAAACATTGGACGTAACCTTGAATAACTTACCATCAATGTCGTAAAACATGATTCGAATGCAGAGCAATTTCGTCAGCTTTACTTGATAAAGAAACCAGTCATTGATTATGGCTGACACTGTCAGCAAAAGAAAGTAGAATCCTATCCATACCGCGACTAGCATTGCTGCCGTGACAGGATATGACTGCAAAGAATAAAAAAGTATAATATGCAATTAGTGAATAATGGACGGATTTAAAGCGAGGGCCATAGATGAATCACTTTAATCACTCCCTACGGTTGTGATTCAGTCCTCAAAATCCTGAGCGACGCGAGTGATTCACGGCCCTCGATATAAATCCTTCCTTTATTCAAGAGTTGCATATAGGCTCCCTTATGTTTTAAACCTGAACAATGGGTATCATCCTAACTAATATAAATGCGAAAGTGTCTCTGTTTCTTGGTTTGTCCTTCCTTCACGCCCTACCTAAGCAACCACTCCATCCTTTCTACTAACTCTATGCCAAAAATCAAGTCGATTGGTTGCTTAATTAGGGCAAACAAACAAACACAATTTCAAATTTATAATAATAGTTAGGATTATTTATTTTCAGCCTGCATAGTGCCGCAGGGAAAAGGCCTCTCTCCCTTCTAGATGCGCATCTAACCCGTTCCATCATCAATTAATAATCTAGCTAGTTAATTAATAATCTATTTTACTAACCGGAGTCCGCAAAGCTGAAATGACGGCCCCAATCGCAAGAAAAGTCCAGAGAAAAGCTGTTGTTGCAATGTTCAGAATCTGAAAGGTGAAACTTTGTTATTTTAGTTCACCATGGCGAACTAGATGGCGTTAGTAAAAACACACCTGGTAACTAGAGATTTCGGTTATAATTTTATATGATTTCAATATTTCTTCAATGCATTGCGTCCATTTATCCGGGTTCAATGTTTTTCGTTCTCCAATTGTATCAACGTTAGGGTAAACCAATGACATCCACCGAATAAAAACTAGTGAATGTTCATGAGGCTCTTCTCCGTACCGACATATAAAATTCTCCAACATTTTGATGAATATACTCAACCGCACACAAATGTGGTATAAAAACGCCCCACACAGGATACAATCCGCATAAATAGTCAAGCTACAGGGAACAAGAACCAATGCCAAAAACGATTTGTCAACAACGATGTACATGTGAGTGTAACCACAAGCAGGAAACAGCACGAGTGTCAAAGTAGTCAATGTGATCAGCAATCTATCCTCGAAACTTGTGAAGTAACGATCGTGCTGCAAACTCAGAAGCTTATCGATGTTCTGAAGCTTTGAATAGACGTCTATATTCTCTTGTTGTTTCGTGAAACGCGCCATCAGTAGACAAGTCACATATGAGATGTAAAGAGCTAGAACACCAGTCAGGTAAGTGGCACACAATATGATGTTTACGTGGTAAAATCTATAAAAGTAAGCTAACTGATAGAATACTTCTGAAAATGTCGCGCCTATGAACCATAGAAATGAATACCAGTTGTACCATTTGGTGGGAGTTTGCACCACTCTCTCATTTATCATGACACGATTTGATCCAAGCAGGATTTGCAGTTTTAGGGGAAAAGAAAAACATTTAAGGATATTTCTATCGATTTTGACTTCTGCATGCATGATGTTGGAGGACAATCACCGAAATGATTTTTATTAAAATTCATAGATTAAGAATTCTATGAATTTTGGGTGAGCAATTACTATAATAGACCTTATCGGGATTTTACCGTAATAGCATGATTTGAAACTATCACGACTAGCAACACTAATAGCACTAGCTATTAGTCTTGATAGTTTTAAAGGCGATTATCATCTTTTAAACGCCTATTACTTCCTCAGTCATTAGGTTAGGTAGGTATAGGTACTATATCTACTTAGGTAGTAATGTATTTACCTAATGTATTTTGTGGTAAACTGATAAATGATAACAGCTGCCTTTAAGTACCAATGGGTACCAATACCAACACAGTAGATTGTCCCATAGCCTTTGTAATTGTCCTACGTAGGTAGGTACCTACCTGATAATGATGTCCTCCTAGGCGAAATTTGGTAACAGGCAGCAACCAGTATCAACAGAGACAATACATGTGCCTAGGATATCTACCTAACATACCTTATCTATGAAGCCTCGACCAGCCTATGCAAAATAAGTCTAATGCAACTTTTAAATTATGATAATTTCCATTTTAATAGTAACGTCAGTAGGTAAGGTACATAGTTATTCTACGAATTCTTCGAAAATAAGGCTCCGTCGTTTTAGTATCTATTAAAATGAAACTAACGAAATTGATTTCACTTCCCTTGAGACATCATTATTAGGATAAGTAAATGAACGTTTTCCAACTCAAATCAAACATCATTCCATTTATTCCAATCGCGTTACGTAATTCACACCACAAGTTTTCCAGCACCAGATAATGTTGAAAGCTCCCCACAAGCCGTTCCAAGACATATTAGACGATGAATTCATAAACATCTTTAAGCCCATTTTCTATTTTTTGACCATCTTCGGCATGCAAGGGGTTACCATCAAGGACAAATTCGCTACACCCTCCTACGTGCCTTACAAAACATACTGCATTACCTTCTTATTTGTGAATATTTCTTCTGTGGTCTACAGCTTCCGATTCTGCACTTCAAGATATAGTGATACCACTTCGGACTTGCCCTTTAAAGCAGGGGTCGTCATGAATACAAGTATCAATGTCTACACAGCGATCAAAAGTGTCTTCTACCACGGCTTTACCACCAGCCAACTTTACGTGAAGCTGCAAAAAATCGAGCGTGTTTTGAAGATGCGAGATGCAAAGTACACAAATAAGATACTGGCTAGAACGACGGCTATGGTATCTGTCCTCTTCCTTCTCGTATTGATAGTCTTTATAGTGTTCTTCAATCATGTTATCGAAGGATTTTGTCCGATGGCATATGGAGCCATTGTCATCAATTCAGTGAACCATGTTCAAATGCTGCTTGCCATTACAATTTTAATCTTCCTGTTACTACGAGCTCAATATTTGAACGAGGAGCTTCTACAAAAGGAGAATTTGGAAAAATATAAGATGTATTTCAAGTCTTCTAATTGGCAGCCGAAGGAAAAGGTTTCTGATGACATGCTTCATGGACTGTACTGCATTTTGGACAGCTTTTTCGATTTTATGGATGTTTTTCAGCCATCCGTAAGTGAAAACGAAACTTATATTCCCGAGTACCGAACAAATACTTTGAGGATATACCTATGTACATAGTTCATTCATACTTAATCATTTATACCACAGTTTAGGAAATATTACTTCGTAAATTAGGTCCAGACTCCGCCAACGCAGAGATGTGCGGAGATGTCCGTAGCGGAGACGGGGAGATACGTTTTTCAGCTATGGTGTCTCCACCGAAGCTTTGGGAGGATGCGTACCTACTGGCTTGACTGGAGCGCGATGTGTGCTGGCTAGAGCGGCTGAACTGCGTGACGTCGCATCGCCAGCTTGCGAGACACAGCTCACATCTCCGCTTCGATCCTTTCTTGTTTCTTCGCATACAAATATGATAAACTAGCTGCTGCCCGCGCCCGTATGTTATTCTAGGTCCCAAACTATACCCATACCAAGTTTCAGCCTAATCGGTTCAGTAGTTTTTGCGTGAAAGAGTAACAAATATCCATACATCCATCCTTACAAACTTATTAGTAGGAAGTAGGATACATTATCCGCTCGGTGGTCTCCACTGAAGCTGAGCTGAGACGAGATGTGAGAATCAGGACGGTTCTATTGTTTGTTTAAAACACATCTCTTCTCCTCTCAGCTTACCTTTGTGGAGTCCCGCCCTTATGCCTACCGTATGATGTGATTGTTTTAATTTTTATTTCAGTTTTTATTATGCACAGTCCAGTTGTTGGTGTGGCTACTGATACTAATGCAGAACATCATAAGTTCAATAAAATTACAGGTAAGGAGGTACCAAAAAGTACTACCTACCATATAATACCAATAAGTACCTAGTACTTTCTTCAGTAATGTAGGTACTAGGTACCTACATGAAATGTCACTTACGTGTGAAATAAGTAACGTATTTGAACGTCTAAAATTAAAATATCTTCAGTTAAAACGCCGTTGTTCCAACCCCTAAAATAACAACCTACGACGCGACGTATAAAACACATTTCTAACATCCAGATTACCTAATTATTCAAATGCATGCATCCCAAAAAAAAATTAAGTACTACCCCCACATAGAGCACCCCGACAAGAGTTGATAAGGTTCAATTTGAGTAACGGAGAACCCCGACTCCACGTGCGTGGTGCTTGTGCGTGGCGTCCCTAGAGTGTATATTATAATAAGCCGGAGGCGCGAAGGGAGTGCAGCATATGCCAACTCTAAGCTTGCCTCCGCAGCTTCGGCTTTTTGGTCACCTTCAACGACCAGCCTGAGCCGCTGCGGCTCGCGCGGTGCCTGCGACTTGTTACGCAATGGCGGAGAGACTGCACTTCCTGCAGCCATCGCGATGTTAGGTGTATTCCGAAAAAATAATTAAGAACACAGAGCACCCCGACGTATTTAGATTTTTAGATAATAGGTACATGTGCTATTGTAATGTAACCATGTTTTATTTATTAAAGAAATTTATAATTATTTTTCTTAAATTGAAAAATAAGAAATTAAAAAAAAATACTCATCCGACATTTTAGATCTTTCACTATTTTGAATTTAAGTCAACCAACTATTAGATATTGTAATTTTAGGGGTTTTGAACTTCAGCATTATATGTATATAACTGTAGATATTTTAATTTGATATTGTTTTTTTATAGTATATAGACCTTCGTTTGACCACAATCTCACCTGATGGAAAGTTATATGTTCAAATACGCACCCTTAGTACACAGGATAGGTACCTACCTACTGTATCTACTACCTACCTAATTATTAGCACTGATACGTCCACTCCTAAAAGTCCTCCCCCAAACAAGGGGGTTTTGACATTCAAGCGTGGCTTGACACGCGGATTGATGATCGCCATGAAGTTAGGGACTATTACATAAACTGTTATGTTACATATACTCTTCTTTTTTCAGATATCAGTAAATATACCATCAATCACGATCATAATGCAATCATCAGCTACTTACTTGATGATAATGATGATAATTTGTCTCGTCGCAAAGAGATTTATTTCAACACTGGAAAATACTAAACGAATCTGTACCAAGTATATTTTGTCCTGTGAAGGTATGCTAGATGAATACTTCATAGATCATCATAAGCCCGTATACGTCGACTGCTGAACATAGGCCTCCCCCAAACGACGACGACGCCACGAATATCAGATAATTTGTCTCATCGGAGTCGTTGGACGCAGGCGCCTGAGCCGTCTTCATCCAACGACTCCCTGCGACCGCTATAATCCATCGACTCATCGAGTCCATCGAGTGGGTCTTCCCACACTCCGTTTCGCATTGCATCGCGGTCGCCACTCGAGAACCTTTACTTCCCAACAAACACAACGGTTATCGGTTCTACGACCTATGGCCTGCCCATCGCAATACTTAATAGTAACAACATTTAATTTTATAGTAGAGCCATCATTGTAGGTACCTACTAGGGTTTATGCCCGGGATTCCCCGTAAATCCATCGTTCTCGAACCCGGGAAATTAGGTCGAGAAAAGTCGAGAACTCGAGAAATTTCAGTAGTTCAATTTCTTTGCCTTTAGCACGTTTTGGCGGCATGCTTTGTTTTTATCGACTGTTTCGTTTGTGTTTTAACTCTTGTCGTGGGTTCATTGTTGTGAGATACAAACGTATAATTTACTTTGATGGATGCAGAGTAGACTGGTAAGTTTATTTATACAACTGTTTGTATAAGAGTATATCTGAAAAAGAAAATCAACAGAACGGTAGGAATTTATATAAGAGTAGGTACTACAGGTAGGCAATTTAAGTTCTTTTTCATTTAACATCAAATTATACGATCTTTATTTTTGTGTATTTAAATTGATAACTATGCATCTAAGTTTCTTTTTTATTTATCACACAGCAGCTGAAGAATGTTTACAGTGACAATTTTATTCAGTTATTAAGAATAGCAACATATAATTTAATGCACTTTGATCCTAATTTGTCAACAAATTGACTATGTAAGTTGTCTGACTGAGTGAAAACATAATCATTTATTTCATTATTGTTATAAATAGGTACTTTTCATAGTTTTAGAACTTATTGATTGCTGTTTTTCTATACTTTTTTCATAATTAATGAAAATTTCTCGATTCGCTGGGAATTTCCGGGAAAGTTAGTTCGAGAATTCTTCGAATCCCGAGAAATGAAAGACCTCGAGAAACCATACACCCTAGTACCTACCTATCTTGTACTAGAATCCAATAGAATGACGAGGCTTTTAGTTTTTTCAAATCCTTATAAAAAAAATACTCACACGTAGGAAGTACCTAGTCTAGGTGTATTTCTATCTATATATCTAGGTACCTAGTTATTAGTCTTGTACCTAATTAGGTACAACATGACTATAACTAGAAAGGTACATGACTATGGCTAGGTAAAAGAGTCATTCATTAGGTACCTACCTAATGAATGACTACTTCATACATCAATAATGTCTAATCTATTTAATTCTTATAATTACTTAATTTGAACTCCGGTTTTAATATTATTAATGGCTAAGTACGTTGAAATTACATATGTAAAGAAAATTAAAATGAATGTACGACTGTAGGCATGTTTTACTTATGCCGTTTGCGTAAAATTGCCCATGACTTAACCATAAAACTTAAATAGATTAGAATAGGCTTAAATAGATAAATATATTTGTCTCATTGTCATTATATTTTCGTCGCTCATTGCTTCAGTTTCTTTTGTTTTTCGTTATCAAAATGCAGCCAACTAGCCAAAATATAATGAGAATTCAAATGTATTTGTGATACACTAACAAATACATCTGAATAATGGCCAACTCAAATGTACGAATATTCGTATTTTTGAGTGGGCCAATATTCAGATGTATTTGTGAGTGAATTTTATAAAGAAAATTAAAATGAATAGACGACTGTATGAAGGCATGTTTTACTTGAGCCGTTTACGTGCATTGAGTCAAATTACCTATGACTTGACCATAAAACTATTGTGGTCTATTTAGGTAGGTACCTAGATATAGATCAGATATCTATTTTATTATATTTCCCCCGTTCATTGCTTCAGTTGCTTTTGTTTTTATTCGTTATCAAAATGCAGCCGACTAGCAAAAATATAATGTGCGTTACACTAAATACATAAATAAATAATTCTTGACAATCCACACAGCATCATAAATACATCTGAATACCTATTGGCCTACTCGAATGTACTGTATGTGTATGTATGCTCTTCCGAGACACGATGGTCACGTGGGTGTCGCCAGGCTACGTCATCGACGTCATCGGCGAATGAGAAGACGACTCTGTTTTCTGGTGATACCAGTAGCGTACAATCGTAACTCCCCGAGCTTCTGTATGAATCTGATAAAACTATGTGGTTTTGTATTTACCCATTATTTAACACATTGACTTGTATTTAACTAACGCTGTTTTGACTGATACAACAAACATAATTGACGACTGTATTTTTTTATTGATTTTTCAATAGATCCTTTTCACATTTGTTTCCCAACTTCTACATTTCGTTGAAATACAGTGGCAACTGGACAGTGAGGTCACCTGGCGAAACTCCCGGAAGAGCAAACCTGTTTTCTTGGATTTACCTATGATGCTGTGTGAATTGTCCAGCATTATTTGTTCAGTGTACCGCACATTATATTTTTGCTAGTTGGCTGCATTTCGATAACGAATAAAAACCTCACTGAGCGAGTGTGATTCGGTTACCTATCGGTCATGTTCTACGTAGGTATTTAGGGTCATGAATCACCCTCGGTAATTTTCCACAGGTAAATCCAGGACGAACGCCAAGCTAATGATATTACTATTGGATGGGCAACGCGATGCTACTGTGTACGATATTTTTACTTTAAACGGACAACTACTGTTACACCTATTTGCTGTCACCGCTAGCTACACCATAGTGCTATTACAGTTTGCAGTTCTATAATATTATAAAAAGTTATATTATAAAAATGAAAGTAGTTAAAATAACGACGCCGGAATATCTGTCAGGCGACATCCTCGAAGAGGATTTTGTTAATTCTTTCTTAATTCATCACCACTTGCAGTTTATCTTGGGAAGCTGTCGCGTTTATTTAAAAGACAGATTTGTAACACCTCTCACCAACCTCCAGAAAGTTTACACAATATTCTGTATCATTATAACGACAGTTGTTATATTTTCAGCTTTCTATTTATATAATTGGCAAAAACAGCCGTTGTTTTTTTATTTGGATAGTTGCAACGTCCTCATCTTAATAGTTCCAGGTATTTGCAACCTAATTCACCTGCGATTTTTTTATTGCAATAAGAATGTACTGTTTTTCGTAAAACTGCAGAAAATTGACCGACTTTTAAAAATTGACCGTCTGAAATTATATAATAAACTATTAGGACTTACCCTTATTGCTCCTTTGGCAATGACAATTGGTATAGTAACTCTACTTATAATTATTTTGTACAGCCAGGAGGGCCTTTGGAGTTTGTTCTTTTTCGCCCCAATTTACTATATCTTCACTTTATCATTTGAGTTAACCACCAGCTCCAGTATTCTTGTATTTTTCCTATTACGAATTAAGTATGTAAATTGTCTAATGGTAAATCACTTGAAACAAGAAACCGTAGCAAAAATAGAACCATCGATGTACCATCAAAAAGCATCCATTAGATACTACGCACAAGAAACGGGAAATTGTTATGAAAACAGCGACACTAACATCTATCTCCGGGAGATTTTTAAATGTTTCTCAATGTATCAAGAGCTGTACAGGTTTCAGGTTAGTTTACCTATCTACTACGTCCAAGTTACAAGTACAATACAAATTGCAAAATACTTCGGTTCAATTTTGTCTCTTTCAGCTCTGTATGTTCTGTTCACAATTAGTGATGGCGTCTGTATTCTCGTTTGGACAGTTCCTTTATTCTGTACGAAACAACAGCGTAAGTACCTATACTCTAGAATACTCTAGATAGTGTAAGAAGTTGATAGTGAGAAGTTTCTCAGCCATTATGTGAACCACTTGGTTCACATAATTCCATCTCTGACAGTTCGTGGGTTACCGCTTTATGGGAACGCTAGTATCATGTATTGCTTACGCATACATTGCATACATATATCTACTGTCTGGAATGAACAAGATGCGGTAATTTTATTATTTCACAATAAAATTACCGCATCTTGTTCATCGGGACTGGCCGCAGGAGTTTGGATTAATGCAATGAATTTGCAGAACTCTTTCACAGCTTTAGCATTTTTGCATATTTTTATTGAATTGCATAGAGATCGAATGTTTTATTTTCTATAAGCTAGAAAGTGTCATACATAGACTATGCATTGGCGACAATTATCTAACCATCGAGATAATATATAGAGACGTTCTTCCAAACCAAAAACGTCCCGCAACTTGCTCGATGACCTTGACAGCGACACACAAATAAACCGATAATCATATAATGCATTAGGTACAAAGAAACAATTCATTTGTTTTGTAGATTTAAGTTTAGTCAAAACTAGCCAACGTCACAAATTTGGAAATAAACCTTGACTATAAATAAGATTTATTTTACTTTAGCAGCAGAACGTATTTACGGTCTATAGTGACATCAACATTTGGTTGACGAGTTAATTACGCTACTCGATCATAGATGGCGGTATTCTCGTGATCGCAATTATAAACTTAATTTAATTAGGTATATGATTGATATTCGTGCGATAAGTCGATATACTACTGCTACTCAACCAAGGCTGCACCACAGGTAGTACGTTGAATCACATTATCGATATCGATAGATACCCGATAATTTTCTAAAATTTGCAAAAATAAGACTTGTTGGGAGTTTATTTATGTATTTGGTACATAAACATTTTAAATCTTCTATAAATAGACTCATAGAAAGACAGGTAAAAATAGATGAAATTGTATTTATTGCCCCTGAAATAAAACATATTTGTTAGGAAATTGGCGTTTGGAATCCTATTTTAATTTTAGTATGGATATGAGACAATTAACTCTACCCGTTGCATCTATCCACTTTTCTTTGTTTGCATCTTTGAGAAACCTACAAGTATTGAAAATGAAGGTTATAGGACCTAATGATGTCTACTTAGTGACTTATACTGTACTGTAAATACTAAACGAATAATAAAATTATAATATTTTTTTTTATATAGATAACATCACCATCCGACTTGCGAACATCACTAATTGAGTAGCGTGTTTGACCTTGACCCGCTCTGTTCAAACATAGATTTTACACCGCGCAGAGGTGACAGAGCTTTTTTACCTACAAAACTTCATAAGAATTCAATAACTATTTAAATATTTTTTGATTGCAAGTAACATACAAAATTAAAATAAAATGTATTTTTATGCGTTTATTTAAACATAGACTAGTTAACAATAGTTAAAAATCAACTAAAATAAGAAGTCAAATAAATTTGTATCTTAGTATATCCTAAGATATTATTGAATCATCATCATCAGCCCATACAAGTCCACTGCTGGACATAAGCCTCCCCCGTACAACGCCACAAATAGCGGTCCTGAGCCGCCGCCAAAATATTATTGAGTACAACAATTTAATTATTGCATACAAGTACATACTTTCAAGAATTAAAAGTGCTCTTTAGCGTCTATAACTGCCACTTTAGTAAATATCTAGCAATTAATTAATTTCTCAATTTCCTAAAAACACCGCGTCAAGTCTGTCATCCCATCCATCAATCACATATTTTTAGCTACAACCGGTATTGAAATGGAACATCGGAATTTTTTAGTCTATGATTATAATGGCGTGTATATTTATGAAGAATTATTTCTATCTATTGTGGTATAACGATATAATTACCTATTTATTTACATAATACAACGACTAATTTTGCCTATTCGACTACTGAATTGTTATTTTCTCGTAATTTACGTCCAGATTCACACTTAACATAGGATTTTCGTATTAATAGCGCGGCTCCATAAGCGTCCACGCTGCGTGAATGTCGAAGCCACACTAAAGTAAGGTGTATGGATTGCAGTACAGTTTAGTCGAAGAAAATGAGTGTTCACATCGAGAAATCTAGTGCGTAGTACATTTATATCGATGTATCGAACTATATTTTTTTAGGGTTAAGTGAGTAAGGAGTTTGAGGATCCAGGGACACACTTAGCAAAACTAAGCGTCAACCTAAAAATTTGCACATTATTAATTCATCTCCAATATCGTAGAGCCGATTTCCCACCGCTGTGCACGGCCACGCGGCGTATTTTAGCTGGTTGGGTTGGGTCATTTGACGTGGGTCTACGTTTCCACTACAAGTGCGCGCACGCTGTGCACGGCCACGCGGCGCGTTAGCTACGTGGGTTCGTTTGTTTAGCAACGTGGGTCGCACGCGTGTATCGCGTACATAACATTGACAACGTTGAGCTGCATTCGAGCAAGCCACGCGTGTAGCAATGACGCCATTAACCTCGTATTCGTGCGTACCGTGTTTGTGAGTTGCAGTGGACATTATCACTTACATTTTCTTGCAAGACGAAGTTAGACATACGATTACATGCGTAGCCTCTCCGTGCGCAGCGGTGGGACAGCGGCTTAACGCAAACAATTCCAATGAGATATCATAGTAGATTATTAACCAAGGGAACAAAACAGTGTTTTAGGTCACGGGCGCTAATTGAATCCCGAGCGAAATAATACATGATTTTAATTTAAAACTCATGGGTAATAAATACTCGATAATTGAGTATAATATTTATTTGACGCTTCGATTTGAAACAAGTAGGTAGGTAGGTTATGCCTTGATTCTTGGTGTCTTTGCACTTGGTGCACACTCTCGGTGTTTTTAATTTATTGTTCATCGTATTTAGATGTAAGAAACCTACCTACCTATACTACAGGCTTGTCTTAAGAGTGTGCCATAAGCAATTTAGTGTTAGAAATCGTTATTTATCTCAGAATCTGTGAAAGCTACTACCTTCAAATTTAGGGAAATGATACTTACTTTGAACTTTTATCTTGGATTACGTGTTTTAAAAACACGATTGGTGTAAATTTTCTAGATAAAATATTATTTTGAAAAATACATTTTTTGCACAAATTTTGCTATTTATCTCAGGAACAGCACATTTTATTTGTTGGGTTTTTGTTTTGTCAAGAAATCTTGAAGTATTTGTTGAGTTATGTCTTTTAATTTTTCGATTGGTTGTTTAATTAACTTGTAATTATATAGAATCTCATTTTTTGCGCTTCCGCCTTTCCAAAAACGTATGCTCTGTCCCGCTCCTATGAACGCAACATATTATTGCTATCCTTTTTAAAAAATGGCGCGTCATGCTCACTTTTAAATGACGATTTTTTTACCGGTATTCTCGTACATATTGTTGAAATCATTAAAAAAGTCACTACTCTAACGCAACTCAAATTTAAGCTCTGAGACGAGCTTAAATCTGAGTTGCGTTTGAGTATTGGGAAGTTTTACCGTTTTACCTACCTACTTATGTTTTTTTAAGGATGGTACACTGCTAGAAATTGTAAAGTTCTCCGTACAAACAATATTGGATTCTATGTTGAGTCTGGCTCTGGCAGTCCGATATGATTTGTTTTTCAGAGAATTGAGAAAAACAAAACGGTTATGCATTAATATCATGGCAAAACATACAGAAGGTAAGTTTGTATCTGAAGGTAAAGTTTTAATCTTGGGATACAAGAATTATATTATTGATGGCGATATCTCGCAGTGCCACATGTTAAATAAAATTGTTTAATAACGTCACTAGAGCGACTTTTTATTTAGATAACAAAAATATTATAAATCCAAAACTGATGTGATTATGTACGAAACTTTGAATCTGCCAAGGGGGTGATCTATCGATGAACGCTCTTGATGTTGCCTAATATTAATAAAATAAAAAGAAAAACTGGACATTTCACACAACATCATCTAGCCCCAAGCTAAGCAGAGCTTGTGTTACGGTTATATACTAGATATATAGATTCTTAATATAATACACTCCATAGATAGATATTTTTTATTATACGTTGAAAACTTCAAGAGCAGTCTTGAAAAAATATTTACAGATCGTACAAACATTTGTCCCGAGGCGGGAATTGAACCCGCAACCTCCTGCGTCGCAGGCGGCCGATTTGACGTCAAATCGGTCGTCGCATTGTTCAGTTTCAGTGATCAGTTTTTGTTTAGTTTTCATACCTACTCAATGAAAATCTCTTTGCTAAGAAAACGTCTTCGATTCCGAGGTTCATAATAAGTAGGTAGGATTTCAGTAAAATATGGGCAAATTTCATTGTTGATTTTTGTACATTTTCCTCAGGTCCCCTCAGAAGAAGAGCCAGGAACATGCTGAAGATGCTAGATGAAACCCCGCCGAGATTCTCCGTGTATGAAATGTGGGAAATGAACGCATACACCTTTGTTTCCATGTTGGGTCTTATCACTAGTTTCATTGTGACTATATTGCAATTTGTTTTCTTATAAATTCGGATACAGCCTATCAAAAGAATTTTTAAAGATAATACCTATCAAAAAAAAGTTGAACATGTTTTTATTCAAACATTCTCTTCATTAGACATTTTGATCAGATACTAATCTCAAAAGTGTATTGTTCATTTTATTGGGCATTGTTAAAGAATAAAAATTTTAAAAATCATTTTCACAATCTAACAATTGGTATGGGTGTGTATAGGTTAACCTGCAATAACATCATCATCATCATCAGCCCATACACGTCCACTGCTGGACATAGGCCTCCCCCGTACGACGCAACAAATAGCGGTCCTGAGCCGCCTCCATCCATCGACTCCCTGCGACCGCTACGATGTCGTCGGTCCATCGAGTGGAATAACATAAAGGCTATTTTTTATTCTGATAAAACGCGGGCAGCACCCAGTTTTTTAATGAGACTTTTTTTAAACAAACCTTCCTTTACTTAAGTAGGCTTTTTGATGATTTTTATGAAACTATCATCAAATGAATTAGTTAGTCTTAGTGGGCATTGTTAGAGAATAAAATTATAGAAGTACATATTATGATTTTTTTATTCAACATTCCTATTGCAACATTATACGTAATCTTAAGCCTAAAATGGACGGAAATATTTAAATCACTGTTTAAAACTTATAAAGCGGTATTTCTTAATTATTATAAATCCTTAACTCTGTATTTATAAATCCTTTAGCTTTTCAACATCTAAATATATTACTTTTAGAATTCAATAATATCCCAAAAATTTACGACTGCAGCGGGACTTGAACCCGCGACCCTCCCTGAATACGGGGATGCGCTAACCAACTGCGCCGCGGAGGCAAGTAGCCGAACTGTCGAAAATCTTTGGGACTTACGGACTATAGCGCCGTTAGCTCCACCTACAGGGGAAACATTGAAGTTATCCAAACCTGCTCAAAGTCTAAAAGTTACATTTAATCGTTTGACGAGAGGTATCGCTATTGCTAATCTCTATGGTTTTTGTTATTATAGTGCTTATGCCCGTCTTAAAGAATTTAATAATATCCCAAAAATTTACGACACCGGCGGGACTTGAACCCGCGACCCTCCCCTGAATACGGGGATGCGCTAACCAACCGCTATATAACTTATTGAAAATATTTCAAATAGCAAAATGTAGAATTTTTCTAAAAAATATTGTGGTATTAAAAATATCAAAAAGGCAATACACAACCTTAGGTACATACAAAATATTAATGGTACATGATACGTAAATAAGTACAAAGTAACAGTTATTAACCAAAAAAGGAATTCAGATACATAGTTTTGAGATTAATATGTTTCAAAGAATTGTAGTTCTATATAAGTCACTTATTATTACTTTAATGTCTTTTGAAACAAATCAAAGTAGCAGAGTAACATAAAACTTATAACACTCTGCTCTACATATCAGACAAAGTCGAAATATAAGAACCAAATATGGTGTAAGCCAAATTCTAAATAAAAAGAACAACATTGGCAAAGTATTGGCATGAATACAGCATGCATTCCCAATATGAGCCAAACGATACAACAGTATTATCTCACGACAAGAAAGGCAAGATCAGACAAGACGAAATCCACTTGGATAAAATTATTGTTAAAGTACGTTCTTACTCCTCATGCATCAGCTTCATGGATTGTGATTTGGAACGAGGATTCCTACTCTACTCTTCTCATCCGCAGTTGCGAAATGCAGCCGCTATACGTGATATGTAACTACCCTCGTTTACTATCAGAGTAAATGTGCGAGCGGATGGTTTTGACTTTTTTATTTCAATATTACCGAATTTTTATTTCAATAGTATAATAATACCTTGGTACATAATCTATTACTGACCGAAATTGCAGTCTCAAATAGGATAATAATTATACTTCCAAATACAACTTCGCTTTTGTTCGATAAGAATACTGGATCGAACGAAACGAAATTTCGTTTGGTGTATTAAAGACTTAAAAGTAGACCTCCCAGTGTAGGTCCTTTATTTCCGTGCGAACTTCACTGTGAACTTCTGAACTAGCTCTTATGTTAAATAGTCTTCTATTCCTCTCTCTCTTAAACTAGAAAAGAAATCTAATAATAAGCACAGTACTTGTCGTGATCAGTAAAGCCATAGATGTAGGCATGGTGGATGCTCGGTTACACCGATGGTCAAGGAAGCAGAAGCACCATTCTGTTTCGTCATACCAGTCTCTGAAAAACAAAATACAATTAGAAAGTAGAGCTATCATAATATAAGCTCAAAGATCTCGTAATTTTACAACATCCTGCAGTTTCTATCTTAGATGGCTTGCACCTACTTGACCTCTCTACAACTGAAAAGTTTTGATCTTGAAATATTATGTGTGAGAATTTCTAGAAACACATTTTTCTTTATGGGACTTTAGTTAGGAGAAATCATTTACACTGTTATGGGAATCAAATACACAACATCACCAGTTTCATACATATAAAACACTTACTAACATTTTATAACAATGTACAATTAATATTTTTTCTAGGTCCTTCTAATTTTTTCCTAATGTCCTAATGTTTTCCTTGGGCTAGTATTTATCTTATTGGAATTAAATTATTCAGACTAACTTACTTTTTAATATCTAGTTCCTTTATAGAATTGTTGACATAATGAGCCAAGTTCAGATCCTTCGCGGCAGGCCTGCAGCCTTCATAGGTATCAGCTGGAATGTCGGTTCGGAATGCTCTGAAGTTGCTTAGGCAATCTCTTGTGATTACTTGCTGGGCTGAAATAGAGTAGAAATACGTCAAATGAATCATTATTTAACTAATAATAAACAGGCAAAAGTTTGATAGTTGTGAGATCTTTAACCAAAGATACTGCCAAAACGGTTGAATGAATCAAGCTGAAATTTTGCAGAGATATATTCTGGATGGAATAATATAAATACTACTTTTTATTCAGAGAAAACCCATGCGAAGCCTCATGCGGAATCAATAATCGAAACTAATACTCGGCTCTCAAGGGGCATCCATTAATTACGTGAGTCTTTAGAGGGTCGAGCCAAATCTTACTTAATATCAGGTATTTTTTTCCACAAATTTTAGCAGTTCCAATCCAACCCTTTCAACTTATGATGTTCGTTTCGTGTTGGTGTGTGATCCTCCATAAATCCATTATGATTTGTAGCAAATAACTTTTCCGTACTTTTATTCCTTGTCGCTTGTCGAGCACAGACAAAATACAAAATGTACTTATGAACCTACAAAAAATACATATTTTATAAATCTCACGTGAGATTGGGGGGAGCAAAACATCATCTCACCAAGGAGGATTGGGGGTCGTAAGATGCAAAAAATTACCGAATTCACCTCACGTAATTGATGGATACTCCCTGATCCATTTTTGCCAGAACAACTTGTTCAATACTTATAATTCTTGCACTGATTGGCAGAACTATCCCTGAACCCTAAGTCTTATAATAATTAATTATTATAAGACTTAGCATAGTGTGTACCAGTACTGTGTGAAATTACTATAATTATTACAGTCATTTCACACATTACTACCAGCCTAGCTAGCCTTAAAATAAGCAGTTTATTTAATTATGGTTGTTGCTCCTATTCAGTAGTTTAAAGTAAAAAAGTTCTTATGAAAATGCCCCAGGTCTAGTAGGAAAATCTATCTTGACTGTAATTAGGTACCTCCTTTTCTCTCTGTGAGCTTGATACAGATATCTTCATTGTCGGGACATGGATTACCGAGGTACCCAATACCTCTCCAGTTGAAAGGCTCCCCACAGCCTGGTGTGGCTGCTGTGCATTGGTAGCACCATATTGCCAGACCTGAAATTTAGTAAGGATAAATAAATAACAAAAGCTGGATAATGCACGCAGCACTATCCCCAAAGAAATCAGAGTAGCTTATGTTGTGCTTGTGTTATGTTATGGGTAAGTTTTCTTCCGTCAACTTCATTGGTTATGGGTATTAAACATAAATACCCATATTCTAATAACTGATATGGGTACTTGTATTTTTAAAAAACACCCACAATACCTGGATCTAATAACAGTTGTACTGTTGCAAAGGATATTTTTTTCTGTAGGAACTTAGGTACCTACTAAAAAGTAAAAAGTTTGTTGTTTTATCAAATTAAAAATCTAGCAGTTTCGAGTCTCAAAGGCAAATTTTTGTGCGTTTTATAAACACTTAGGTCCAGTTACATATTTTCAGCGCAATGATTACTATATTATGTAAGCAATTTTATAGTCTTGTTTGAGCACTGAACACAATGAATTATAAAGGCTGGCATAAAATACATACAAAGGCAGCGACGAATTGAAATGAATAGAAAAATACGTTGGGCGAACCACACCCTATGGCCAAGAAACTTACCAGTGCTAGAAATGGATAAAAAGATGGATAATAGGAGAAACTTCTTCATTTTTAACTGTATCGTAATAAAGACAATCAAAATTAGGAAAGTTTAAACAAAACATGTACAAAATAAACGTAACAGATGTGCCGTGGGCTCGGCTCGGCACGGCTAAGATTTGATTTTTTGATTTGGTTTGGTTGGTCGGTCAGTTCCAGTGTTGCCGGCAGTCAAAATAAAAAAAACTCCGAAATGAACATAAATTTGATCTGAAATTTAAAAAAAAATTCAGAAAATTAGCAAAATTATAGAAAGATTATGTACCTCGTGAGGACCTCAAAGGAGTAAAGTGGAGGCTTATAGGCAAAAATGGGAGCAATCTGGCTAAGATGATGAAGGGTGGCAGTTAGAAAAATGCGAAACAGTTTTTTGTATATAACATTAACTAACAAATAAAAATCAGCCGTAATAACGCGAGCAGTTAAAAGTTTTGAGACTTAAGTAATAATTGGTCAAAATGGTAAAAAAACGAGGACGATAAAGATATTGATTTTTAAAAATATTAGAATGAAAAAATAGTATGTAACAATTCCACGTATAAATTATATTATACGCGGAGGAGATTGCACCCATTTTTGCAATGGATTTCCACAAAGTAACACCTAAATATATTTATTTATTTTATATATTATTATCAATATATTATTATTATCTATGATAAAATATCAATATCCATTTAAAGTGAACGTCGCGCGTCGTGGTAACGTGAAACTAAAGCATAAGGCAAGAATAGATTCCTAATATAATTAGACTAGGGAGTTAAATTGTATACTGAATCATTTATAATTAAACTCTCATATTTGAGGAACTTACTGTGATACTATGACGCGACGTCATAAAACTCACTGCAGATACTTTGTATTATTACAATATTCTCTGCTACTATAGTGCACACTATGCATAATTAAAGCGTTATGCCGCGCCGCCGTGGCGATAGGCGTTCAGCAGGGCTATTCTAACTCGATCGAAAACCTTCGTCGACTCGGAATCTGACACATATCCGCGCGAAATTCAAATATTTTAGCGGTTTTTAATATTTTCTGCGTTCTACAAGGAATAAAACTACCTAAAAAGTCGTTTTTCATAAGTCGCTGACCATTTTCTATCAACCCATGTTCCAATAAAGTACGATTAATGGGGCTTTTAGTAATAATGTTGATTTTAATAATAAATCTCTTAAATTATTAATTTCTCCCAAACTCGAGTCGAATCGAAATTAGTTAAAACATGAGTTCATAGAAAATGTTTTACAATTTACGTTAAGCTACTTTTCGGCTATTGATGTTGCTTGTAGAACGCAGAAAATATTAAAAACCGCTAAATTATTTGAACTTCGCGCGGATTTGTGTCAGATTTCGAGTCAAGGAAACTTTTCGATCAAGTTAGAATAGCCGTGCAGGTCCGAAAAGATCCGTAGAGCGAGCGCCACGGTCCGCAAAAGATCCGCGGAGGTACAAAAAAGTCCGAATCAGGCCATAAAGATCCGCACCTGCAACGCTGGTCGGTTCGCTTCGCTACTTCAACTTCTTTCTTTATTTATGGCGTCACGCGTCCATAGAGAAATTAGTATGTAGAGGTAGATAAGTCATTTCCGGTCTTACATCTATGTATCACCGTAGTTGTCATGTATCTTTGTCTATACCTCGGAGTCAAGCTATGAGTAAAAGAGATAGCTGGTGTACCTATAGCTATACTGCACTGTCAGTGTCAATCGTGTCAGCATGGAACTGACTAGTTAGTTCAAAGTTGTGGTAAGACTGATGAATTTTATTGAAATTCTAAGAAATTACTGCGTTTTACCTAAAACTTTGTTGAAAAAGTGAAAATATGTCGTGTTCTGCTGTGTTCTGTCCTTCAAGAAGCACAAGAATGGAGTAAAAGTCCCGAATTTGTCATTACATTCGTAAGTTTTTCGCTCAGTATAAATACTAAAGTAATAATGTTTATTACTAGAAATCTGTAGTAACAACCATAACAACCTTTTAACAATCTAGTTCATGTGTTCCTATGGGTCTAGGATATAAATAATGTCTAAAACTATGAATAATTAGCAGAGATAAATTTAGCATCTGTGCTAGTGATGCGCTTACCATCAAATTTAGTTTTCGGGTTATTCCGCATACGTCCCACTGGTTTCGGCCGAAATTGGCCTGAATCAGGAATTTAAAATTGATTGCTGATTTCATTCCTGATTCGTCCCATTTCAAGATTTCGTACAGAAAAGTACTGTCTTTCACATTCTTCTCAAGCATGTAGTATTGATTTATCATTATTGTTTCCGTAGGATTTATTTAACTAGGTTATATAACTCAAAGTACGAGGAAAAAAGATAATACGCAAGATAATGACTTTAATGATCTGGAATTATTTTCACGCGGTTTTTTCCGGAAGTTTTCGCTCCAAAAGTTAGGTAATTTGATTTTAGTTAAAATATAAATTAACTAAAATCAATATACTATATTAGGTATTTACTTTGTTTATATTTTTCTTTTATTAAGGCACAAACGATACAATATCCTTAAAATTAACAGTATATTAATATCTATGTATACATCAATCGAAATGCCAATGCCATTAATATAAACATTATTTACAAAAAATAACAACGTTAAATCAACCATGCGGGCAATGCCGCGCGCATTTAGCTATATAATAATATTTTATTGTCCCTATTTTTTATAAATTTTGCAAAATTATATTCTTAGTGTTACAAAATGACATCGACACCGATGTAAAATTTAAACAACATATAAACAATTACAAATATACGCAAAATAAGTCCTTATAGCTAATTCATTAGACTCCCTGAATGAAGGATGTTTCACACCCGTGACTGTTCCAAGTGTCAATTAGCGCTCTAGACTATACACGCAAGAATTGGAAGGATGAGCAAAAAATTCAGGTTTTATAGCGGCACTTGCCCAAAATCACCAAGAAACTAAGGCAACCGAAAGCGGAGCGAACACTAAGTAACCCTTTTTTTAGACCACAAAAAACATGTTTTTTGTGGAGCCCCCATTAATTTTAATATTTATTTTGATAGTATGTTATTATAGCGGCGAATGACATACTGAAAAATGCAAGTGTCTACCTTTTACGAATCATGAGATACAATAAAGCCCGATAGATGGACAGACAGACAGACAGCGGAGGGCTAGTACTAGGGTCCCGTTGGTACCTTTTGTTTACTAAACCCTAAAAAAGTGCGTAGCTTTTCTATAAAATGTGTATAGTTTTTCGAAACTCGTTTTCGATTGGTAGAATCATCTACATTGAATTAGTGTGGCATACTCGGTCCGCGATTCCGACATGCACATGGCCAAAATCAGCATCAGCATCAGGTTATGTGTCAAAAGACGGTATCAGCAACAACCTTGATTGAAAGTACTTAAACGTGCCTGTTAAATATGGGACGAATCAGGAATGAAATTGGCATTCAAGTGTATTTTCCTGATTCGGACCAGTTTGGGCCGAAGCCAACTGCACAATACTAAATAATAATAAAAACGGACATGCGTAAAACCATAGAGAAATTATTGGTCCTAGCACGCGTCACTACACCGCCGCCGCCGTCTGCTTAATTGTTGTAATGTAATATGACTTTGCCAGTGACCGTTTCAAGGAGTGTGGCATAAACTGTAGTAAAGTGGTAAACCAGACACATGTTGCCATCAACAAAGAAGTCAAGTCCAAAACCACAATGCAGCGTTGGCAAACGTACGATTTAAATTGTTTTTATACGACCTTTTTGGCCCTGATACTATGTACGATTATGTAGTTGAAATCGTACGCAAGATATACGATCTTTTAAAATCTTAACGATATTAAAAAACATATAACAAACTTGGGGGGTGTTAAAATCCGCCCCGGGTACCAACCCATGCTACGCGACTGACTGAAATATCAATGTGTACTAATTTTTTTTCTAGAATTCCTAGCAACATACGATTTTTTCAAGACTGTGGTACGATCCCCTCAAAAATAAATCTGGCTGGAAACGCGCGAAGGCACGGCATCGCGACTGTAGTGCAACGTTTCAGACGACATCGGGGAAAACGAAGAGTGGAGAGGTCCCCCGAAAAAGGGGTCTTGCTTGCCAAACAGACATACAGACGGACAAGTGGTCCGAACAGAACCCTAAAAATGGTAGGACGTTTTTTACCTTATTAGGAGGTAACATAATTATGGGTAGGTAGGTCTAGGTATTTTAAAAACTCAAAACTTATTGTCTCTGTGCACTCTGCACACTACCTCTGTATGCATTGCTAAGAAGAAAACACTAGTAGGATCTTGTTTTGTTGTACAAATTAGAACTTGTTTATTATGATTGTGGTCACATATCCAAATCTTGCTTCTAGTTTCCGATGAAGGAATCGAACTACAAATTAACAATATAGTAGATAGGCAAATACGTAATTACAGGTGCCTGGTACATAGTATCAAAATTCATCATCAGACTCAGGTTTATCACGAGGATATAGTTGATCCCTAAGCATATCAATATCTTCCCTATTCAAATCTATGCACAATGTTCCTACTACGTCTTCAATGCCAATCGTACCATCATTGGTCATGTCAACCTCCTTGATGAGATTTTCCAACTGCTTCGAGGGCATTTTATGTCCGAGAGTCGATAGACATTCCCTTAAATAATTCCGGTCCACCATGGTGGAATTCTCAGGATCATATGTTTGCAATGCCTTCCTCAACTCATTTTCTATAGGTAGATCTCTTTGTCTGATTGTGACCATAAGCTTAAATTGATCAAACGTAATGTGTCCTTTAGGATGTGGTGGTCTTAAGCACCAATCAATCAATTCTTGGTACTGTTCGTCAGTGTAAGGATATAGGTTGAGGCAATGTATCATATAAAAAAGCTCTTTTTCTGTGATATAATCGTCTATATCGGTGTATGCAGGTGTGTAGTTTTGGTAGAGATCCCAGAGTGTTTCAATTTCCGCCAGTTGATCTTGGCGTAAAGTAAAAGGATCCTTTAGCGCTTCTGATGATTCACTGAAGTTGAATGGTGCTCCAGGATCTGGTGGAGGTTCTTCTACATAACCTTCTTCTTCTACCACATACTCTTCCTTTTGCTCGACTTCACCTTTCATTTCCACTTCTTCCATTAATTCTTCTCCATGCACTTTTTTTTCTTTCTTAGGTTTTCTTCTTCTTTTTATCTTCTTCCTTTTTCTTTCTTCGCCTTCTACCTGTTCGCCTATAAACTCGCCTTCTAAGTATTCCCATTCTCCGCCAACTTCTTCACCCCCTTCGCCAGGGATTTCTGGTTGTCCTTCTGCTCCCACTTTCTCTGGGTCGCCCGGCTCACTCTCAGTGGCCCTGGACTCATCTCCATCTCCTGTAGTAGTAGTGGCCGGAGTTGGACTCTCAGTTGCCTCAGCAGTTGTTGTATCATCTTCCATTTTCTCAGTTTTTGCAGACCTAAATTATGACAAGAATTTTGAAGGTAGGGCATATAAAAACAGACTGATTTATTTCATACCAAATATTTATCTCCGCCTCGGGGTCTCCTAAAGTTTGCTCTCAATGTCAAAATCAGGTTATCTGTTATCCTTTCATACAAATTGTTGCTTCTTGATGATATAATATCTAATATGGTAATAAAATCTAATAAAAAAACCGAACGTACATTATTAAGATTCAACATTGATACGCAATTAAATAAAATTATTTCATAGTTTTACATGATTTTCACGTCGCAAGTCTCGTATTAAAAGTCACTCAAGTTATTACCTACTTGTCAATTTGGACCAAACGACGTTGACTTAAGTATGTACCTACCTACCTTCTTGGGTAAAGTTTGTGAACAAAGAGGGATGTTATATCCACTGTAAAATCACTACATAATTGTATAAATATAAAACAAAGTCGCTTCCCGCTGTCTGTCTGTCTGTCCCTATAAAACTTACAGAACTTAGATCTTTAAAACTACGCAACGAATTTTGATGCAGTTTTTTTAATAGATAGAGTGATTCAAGAGGAAGATTTAGCCGGGGCAGGTCGCTAGTATTTCAATTAGGTAAGAAAAACTGCTTGCTTGTGCCTGGTATTATAAAATCTGTGCCTACGCACAAGCATAGACGTATCTGTTGGGTGTTTAAGTAGGGGGAAGTCCCCTAATCACGGACGGCTCCTAAAGCCGGACAGGTTTTGAATCAGTGCGAAAAAGCATGCTAATTTGTAGCGGTTAGAAAGCTTCTCCCAAATGAAATGCAAGGGGGCGAGTCAAAGCCAGTGCTGTGCTGACTCGTTCGTCGTGGAGTGTGGTTAAAATTTTGAGGTGAGTAAAAATTTTGTCCGAACAAATTTTTTGGGGTAAACAGTGTAAATAGTATTTTACAGTACCTATGAAATAATAGACATTGTAAAAAAAATATTGCTGTTGTACTAATCTGCATTTTTTTATGATTCATAGTTATAAATAATACACATGGTGAAAGACAATTTATCTTGTATGTATGTACTTAAGGGTCCCTAAGTTTGGACACTCTCAATGTACCCTCATACCGGACATTGTGCAGCAAGTTTATTTTTATTATAATAGTTATTATTTCTGTGTTTTATTTTTCAGATTCAAAACCAAAACACAATGGGAGAATACGCCCAAAAATGAAATATTGGAAAAATCCATCATGTGTATGATGGATATGTGTTACTCTTTCACGCAAAAACTACTTAACCGATTAGGCTGAAATTTGGTATGGCTATAGTTTGGGACCTGGAATAACATATATGTATGCTATATATTTTGAAATTTAACGAAAATTTGGCTGTCCGTCAATAAGGGACATTTTTAACATAATCCTTTTTTCTATGTTAATTGTTCCTTAGTATCTACTTCATTTAAAGCAACCTTCGAGACTGCTGATGTATTGTGTTGATTAGGTAGGTACCTACATAGTTGAGAGCTTATTAAAAGGGAAATAAACAACAAATACTATTACCATTTTTTTTGTTACATTTTTCATTTTATAAATGAACAGGTGATAGCGTTATTAGCCATATTGCCATGTCTTACGTTAGTTTTATTTTCTTTAGTTTTGTGTAAAATAAGTCTTTACTGGTCAGCCATTTTCTTTTTTTTTTCTTACGAAAATTAGTTTATTATCAAAACATTTTTTTTTATTTTAAGCGACCAAAACCTATACCGTACGGGTACCTACATCCCGTTGACCTAGACTCATGAAATTTGGCAAGAAACAAGGTCTTATAATTAAGGAACCCTCGGTGCGCGAGCCAACTCGCACTTGACGTTTTTATTTTAAATTTGGTTAACCAAAATGCCGAGATGGGATGAAAACAAATTTCACTCAAACAAAATAGAAAATGAAGAAGAAAAAAGAGGAATAGGATTAAGGGATGAACTTGGTGTTCTGTCAAAAAAAAAAACAGCCTAAAAATAAATTCCAAGCTTTTAGCACAGCTTTTAACGATACTTCTATACAACCTTTCAACTCCACTTTTAAAGCCTTACAGCCCTTTTGTCGCATGAAAAAGTAGCCTATGTCCTTTCTCAGGCTATAGAGTATCTGTGTACCAAATTTCATTTAAATCGGTTCAGTAGTTTTGGCGTGAAAACGTGACAGACAGAGTTAGGTACTTTCGCATTTATAATATTAGTAAGAATTCTTCAAACTAAGATAGTTTTTATTAGGTAGGTACCTAATTAGTAAAACATGAACCCCGTTGGTTGGAGTGCTACTTAGAGAAGGTATGAAATTCATATTACAAATACCAAGTATATTTTATTCTGTGGCCCTCTAACCCTGCAAGCTTTCGAACTTCGAGGCCCATCAGTCACGTGCATTCTACCGGGAGTAGGCTCTCCTCGGTTGCACGCGGCGTGTGGACGCCAGAAAACGAAACGCGAGCGTGCCGCGCATGCGTACCGCCACCGACAGAATTTACGCGGGAATTTTAGCGGGAAACGAGATCGGCGAGAGTTATTGGCGAAATAAACAGTGTGCAAATTTTCTGTTTTATTTTTTGTTGAAGGGGTTACATACGAAGTTTGTTGAAAGAAAATGGTGAGTTAAGTCATTTTATTTTGTACAAAACCGTTACATTACAGCAATATAAATAGTGCAATTTCGGAAATAACCGAAAAATCTTTAAACATATATATATATATATATCAGGGTTATGAAATAAATAATAATAATAACACAAGCCGACAAATTATTTACCCAGAAACCAGACTATACATATCCGAAAAGGATTTATATGCGCTGAATCCGAATCTGCGCAAGAAATTGCTCTATCTCGTAAGGATTGCTAAATACCTATCCTAACCTTAAAGATCCGATAACACCGCTTTTGCTAATTTTTGAGGTCACATAGGCCGGCAGATATTTTTTCCTTCAAAAATCTAGCAATCATATCTGAAAGTACCCCCTAGTCTTTCTCTTTAAAATGACGTTACGTTTACCTACTCAAATATCTTATTTTTCACTGAAATATCGTATATTGAAATTTTCATCAATGTCGATTTCCCTCAACGCCATTCAAACGTGATAGAGCGATTCTGCCAGATTCTGATTCAGCGCATCGAAACCCTTCGGAAATGTTGCTATAGTCTGGTTTCTAGTAAAATTTTGTCGGCCTGTTTAATCAGGCCTTAATATTTCAGGCATCACAAGACAAGTAGGTAATTTAGCTAGGGTACATTATAGTCAATATGTAGGTACCTTAGAGGTTAACATACATAATAATAAAAGCTTAAAAAGATCGTGTCATTGCAACAACAAAAGCCGCTATGCGTACGTTTGGTACGGTACAACACGTTCTGCTGAACACCTAGTACGTACGTACACACGTTAACTTTTCACCACACATTATTAACTTTAAAATGCGCGGTGGATACGAAATTAGGATAGCTTAAATATTTTTTATCATGCAATACACCACGCCGCCACGCCCCTGTGGTGCATGGCGCGGCGGCCGCCGTGAACTCAGATCACCTTGCCAATTTCATGGACAATTACCTATATTTTAATTATATTTTATTTGTCCATGTTCAGCTCTTTAAAATCAAACCAAATCAAACAGAAATATTTGGAAGCTCTAGCTAACAACGAAGTGCAAGCACTTAGCCAATTAGTTTATTTATTCTGTGTTATTGATTTTGACCATAGAATGAATTAGCTCGGCCTTCCTACCTAAAGGTGAGTACAGAAGATACTTTCTCTACATTGTAATGCTCTAGCAAATTCTCTAGCTCGAGCTCTAGCAGCTAGAGAATAACGAGCATTACATTTCCTAGAGCATTGTTCTTACGCATGAAATGAAAATACAGAAAAATGCTCCGTTTCATAAAGCAATTTCATCTAATTTAAAGTTCTTGCGAATGCTCGACGGTGTGTTCGACTTTATGCTCACGGCGAGTGAGCATTTATTTACCTGTAACATTTCTTGCCTTGCATTTGTAACCATGCGCATCTTGTCTACTCATATGCCATTTTTCTTCGGCCCGCGCACCTCACTCCCCGCCGTCCCCCGTCATTCGCGCTCGTGCTTTTGCTCGCTAAATGGTTACATAGGTACATCAAAACGCGCTCGTTGGTTTTACATACGGGTTGTAGGTAACATAACATCAAGCGTCGTGTTCGAAGTGTGGTTAGAGTTTTAAAAATAGCAAATGCTCGATGTTATTTTAAAAGTAAATGCTTTAGTCTATACTCACCTTTATGTAGGAAGGAATACTTTACTTACCTGCTTCATCGGTTAGGCCAATTTTAATTCATATATTCAAAGTTTAGAAAAATGAGTTTTGGATTGGATAAGTCTTAATGTGGAATTGGATAGGCCATAGGTACTCTGTGCCCCCCGAAAACCATATTCCCAAAGAACCATTGAAATGGAATCCTAAGGGTAAACGGGAAACGCAAACGTGGCATGTACCTATCTGGCCGTCTGCCTCGACCGACAAAGGGACATAGGACACAAGAAGAATTGCGGTCGTGGATTTGGAAACCCTTGACCTAAATCCGACTAGGTATAACAGTGGTAAAGGCCGTGGGGCCGCGGCGTACGAATATCGACCCCTCCAACTCAACCCGTGGATGTCGTAAGAGCCGACTAAGGGAACCTACCAGAGGAAGGGCAGCAGCTTCCTACTGTGTATTCATCATCATCATCAGCCCATACACGTCCACTGCTGGACATAGGCCTCCCCCGTACGACGCCACAAATAGCGGTCCTGAGCCGCCTCCATCCATCGACTCCCTGCGACCACTACGATGTCGTCGGTCCATCGAGTGGATGGTCTCCCATGTAGGGGGGGATTTGCCATAATCATCACGCTTGACAGGCGGATTGGTGATCGCAGTGTTGGTGTTTAAAAATCCTCAGAGTACTGTGTATTACTAACATCTTACTGCGATCACCAATCCGCCTGCCAAGCGTGGTGATTATGGCAAAACCCTCCTACATGGGAGACCATCCACGCGATGGACCGACGACATCGTAGCGGTTGCAGGGAGCCGATGCGGCTCAGGACCGCTATTTGTGGCGTCGTATTGGGGAGGCCTATGTCCAGAAGTGGACGTGTATGGGCTGATATGATGATAACAATGGTAGATATAGTAACGCATCCCACTTTTTAGATAATAAAATACTCTGCGCCCTTGACTCAGATCACCAATTCGACACAGTCAGTTAGATTACGCTGCTGGGCAATAAAAATGCTTCTCTATGGTAATAGTAATTTGTCTTCCTTTTTCGAATAGGTACTAACTCCCATTATGTACATAACCAATTGCAGTTTATGACCCTATTCTAGTTATTTTTACAAGGTTGCCCCTGATTTTATAATTTGTTAATTTGGAAGATGTCGGTTAATTATAAATAGGGCACATATATTTTTTATTAGCGACTATTAATGGGATACTCTAATACACAGAAATACAGCAGGGCAAAAAATATGCTGAATATGTGACTAAGCCGTTCTCTTTTACACAGAAGCAACGAGTAATACCTATGTGCAAATAGGTTTGTTAGATTTGATTCAGCAACAACCCAAGGGCCACGAAGCGACCGTCCCTCTTTATACAGAAGCTAATAATCCTAACGAATTTTTTATACATATGTAAATGCGAAAGTGTACTTGTTTGTTTATCCTTCCTTCACACCCTTACTAAGCAACCAATCAACTTGATTTTTGGCATAGAGTTAGTTGAAAGGATGGAGAGTAGTCTAACTAACATAGGCTGCTTTTTGTTCTGGTAAAATAACAAATTCCCATGAGAGATTTCCAGGAAAAAGACCTTTATATCCCCCTAGAAATGTGAAATTCGAATTTAACGCGGGTGGAACCGCAGGGAATAGCTACCTAGTCAATAATAGGTTTGCTTTACAAACCACCAAGAAGCGGCCCGCTTCGCGGCCGCTTTCCGACATAGAACCTAAAAATGTTACAGTAGTATTGATATTTAAAACTTTATTTTGAAAACTATTGAATTTGTAATGTAACGGTCAAAATGCCAAAAAATAAAAAAGGTCGCTCAAGAATTATTTATACAAAATTAAAATGTTAGAGACCCAAACAACGACGTCGTTGTTGTTGGGTCTCTAAATGAGGAGAATAAGGTGTATCACATGGAGTAATAAGCCCGCCCCCCCTCAAAAACCCATCATGCCATATCCAGTATCCAGGGGGAAAAGGCCCATCATGTGGGGAATCTAAGTAATCAGGAAGCTATAATCTGTCTTCAAACCATCATAACTCTGGAACCACTCGATAGACCCCCGTTGTCGGGCGGGTCTCTAAGAAAACGGTAACGACGCTTTTTGTTAGGGGCTGACCAAATAATTACCTATTAGTGATATACTGATCGTACTACAGAAATCTATTATTTAAATTTCTGTGGTAACGTACTGAATAATACCGTCCTACCTGAGATTAGTTTTTCAAATTAGCCATTTGACCACTGCTGGTCGCCCACTTAGTAATTCAATGAGGCATAGGTATCCAATATTTTTAAAATATCAAATTTTAATGAATTTTCGCTCGTTTAGAAACTATCCGATTTTTTACGGAGAATTAGAAAAATTGCAAAGCTGCAAAAGCTTAGAGGTGTACCTAGTACCTAGCTACCTACATTATTTGTTTTTTAATAAGCTTGAATTGCGTCTATAAATCTATCTAGTTCATTAGGGAGGAATCTAGATGGGTGCATATGGGTCATATGGATGTATAATTTGATGTGCGAATCGTGGCGTAGTAATATATCAATAACCATAAACTACTTATTAATTACAGTAGGAAGGATGAAGCACGACCTTTATATCGTTAGAAACTAAGTAGATACAATTAAACTTTTGAAACTACCACGGTTATCGACTCTATATCAAACACTTAGGATATCATATTAATTACATATTTATAAGAAGGTATTTAAAATAATTAATTTTGACTTCGAAAATCGATTGAGCAGCTCAAAAACGTCGGAAAAAAACAACTTTTGTTTTTTGTGTGGCTGTGTAATTAATAATATTCTGGTCTAAGTGCTTATTGTGTAAGCCTGAAGCAATAAAGTTATTGAAATCTCAAATCTGAAATACAATATAAGTAACATTAATTAATTTTGAAATGAAAATTTATATGCTGATTGTTTCAATTAAACACCTAATTATTAATTTAATTCGTAAAACTGTAGAATTTGTTTTTAGAATGATGGACATACTATAAAAAACAAGAAATTTCACAAAAAAAAATCCCCTTGATCAAATTTATTTTAAATTTTGGTTAACGAATATAAACAGACACTAAGACCAGGAACCAAAAACTAGAAGAAAAAAATTGATACTTGTCGTTTTCAAAATATGATTTTTTATAAATTTTTAATCTTAATACTTTGATTTAAGGGGTGAAATTGATAATGTCTTCCATGCATACCTTTATATTTATTGAACAATGTCCCAAACGGATATTTAAAATCTATAGATGCAGCGTTTCTTGACTGTTCATTGTTGGTTATTTTTTCAATAGCTTCCTCTAAAGTTTCTTCCGAATAATTTTTGTAGTTGCGGGTGCGAGCAGTCTTTTTATATGTCCAAACCATGATGAACCTAGAAACATATAAAAAATTTGTTAAAAAAAATTGTCCTTACATCAGTACGCACATAAGAAGCTATACTTCTTTACGATTGAATATTGTGTCCGGTCACCGGAGTCGGAGACTTTGCGGGGCTGAAATATGGTAAATATTTCACCCTCTATTATACATACATATATATATAATTCATAATAGAGCAAAACAACATTAATCTAACACAAAATATATTTTTTAATTCATTCATAACCATAGATTTAAAAAAAGATTAACTGTCTACATTATTAGCTATCAAACGAGTAATTTTTAAATACTATAGACGTAGTAGTAGACAAAATCAATAATAATATTGTTGCAATTTCTATTTTATAAAAAAAAGGAATTCACCCTCATCATTTTCCCTAACACGTCACAATAACTATAACTTAAAAAAACAATCAAATAAAGTTTTAGGGGATTAATAACTAGGTACCTAACTAGATAAACAAAATATTTTAGAAATACTAGGGCGAGATTGATAGCTATCAATGTCGCCTAGTGGAGCCTATCACTGTAGCCCCGGTTCACAAAAGTACTTATTAAAATCAAAATGGCTACCACAACTCAATGATGGAAAAATATTTATACTCGCAAGAAACATACATTTACTATAAATCAAATTTAAATACACACGGTTTTACATGTGGAGTTTTGCAGGTCAACATATCTTGCGTTTTTCACAACGAAATGTAAATAATTATTTTTTCCATAAAAAGGCACCTTCTTGCATGGACACTTTGGGAAATGATACATGATAAAACAATATTCATTACCTTTCGTTATACGGCATTTAAAATAAGCATAAATTTTGAGTAATCATCTGTCACCCCTCATCACCGGTTCTCAAAGACACCCCGTTTTACGGTACCTTATCTAAAATATCTAACATGCGCATGCAGTATGCGACGCCGCGGGAATAAGCTACCACATACATAAAAATTAAGCAAACGATCGTGACCCTGAGCTGTTAATAAAATATGTAGCACCAATTATAGTAATAACGAATAATTGCTAAATATCTGACACACGCACGATCCCTCGCTACTCCTTCATCACCCATCTACTTTTATTACAGTATATAGATAGGTATTATGTTTTATTTGTGGCCTTGTCAATGATGAACGCATAGCAATAATATTTACCCATCAATCAAAACTTTATTGGAGCTTTTCAAGTCTTTTATACAAATCGCTCAACTCCACTCGAGATTTGTGGATACTGTCAGCAATAACAATAGAGCGTTCTGGAGTACGGTTTACCAAAAAAGGGAACTATATAAGTCAAAGTCAAAGTCAAAGTCAAAGTTTCTTTATTTCCGTAAATACAATAAATGTACACTTAGAACAGGTCAAATTCTTAAAATTAAACACTGATTTGGAAATAAAGTGATATTTTGATTTCGGTCGCTTCGGTATGTAGACTAAAGTAAAGAAGCGACGAAGAAACCTTTAGCCTGTTAGGTGTTATTTTTCGAGTTGAAGCAAAATAAGAGTCGGCCTACCTACGCTTGTTGCTTGGTTCACCAAAGAGCTCATTCACTCAGCATCCGTTTTAAAAGATCCGTTTCACAGTATCCTTTTACTTTCCCGTGATGGCGTATGTAGGTAGTTGTAGGATCGAGTTCACACACCTGACAATATTCCGGAATCAGTAAAAAAATAAACCAGTACCTAAAAATCCGTAAAAACGGTCCGGTAACAATCTTTTACTGGATCCGGAATACTGTCATGTGTTTGAACTCGCTCCTACAACTGCATACGCCATCACGGGAAAATAAACGAATGCTGTGTGAATGAGCCAGAAATGTGTGAAGTTGGTGGTAGTTCACCAAGTAGGTACCTATAAATATGCGTGCGAATCCACGGACAGACACTTAGTCATAAAAGTCTCTCTTACTAGGAACTGTGAAAAGACAAGTGAGTGAGACTTATCTCCAACAATGGCGCTTCCACCTGTACTTTTTCTGTCTTTTTGAGAATTCGTCTTTATGAGGAGAACTGTATTTTAATCTCTACTTAACCACATAAGTTTTATGCATGATGCATGACAAAAATATAATACATAAACTTACAATTACTATCGCAGTAGCAACAAAAGTGCTTACATTAGTAATTTAAAATTCCAACCACAGAAAGCGGTTTCTCGTTATAAATGAGCTAAAATGAGAGTTGTTAAGTAGGTGCTCTCATTCAGAACTCAAGTGTTCTTCATACTACATACCTTATTATTTATTAAGCTACTATGTACATATCTACTCATATCTATTTACTAGCTAATCAAAATTATAACTTACAAGACGTGTTTGAAAAGTTCAAAGGTTTTTCTAAATTTTTCTTGTTGTAAATCAAGACTGCACTAAAAATATTTGGTTGACAGTACTTTGGCTACTTTTCTGTTCGAAATCTTACAATGGGACGAATGCTGATCGTTCTGAATTAGATTTTCCGTGTTCGGACTACTTTGGGTCGAACGAAGCCAATGGGGCAAACAAGGAATAACTCGCCCAAAAACGCACTTTTCCAAGCAAAAGATCTCAACGCGCCTTTTTTGCAAAACGTCGTGTACGACGTACGGAGTTTCAGATACCATCAGATATGGTTTAGCAGGTCTACAAATACTGTTAGAAAATTTTATGCCTCCACCATTATGATAACAGTCCACACACGTTCATTGCTGGACATAGGCCTCCCCATAGTACGCCACAAATAGCTGTCCTGAGCTGTCCCATTGACTCCCTGTTAACAATGTCGTTGGTCCATCGAGACGATTGTCTCTACTTCTGAAGTTCTGAGAGCTAGGTCGGTGACTTTGGTTCATCTACGGATATCGGTATTCCGGATTCTATACATTTCTCCTCTAAGAAGAAAGACTACAACCAGTAAGATTTTCCTAAGTACCTACTTATGTACTTACTAGCTGTTGCCCGCGCCTTCGCCTGCGTTCTATCAGGGTAAAAAAATAGCCTATACATATTATGTTATTCCAGGTCCCAAACTATACCCATACCCAGCCCAATCAGTTCAGTAGGTATTTTTTGCGTGAAAGAGTAACAAATATCCATCCATACATCTATCCTTACAAACTTTGACGTTTATAATATTACTAGCTGCTGCCCGCGCCTTCGCCTGCGTTCCATCGGGGTAAAAAATTGCCTATATTATGTTATTCCAGGTCCCAAACTATACCCATACCAAATTTCAGCCCAATCAGTTCAGTAGTTTTTTGCGTGAAAGAGGAACAAACATCCATACTTACAAGCTTTGACATGTATAATATTACTAGCTGCTGCCCGCGCCTTCGCCTGCAATCCATCGGGGTAAACAATAGCCTATATTATGTTATTCCAGGTCCGAAACTACCCATACCAAATTTCAGCCGAATCAATTCAGTATTTTTTGCGTGAAAGAGGAACAAACATCCATAAATCCATAATCAGAAACTTTGACATTTGTAATATTATTATTAGGACGTATTAAGATTGATAGGATACCTAGGTATTGCACAGGTTGATAGATTTAGCAATAAATGTTATCAAGTCAAACATGACCTGTGATTAAACTCAACGACTAAGCTATTCATTAATGAAGACAAAGTCATTCATAGCAAATTGTCTCTTTAGCATTGTGAGTGTAGACTTACAGATTGATACGTCCTACTAAATTATTCGACTATGATTTCGCAATTTTTTATAGGTTACATAGGCTTTGACGGCAAAAAAGCTACCAATCTAAGAGCTTATTTTTCAATCATCCTGTAAGTATTTTTTAACCTGACATGATTCGTTTTTATTAGATGCTTTAAAAAAGAGCCCATAATAACATTACTTTTCTTACTAATCAATTCAACTGAAGCAAATTTTTACAAAATATAAAAAAAACGAACATTTGTAACCTTCAGATTAGGTAAGATCTTAAAATGCTTATATCGATCCTTCGTCTGTGCTCCCAAAATGTGTCCAATTTATTAGTATTGCGACCATTGCGACATTCAGATTGGAACTGCACTGATGCATTCGCAAAGAAATGCATACAAATAGAACGGGATCGTTTGTGAAGGTCGATTGTGCAATCCCATCTCGGCTTAGGGCCGATTTACACTTAGACGTATCACAACTTAACTGTCCGATGAGTCAATTATGACTCACGGTGAATTTTTGGAATAAGTCCATGATGAGTCATCTGTGACTTATTTGTTCGTGAAATTTTGGGATGTATTTTTGTTATGAGCGTGGCATAATGTTCTCATATCTATTTATCTGACTATTGAAAAATCGGCCCTTAACAAGAATTACATGAACGTGTAGTAAAAAATCTGCCCATAGATATTTTCAGGATTTTTTTTGTTTAAGATATGTAAATATTCTTTAAACACAAAAGAAAAAATAATGGACGTGGGGTAGTTGTTTATTTCATTGTATGGGGACAGTTAAGTTGTAAAAACATCTGCACCGGACACCTATGAATAAGGCGTGTTTTACTTTCCATTTCTTATCAGGCAAGTCAAGTATTACAAATAAGTAGAATTTGTCTCTTACAGGTAACAAATATTTAAACAAAAGCTTATAGTCTAATTTAAGCTAAGCATATAAACATTACATAATTTTTTTTTCTATCTTTATTGACAAAGAAAATAACAATCAAATAATAAAAAGAAATTAAACTAGTATTTACAATAAAAACAACTAACTGCAGACTGTTGCAAACAATCTACAGATAACTCAACTTACATAAATTGAGGTAGCATGAGAATCAATTCAATTACAATCAGGGTCTCTTCAAGACGAGTGAATACTGAATAGGTGTCTTCTAGACTAGACCGTCCTGATACACCGTCGCGTCGTCGGTCGCATCGTAATTTTCCATCAGGTGAAATTGAAGTCCGACGAAAGTCTATCCACTTAAAAAAAAACACTTATACAGTAAAAATATACATTTAAATATACATAACACATAGGCATTAAAATAACTTGATTTAAATAGTAAATAGTAATTGGGTTTAAGCGCGCAAGGTACATATGTGATGGTCAACGCTGCTTTGGCACAGTGTATAGCAGCGATGGCCATAACATCATGTATACCTTCTAGAATCACTAATACCTTCTAGAGTCTCTTGGTTGTTTTTCACAATATCTCTTTTATTCGTTTTGGTAGAAAACGTAAATACCTGAATCAAGTTTATGCCTAGTTTATTTTTATGGCCATTATGAGATTTCGCTGCGAACAGGATTGATGACCATCATAAGCCTGTACACGTCCACTGCTGAACATAGGCCTCCCCCAAACTACGCCACGAATAGCGGTCCTGAGCCGCCTCCATCCAACGACTCGCTGCGACCGCTACGATGTCGTCGGTCCATCGAGTGGGAGGTCTTCCCACACTCCGTTTCGCATTGCATCGCGGTCGCCACTCGAGAACCTTTACCCCCCAACAGGATTGATAATGTAATTTAATTTTCTTCTTCTTATAATTTCACACCTGTGTTTCACACTTTACCTTCCCTACTTCGAAAAGTACCTAATTATCCATGCTCCATGTTTATCTATGTATTATTATTTGTTCGTAGAGCGATTTTGTGCAGAAATTAGGTAGTAACTGGTTTTATATGTAAAAGGTTCCCTGGAAGGTTTCCTTTCTTGTTCGCTCCTTTACTTTACCTTAAAAAGATTGAAGTGAACAAAAAATCAAAGTGATCACTTTATTTCCCTGTTTTACTTATGTAATTTTAATTTTGTGACGTGTCCAAGAGTCCTGTAAGGTCTAAAGGAAATAAAGCACTTTGATATTTGATATTTGAAGAAATCGCTTTAAGCGATAAGGCTGCCAACTATTTTACCTTTTTACCAAACTGTTATAAGTTTTTCTGAATAAAGCATTATCTATATATCTATGTAAGGCACACAATTGTCGAATAACATCTAAGGTTGGTATTTGTACCTTACCTACCTATTTAAATTTAGACACGTTTGTAGAAGTCACGGAAGTTACTTTCGCTACACGTCCAACCATCAACATAGGTAAGACATTTATTTTATTGGACAAATCTAGTGAGAATTTGTAATATACCTATTAAGTTAGTGGATGGATAGGTATCCCTATTAAACTTGCATGAATTTTTACGTACTAGCTGCTGCCCGCGCCTTGCCCGCGTTTTATCGGGATAAAAATAGCCTATGTTATTCCAGGTCCCAAATTGTACCTATACCAAATTTCAGCCCAATCAGTAGTTTTTGCGTGAAAGGAACAAACATCTATACATCCATACTCACAAACTTGACATTTATAATATTAGTAGGATTTTTTGAATATAATTTATATTATATATTTTTAGTTTTTTTTAGATTAAGGCATTTAATAGTCTCGCTCTGTCTGTTTTTCCCTCTTGAATATCTCTAAAAAAATCAGAAGGTAAGTATGTACATATTGTGATCACAGATCTGGAATAATATTTTTATGGAACCATCTTGAGATCAACCTCTATACATACAATAGCGAAAGAACCATCAGAATTGGTCCACAATAAACGGAGGAATCGGAGAAGCAAATTTAAAAACATACAGACAGCCGAAGTTGGTCCTTTTTTCCTCGCAACGCCGCCGCCGCCGCCGCCGGCATGCGCCGCCGAAGCTGGGAAGTGAATGCGATTATACCAACTAAATACCAACCAAAAACTTTCATTATGTTCATCGAAGACTTTCATGGCCTATGTACGACTACGACGCACTCGCTTAATTCCCCAAGATATAAAGAATGAAAGTGAATTACCTAAATTTAAGATACTTTAAAAAATATATTTTGTTAAGAACTGTTTTTATACAAGAGTTGTTGGAGCTGGCTAGGTGTGTGCATTTCCTGCATTGCGTTAAATTTTAATTCTTATTTCTTAAAAATTGTGAGTTTGTTTTATTGACAAGGAAAATAACAATCAAATTATATAAACAAATTACACTAGTAACAATTGAGCTAACTGCAGACCGTTGCAAACAATCTACAGATAGCTCAACTGGTCCATATCAATACCAGTAGGAAGCGTCCCCAGGACGCTGGCTGCATTGCCTCGCTGATGCGCTGCGCCAGATACTCACCAGCTCTCGGGTCACGCTTCGCTTCGACCAGGCGCTCCTGCATTGCCTCGCTGTGCTAATGTTTTGAATGCCAATGTTTTAAAAAAAAACATTAGCGTTGCATTGACAGGCATGTCGTGTTAAGATTCAAGTAAAAACTTACGTACGTTTGGTTTTATATACCTACTTACCTCTACTTTTGTTAGCGTCCCTAATCAACATTATACGTATTGTAGTACCCTAGCCAGGTCCATGTTTGGAACTGTTTTCTAATTAAGACCAACAAACACCATGTTGTCAATAAAAAAATTGAGTTTGATGTTGGAGCTCTGTGTAGCATGCCGCCGCCGCCGCCGCCCGGCGACGACGACGCTACCCTGGGCTTGGCAGTGAATGCGTTAAATTGAATAAAACTTGGATGAGATGAAGGGAAAGTTAATATTTTTTATCTTTCTAAAAATACTGAG
Source organism: Eupithecia insigniata (assembly GCA_947859395.1). Classification (NCBI taxonomy): domain Eukaryota; kingdom Metazoa; phylum Arthropoda; class Insecta; order Lepidoptera; family Geometridae; genus Eupithecia; species Eupithecia insigniata. The sequence continues at coordinate 13,785,462 of OX401998.1, read as the reverse complement.
AAAAACCTTTTTAAAGTTGTTTCGCAGAATTTAAATCCCGTTACTTAAATATACCAGACAGTTATCTAACAAGAATTAAAATGATAAACGTATTGTTATGGTTCATGTTTTACGTGGTCCGGTTTAAAAACCAGGAAAGAAAAGTTGAAAGAACTCGTTTATTGAAAGTACTAGTTTCTGCCCGCGACTTTTTTACGCGTTGTTCCGGGTAAAAAGCCTTTCCAGGCTTCGAACTACATTTGTGCAAAACTACATCTGTTCACTGTTCAGTCCAATCCATCGATATAGCGTGAAGCTGTAAACAAACATCTTAACTTTTTTAGTATGATTTTAAATACGAGGCATAAAAACGATTTTTCAGCTTGTTGTTTTTTTACGATCAAAAATCTTTACCACACAAGTTGCTTTATTTGGTCCACTTTAGGCACTTTATGAATTTGGTGGTAAACCAAAAATGGTTAACGCTTATCTTACTCATCTGGTGTGGGTTTATAATTTTGAAAATGTACCTACTTACATATTTTGGGACCACACGCAAATTACAAACATTTTACAAACAGGTCGCAAAGTTTTACAAAAAGAATTTTTATTTATCGTCGCATCAAAGAAGCACTTCATGATATGAAATTTGTTTCATAATCAAAATGTTATTTTATTTATAGTATCTAAATCTACGAGTTTAAGTACTAAAATAACTTATTAATTACTTACCTACCTTATTACCTTTCACCTTAATTCATTACACAATCACCTTTACTTTATTGACACTGCTGAGACTGTTTAAGAATAAACGGAATAAATTGTTGACGTCAAAATGTTAACATATAAATGATTTTCTAATGGATAAAGACATACAAATGGGTGAGCACCAAGTATTTTTTTTTCTATTTATGTATGTAATTTTATTAATCCTAACTTAATATTATAAATGCGAAAGTGTTTTGTTTGTCCTTCCTTCACGCCCTAACCAACAAATCAACTGGTTTTTTAGCATAAAGTTCGTTGTAAGGATGGAGAGTAGGTAACATAGCCTACATTTTTTCCTGGCAACACATCAAATTCCCATGGGATATTAAGGGGAATATTTGTATTTTTAACGCGGATTAAACCTCTGAGAACAGTTGTTATCATTTAAATAATTTTGTTTTTGATAAGGACATAAACAATTATCATATATCAGCCCATACACGTCCACTGCTGGACATAGGCCTCCCCCATACGATGCCACATAAACAATTATTGAAATGTATTTTTTTTCTATTAATGTAATTTGATATTTAACTTTTAATCAGTAAACTACTGACCTATGTAATGTACATACATGCCTTAGATTTAGGAAGTAGGTACATGTTGTGCTTTTCTACTACCTAACATCTTTATGACTCAAGTTTTCAAATAAATAACTTTTGAACTTTTGTAACCTCGAAGCTCTACCTACTCAGGTAGGTCAAAGGTCCACGTGCATTGTCAGCAGGAATCGATATGACTATCTCAGCCGATTTTTCACCACTGTGCCACGAAGGTCGTTATTTTAGTCCTTGTATTGTGAAAGGGATCTGCTCTACAAACGTGGTTCACTTACACCTATGTTATTAAATCCTAGGATAGGATTCAATTTTCGCAACAAAATGAGACTATCAGTTATCAGGTCGTGACGACAACCGTTTGGAACTGACTGAATCGTCTATTTGATTTACATGGGGTTTTACATTGTATTTTTGTAGGCAGATACTTAACTGCTTATGTAGAGTAGAATAAGATTCAATTTCGCCGTTCGCTGCCAAAACTAAATTCAACAGAACTAAGTCCAGCTTAATCAACTTCAAATTTGTGTAACATGATAGCTCTTTAGCTCGGTTTATCTAGGCTAAACGCCGAAAATCTGGCGTAATTAAACTAAGTTCAGCTTAAACCGGATCTACTTTATATCGCTTAAGCACTAAACTTAGTTTATCTTATAGTAGCTGCTGCCCGCGGCTTCGCACGCGCTTTTCATGTACCCTATGTCCGTCCCCGGGATACCTCTTCCTCCATGGCTTTCATTATGATCCTTTCAGCCGTTTAGGCGTGAAAAGGTAACAGACAGTTACTTTATAGTAGGATTTATCGCGTTCTTTTGCAACACGGTGTAACTGGACCTAAGGCTGTTAAACTGATTCCGAGAATGAGTGTATTCTTGGAAAAGTACCTACTACCAACCAGCGTCTTTGTTGATTCGTATCTTGCATACGAATACATAACAACGATAACATAGCTGAACAGGGTGAATATTCCAAAATATCATCTTTAGAAAATTATTTGTAAACGAGATTCAGCAGAATTAAAAAATTTAGGTATTTGATGTCGTTTACTGAACCTATACCTACACGTTGTTACTTCGTATTAATAAACAGTGTTTTAAAAAACGATAAACCGACTTCAAATTCCCTTACTTTTCACTTACTTTAAGTTTTGCGGGATAAATACTAATCCCCTGGGGATACAAAATTTTACAAAAATTGTTGAAAGTTGTTGTTTTAAAATCGGTAATATTATTATTTATATCATAATTCGCGTAACATACAAAAATAAAAAAAACAGAGACGAATTGAGAACCTCCTCCTTTTGAAGTCGTTTAAAAAATCATCAGGTAACTATCCGGAATTAAAATATAAAAATATAATTAAAGCATACGTTGATTTTCATCTTCGGGTTATTTAAATAAGGACCTTTCGTATACCTGCTACGGTTTTCGGGCGATTTACAATTTGGCACTCTGCCAATGAAAAAGATTTCAACGCACTCTTACAAAAAATATTTTTCTGTAGGTCTCGTCTTTGCTGGGTTCGCCTGGGTCTTTGTTGATTGACATTTTCACTGTTGATGTCAGTGAATCCCATCGGCATCTATTACAACGAAGTAAGTACTATGCAGTAGGCAAACTCGACGTGGAATTTTTGTAAACAAGCTACGCCATAACAACTAATATTCATTTGCTTGGCGTAGAGTTTCAGATTTAAAATATTTATTGGAGGAAGGATCTCAAATCGACAAGTAATGTAAATTACGTATTAAAAGACCGAAGGAATTTTAAAATGTTTGTTATTTGATGTGGTTTAATTTATGATACACGTTATTATTCTGAAAAATCACCAAGCACCTATCCGCAATTAGAGTACACGTAGATTTTCAACTAAGGGTGATTTAAATAAGGATCTTTCGTATACCTGCTACGGTTTTTGGGTGATTTACAAGTTGGCACTCTGCCGATACAAAAGATTTCAACGCACTCTTATGCCAAATATATTTTATTACAAAAAATCTCATTTTTTTTTAAATCCAGTTTTGTCCATTTTTAGCTTGTATTTGATCTATGTAGGTCAGGCGCAGGACCAACGGACCTCTTTCCGGTCGTGTCGGTCTGTCGTAGTCCCATCGGGTTATGAGAGTGAGGGAATAAAAAGTGCACCTGTGTTTGCTGGGTGATTGGTGGTCGCATTAGAGGTGTTAAAAATACACAAAAATAAGCTGCTGCTTTTCCTTTAGGCATTTTTATCTTATGACGCGCTGAGTTGCGGGGTCTATTCTTACGAACGCGACCTTCGCGTCTTCAGTCTAGAGTCTGAATTATCATCATCAGCCCGTATACATCCACTGCCGAACATAGACGAAACCGTCGCCATGAATCGCTATTCATAGCGGAGCATTCATAGTGGAGGCGGCTCAGGACCGCTGTCCTGAGCCGCCTCCATCCAACAACTGAATATATCTGTTTATAATCTGAACTGCTTACATAGGAACATTGGGATGAAGTGGAACACGGGGTACCTAAAACACGATCTCGAGACTTCGTTCCATGATGCAAGACAGTCAGACAAGTCGTAAAATAGTTCCTGTCCATTCACTAACGATTTTATTCGTTCTAATAATAAATAAGTACTAGTCCAGCTTTTAGTAGCACATTCACATAATGATTATTTAGGTGAGAACCAACTAATTATAGGTTTTGCTCTGTGTTGAATAGCCTTGTAAAAGATGGTACATGAGGACCGATGTGGTGCGGCGGGGGAAGGTCCGCTTGCGATGCAGGAGCTTGCGGGTTCGTTTCCCGCCTTGGTACCATAGAGCTTAGTACAAATGTTTATTCAATCTGCTAATATTTGTTTCGGGTGTTCTGGGTTATATTATATAAAGTATATTATATATTATTAAAAAAAATCTTTGTGTAATAAAAATATCTATCGATGTAATGTATTGTATTATTTAATATATCATCAACTGACCATGCCCTAGTTTCCCTAATAAAATGTACATATTTATGTTTATACGTATTTAGGTATTTATGTAGGTATTTGTATGTAAGATTTGTTATATGAATAGAGTTTTGTAATTTGTATTAGCTTCTTATAATAAATGCACACAGATCCCCGTGTTCAATTCAACGATCATATCCATCCAAGGTTGTCTGGTAGAGATCGCTCGTGAGCGATAAGACCGCCAATTGTCACATTTTTTTTGTTACAAATTGTTTGTAAATGTGCAATAAAGCTTTTTTTATCTATCTATCAGTCATCTAGTACCTATAACACAAGCTCTGCTTAGCTATTGGGGCTAGATGATGCTGTGAGGATTTTCCAGCATTATTAATATTAAGTTTATCCAGCATATAAAGGAAGTATTAAATATAGCCAACTCGTTCCGAAAGGGTCCATTCGTTTATGGAATGGATATTTTATAAATAAATTCCATGCTTACCTGTGATTATAAAACCCAAAACGAGTAGTTTGAACATAAAATCATGCCAAAAATAATCCTAGATTTATGCTAAAATTGTTTATAAATAATAAAATGATAAAATTGACCATAATTTAATACTTTTTATCATTTTTTTATTTAGGTTGTAGGTAGGCCTACCTACTATCTTTAAGATCTATTCTATTTAACAATTTTTTAAACGACACAAAATATAGATATTTTGCCTGGGTGAGTTCACTCGACTCCTGAAATACTGTAAAATATCTAGATCGAGAGTCTATGGATTCAGTGTACGTTAACTTATTGTGCCAAATAAATTATTTTTACTTAGAACAATTAATATCGTTGACTGTACCTACCTACTATGATATAGTAAATGAAGTCTATGAATATCAAACATACCATAGACTCACTTATGTATGAGCTAAGCAGGCAGGTGTGAGATTATAGCATCGTGACAGGAATTTAAAAGCCATTTGTAATGATCACTCTCTCCTTTGCTTGTCATGCCCTTCTGTTACTGCGTCCATACCTTTACTTTCTAGAAAGGGAGGTAGCTAGTTGGGTACCTACGTTACTACCTACCTAGGTAGGTATTAGATAAGAACTTAATACCGTGCGTAAAGGAAAGACAATTGTTTTAAGACAGGACTGTTTATTGGCACAGTATTTCATAAGTCCAAATAAGTATAACATAAAACCAGTAACCGCCTGCATGGCCCATAAAACGAGACGGTTCTGTTTCCGAATTCGTTTTGTTGCAATTTGATTTGTGCTATATTTTTACATAGGTACCTATCTCTATAGCGCATGCTATAGCACTTCCGAGAGTCATTATAGGAAAGTAAGGTAAGTATTTACCTACTTAGAGATGCTAAAGCGGGTAGCCTGATGGGCATCTTACGACTAAATAAGCATAGGTACTTTTTCCTTAGGCACATGAATCTTAAAAAAGTCTGAAGTCAAGGTTATGTCTCAGTCTAGCTATACTTAAACGATGCAGATAAGTCACACAATACACATTAAGATTTTGATAGCCATAAAAAAGTGTATCAAGTATGCATTTCCATGCGCCTGACGTTAGTCCAATATCCTATTCTGTCCAATCTTCATAAACATAATCTCGTCCTTGATTCCCCGTGACTGCATTTCGTGACTGCTCTTGAGATCTCGGCTCGTGACAAATTGAAGTGAAGAGCCACAGTGCCCGATTGAATAGCTGGGCCAGGTATAATTTTACTTTTACTTTAACGCACTTGCAGAATGGCTGGGCATCTTAGGACATTTTCTTATGTACTCGGATTTAGATCACCATAATTAGGAGGACAGCGGAACTTGGACACGAAAAAAATCGCAGTGGATCCTAGTAGCTAGTGCGTTATTAAGGACCAGGACAGTGATTTTGGATTTCCTTCAAAGAAAATTTATGGTGCGGGAAATAATAAAAAATAATGCTGGACAAACCACAGCATCATCTAAACAGAATCAGAATCAATGACTTTATTTCTTTAGGCTTACAAAATAAGCACTTAGACAAGTCAAATTTTATACTATAAACATAGTTATTATTATCAAATCAGAAATAAGGTGTTATTGATATTCTCTTCACTTCAATTTTTTGTCCACTAGTGGAAGAAGTGAAAAAGAAACCACTAGCACATTATACCTCTAATATCACTTATGTGTCTAATACATGTTTATTTTGCCTATCTAAATCTAAATTTAATGCAATTTAGATACATGCCAATATTTCTTTAAAGCTAAACAGAACATTGGATTTCTTACATACTACTGACAGTGCGGAATGGAGCGACATCTGAGTAAAAGGCCTTCCTGGTAAGATTTTGTTTAATGTACTGTTTAAATAAACTAAACCCCTAAGCATAGCCTCTTATAAAAATAGTAAAATAAAAAATTCTAGTCAATTTATACAGCATTATCTAGCCCCAAACTAAGTGGGGCTAAGCAGAGATTGATTGGTAACTGTTATACAAAAAAATCCATTACAGTAGAAGAATCAATTTATTTCCTTTAGATTGGGGCCGAATGAGTTCGATCGAGATCGTTTCACAGAAGCTATAAATAATCTCCTTTGTCTTTTAAGAATCAGTAGTTACAAATGCCTACATGATCAAGTTGTTAGCAAGTTTTGAAATCCATAACCTTCCAAACGAATTGATAATTACGGAGCTTTGTTTGAAGTCACGTTTTAGGGAGTCGAGGATGTACTTATCGAAGTTGGTACCTGGTTTGACAGGCTGATCGATCGATTGCAGTTAACTATGACGTTTGAGAGCACTTGCTTCACGGAATTATAGCTCTACAAATATTTGACAAATACCTTGCTACAGGGCTCATTCACACAGCATCCGTTTCACAGGATCCGTTTATTTTCCCGTGATGGCGTATGTAGGAGTAGCGAGTTCACACACATGACAGTATTCCGGATCCAGTAAACGATTGATACCGGACCGTGTTTTACGGATTTTTTGCTACTGGAAAAAATCGTTTACTGGATCCGGAATACTATCAGGTGTGTGAACTCGGTCCTAAAACTACACTCATGGGCAAATTTAGAGAAACGCAGAAATAAGATAGATCGACATAAAATATTTTCTTGTTTCCAAGTCTGTGACTTTTCGCAATGTTAAACGATACCGACAGACTAGAGAGTATACCAGACGTACAGAACTTTTGCAAAACAGTAACACCAGTGAGGGGCAGCAGATTTATTGTAAGCAATTTTTGCTTGGACTTCTTCCAAGCTACAGGAAATTCGATAAGTGTAGGTAACAGTTAGTAGCTGGTCTAGAAACATAATTGCCGGCCAGGGGCCCATTGCTCACCACAGGTCACCGAGTAACTCGGTCCAGCTCGTTCTTCACAGTTGCTCGTTCGCATCTTAATTAGGATGATGAATATTGGGGAGAAATACTCTTCACTATTGACTCCAGATTCTGTTAGAAGGCAGTTGATGGATGGACCAAAGTATGGAGACGACGACCCGGAGAAAGATACGCTCAGTGTTACATTGATGGAAGAGACCCTTATACATACTCGTATATAGAGAGAGAGATTTGCCTCCATTTTTTGCGTTCAGCTAAATTTGCCCAAGAGTGTATGTACATACGACATCACGGGAAAATAAACGGATCCTGTAAAACGGATGCTGTATGAATGAGCCCCTAACTGCAGGTACCTACGCAACTACCGGAGGTTTGGTTAGTTAATATTGATGAGAAGTTGAGTAAAGAAAAAAAAACCTAGAATCAGTCAATCATCAGCGAGAGGACAGAGTTTGGCAAAATATTTGTTTGCTCAGAACCGTTACTTTGTAAGTTTGTTTCGGAACTATGCCTTAATGGATCTTTGTCGGTTGTATCTTTGCTCTATCTTATCACAGAAATCTAAATAATATGGTACGATTTCTATGTATCTCATTAACTTTCGGAAGCCAAGGGCAGCCCCCAGTAGGTACCCGAGCCAATTAGTAAATCTTAGAAACAAAAGCATATATTGATAAAAAAATCTTTAATCATGCTGTCAAAAACGATGAGCACATTCTTTTATTCCAATCCATCTGCAGCTTCCTTGATCGTGATCACATTCACCATTGATTTGGTCTGATTTCCGTCGTATCACAGAACACTTTATCAATCACATCCATACGTGTCTGCCACCTCTATCTTTACACAAGTAAACACAGCGTGCGTGTTGTTGGTTCGTTCTTTGTTTACTAGCAGGCAGCTTGCAGGTATGTAAAGTTGGTAGAGTTATTGCCAAATTCATAGCCGTCAACCCATATTATTTGATTAAGTATGCGAAATTTTTTATGTTGAATAAAAGTTTGGTTCGGTATTTTATTAGGTAAGTACCGAGGTTGTCTGGAAGAGATCGCTCTTAGCGATAAGGCTCATTGTGCAACTATGTTACTTATATTTTTCTGTACATTTATATTTTCTTGGTGTGCAATAAAGTCTAATGTTATGTTATGTTAGCTATTTACGCCAAAACTACGGAAGAAGCATTTATTTTTGCATATTTTTACGTAGCCCTGCTTTATTGTAAATGTACCTACCCATCAACATTGAGACATTTTCACGGTTTTCATCTCAAAATAACAAAGTAACTAGGGTATCATTTTGCGGTTTCTGTTGCTCTTGTGCCTCACCTTGGTGTAAGTACATAATGATCAGCTCATCACAGCCTCTCCATTAATGCAAGTCGTTAGATCACTATTAGTTACATTCTTAAGGTCACGGATTTAATTTCGAAATCTATGTCATTGTAATAAGAATTAGAACATTCTAAACAATAGCAATTTGTACATTACCTACTAGGATAATTTGTTCTAGAGTTAGACACACTCCTAACATACATAGGTTACCTACATAGTACCTAAGTATTCTTATCATAGGTACTAGCTATAGTACGTACCTACTTAATACATTTTACATACTAAGGGTGGTATAGTAGTAGATATGTAGAGAACCTTTATTGACAAAGAAAATAACAATCAAATAATATAAAACCAATTAAACTAGTATTTACAATTGAAACAACTGAGCTAACTGCAGACTGTTGCAAACAATCTACAGATAGCTCATCGGGTCCATATCAATACCAGTCGGAAGCGTCCGTCGGATATGACGTATAGTATACCTACTACAGTTTAAGTCGTTGGTCCTACACCTTACCTCTCCCCGATTGTGTTGTGTCGGTCTGCCATTCCATCGGATTACATGACAGTGAGGGAATAGAGAGTGCACCTGTGTTTGCGCACACACTTGTGCTCTGTCCCACTTAATATAATTATGGTTAATCTCCGTTGCGTCTGCCATTTCGGCTAGGTGACATCATCATAACTCAGTCAAATCTAAGTATTCGTCCTATCAATCTGCAAAGCTTCATTTCATTTGTGTAATAAATACCTAAATACCATAAGGTTCCTAACTTACTTTGTGTGGGCTACCTATTTGCTTCTGTCTTTTGCAGGTTATTGAGGCAATATGCATTTCGTACTACATGTGTATAAAGTCTCAACGGCCAATTTCTAAGATTGCCTAAGTACATAAATCGGTGTGTCGATTTGGAGGAATTAGTCAGTAAGGTACCTACCTAATTCCAGAAATTGCAATACAATAGGTACCTCCAACTATTCTTGCACAATAAATAATAAAAACTTAAAACAATACATAACACAAATACAGATAATGTACAATCGGCTGCCCTAAGAGCAATCTCTTCCAGGCAATCATAGGATGTCAAGTGATCGAAAAAATATGGCGTGTAAGTAAACACATTACCCTCTACCGATTTCCCTCTTCTCAAATTAACTCATATGATTGAACCTAAATGTAGACTACGGTAGTATCATTCGTGATCAACTGATCAATGATCAACCCACCCGACCTTGATACATAAGTAATCCATCTGCCATGCCTAAGCACTAGGCGGTGCGCTCTCACGCGGAGTTACACAAGGCATCACAATTGGACCTACGCCAGCGTGGCGTAACCGAGGGGAATTCGCTGGGTAATTAGTGGGTTACCTCTATGATGCGAGAATGGGAAATGAAGCTATGTGAATCATGGGGATTTTGAACTCGTTCCTTTTATGAACTGTATTTAAAAAAGGAACGAGTTCAAAATCCCCATGATTCACATAGCTTTATAGGACCTACTTCGTCTCAGTTCACTGATATAATTTATATCAGTGAACGGAGTATAATGATATTAGGTAAGTACTTACTTAGGTATCATATCTACTTTACTTACTTAGGTACGTATCTAATGTAAAGGGTAAGTAAAAGGATAGGTACCTATCCTTTTACTTGACCAGCCTACATATTTATTACATACTAGCTGCTGCCCGCGCCTTCGCCCGCGTTTTATCGGGATAAAAAATAGCCTATATGTTATTCCAGGTCCCAAACCACGGTAATGTTTATAGATAAAATTACCAAACTATACACATACCAAATTTCAGCCTAATCGGTTCAGTAGTTTTTGCGTGAAAGAGTAACAAATATCCATACATCCATCCATACAAACTTTCACATTTATAAGATTAGTAGGATAGGATAGGAAGGACAGTCGACATATTTTTAAAAGAAGAATTACTACATCACAATAGGAAAAAAATAGGTCCTTATAATTCCTCAATAGGTATGAGTTCTAATTCTGATCTTTTTTAGCAATTTTATTAGAAAAAGTGTTCCTTCAGTTAAGAATTTATTTTTAAGAAAAACTTGATACGGTGTCAGTCAGGTCAGGCAGGATCAAAGAAATATGGAAGGTCTAACTTAACGCCCAAAAATCATAACTTCGTTAACTACGTCCTACCCAGCCCTGCTTAAAACCACCACAAAATTCGTTTCAGATGGCACCCTTTACCGCATTCCTCTACGTAGCACAAATCTGTGCGCTTGCGCAGGCTGCCACGCGGTTCGCGTCGCATGTCAGCGTCAACACGCCCGCTCGTAGCTTCAGCCATGGAGTTGGGGACCCCCTGCCGTTTGGAACCACCGGATTTAGTATAAGAAGTTAGTATTAATACTTTACATCTATACACAAATAATTTATTTGCTTACGAAAGGGAATATTATTTTCTTAACATTTGGAGATGCTGGTGGACTACACAGGTGGACCATAGGAAATGAACAGTACTGTTTGTCTATACATATAATAAGTGGTACAGTCAGCAACGAAATTCCATGAAAACATCCAAGATTACAAAACATCTAAACACACCGTTTCATTGAGTGACAGTGACATTTTCAATTAAGTGACAGACTACTTTGTTTAGTCTTTTCGTACGGTTACAAAAATCGATGTACATCAATTTTCCAAAAGTAACGTAATATAAAACGAACGTTTTACTTTTGGTGTTACCTACTCTAGACGCGCATCACCCTACGTTAATTTTATTATTGGACACAAAAGTAGAAACCTGTGGTTACGTCACAGTCTTTAATGTTTTAACGATTAACTTTATTATTACCTGCTTAACAGCGTACCTACTACTAATTATTATGTTTTAACTTAACTTTAAATAAATATAAGATTAAGAAACATGTGCCTATAATCTAATTTATTTAAGATGTGCCAAGGAAGCGGGCGATGAGGCTGCTGCTGCACAGTTTTAAACTTTTGCTGCCTCATCTTTCATTTGTTATATATTTATTTAATAGTACTTTATACTGATTTTTTTTTTTGTATTTGTAACTACAATTCCACTATTGTCACATTTGGACATCTAGGACTGGCTTGGAGTGATCATCTCAGCCAGAGACACTTATAAATCCCTGATTTTGTACATATCTTTCAGGGCCTCTCGCACCGCGCAGTCGAGGTTACCCTCGCATACGACCCTCAGTGCCATTCAACGTAGAGGAAGCCCCTCGATACACGCCGACAACCACGCTTTGGCTTGATAATATGGGTATGTTTTGAAGTATACGAATGTAGTTAGAGCATTGTTATTAAAATTTTATTAACTAGTTTCTACCCGCGGTTTAACATGATAACCTAAGATTATGTTATCCCAGGCCTAGAACGATATCTAAGTAAGGATTAGTTATTATAGTGCCTTCGCACTTGGGGTAATCTCAAAGGAATTAAATGTTATACCAATTTAAGATTTCAGCGGGACTTGAACCTGCGACCTTCCCTCGGTATGGGACTGCGCTAACCAACTACTATAACTAAGCACTAATGCAAAATTTTAGTTCGATCTGCTCAGTAGTTTTGGTGTAAAAATGTAAGAAATATAAAAACCTTCGCATTTATGATATTAGTGCGTCTGTATTCGCGGTAGAATCAATAATTAATGAATAAAGAACGATGTAGCCTACTTATTTACAGAGATAGACATCCCCCTGCTACCAGTCTCACCGTACAAAGTGAACTCGCCCGACCCTGAATCCCTCTGGCCAGAAGGACTGTTCCTGCCTCCTTTCAACTCCAGATTCAGCAATCGGCGATCTGATAACAGTGAGTTTTCTTAATTTTCTCAATTACATCAGAGTGGTGGCCGTGTAGTGGCTTAGAAATCTCCATTACTTCCCGTGGGTGTCTCAAAATGGATTCACACCGGAGGGTGGGCAGCAGCGCCACCTGCAGAACAGATCCACCACCGAACTGCGATCTGCAACCCAGCGTGGGGAGTATGACAATACCTATCCCCTTAAGATTAACCCACTGCGCCAGATATCTTCAAAGAATCAATCCCTGATAGTCCCCATCACAAAAACCTTCACAAAAATCCATCTTTACTATTATTATAAAGAGGTAAGATTTGATTGTTTGCATCGAATAGGCTTCGAGAAAACTGAACCGATTTGAAAAATTCTTTCGCTCTTGGGAAGCCACACTATCCCCGGGTGACATGCCGGCTATATTATATTTTTATAAAAATATTTTTTTTTTCAATACCCGTGCGAAGCCGGGGCGAGCCGTTATTTATTTGAAGGAAAATCAGAGGCTTATAAATTAACAGAGAGCTTATTAAAAGTTTTCACGGATACAGACCAGAATAGTATAATAAAAAAGACTATTAACATAATGTGACTAGCCTACAGGCATCATCGAATAGTTAGTTTACAATAAAGACATAAAAAGTGCCACAAAAGTGTAGAACAAAAAAATTGTCTGTCCCCTACACAAGTGCCTGGAACCCGCTTGCTAAACATTTTATTTTGTCCCAGATTTAAGACTTCGATCTATCTCCGTATTAACTGGTCCCAACGCTCTGATACCAATAACACTTGTACATTCCAGATTTGGACCCCGAAGACCCATATCTACTTTCAGGATCAGAAGCCATCGCAGCAGTCACGCGAGCAAAGAACCACGGCGAACTTTACTTCCACGATATACCTCACATAGAATCTCTCTTAGACAACCAACAACTGAGGATTAAAAACAACCTCAAACCACATATTCTGGGCAGCATCCGCCATACTTGGCCTTATTACCGAATTTAAAAACAATTGTGTATAACTGAATGTATATTCTTGATATAAAAGTCATTAACTGTACAATATAATATACAAAATAGTTTTATTTTAATATTAAGTACATAAGATCTTTTACGTTTAGCAGCCTTGTAGTTACATAAATAATCTAATTTGAGCAGCATTACATAGTTTATATCGTGTGCTATTTATCAATACATAGCTTCATACAAGTAGCGGCACCTAACTTTAGCGCTGACCGTTATTGCGCAGAAGTAAACAATAAGGTACCTGGCCGGGCTAGCGGTACATTACCTTGCGCCCTTGCGCAGCTATCCCCTCCGCGTATCCCTCAGCGCTAGACTTACGTGCCGCTACTTGTAGCTCTGGAAGTTACCTACTGGCATTATATACCAATAACATCTTCCACCCATTAAAATCTGCAGCTGATTAAGATTTAATAAACACGAAATATTTTGGTCAGAAAATATTCAAAATATTGCAAATAGGTACTTATGTAAGTAGAAGTATACATATAATTTTCCTATGAATCAAATGCATAGACTTATCAGCTACATAGGTACTTAAAGATTAGTTAGGAAGACAGGATTACCATGTAGATATTTTTTACTTAAGACCTAACTGCATTTTAGATACCGCCAATAACTGTGGTTTATTTGATAAGCATACCAAGATAGTTTTATCTGACCACAAACTGTTAACTATTAGATAGATAAAGACATCTCTAACTGCATTGATAAAATTAATAGGCACAAATTTAGATTTCTCGTTAGGCCACGCAAAACACGACTTATAGGTTTTTACTCTACTAACTAATGGACGGATAATGTTGAAACAGGTACAGACGCTTTTGAGCACCTTGGACACGTTAGATGTCAATAAAAAAGATCTTAAAACTATACAAACAATTAACTTAACCTATGAATATAATATCACATATATGATAATTAACATTCTTAAAGGAATTTCTTCAGACAGATTCAAACTAAAACAGCTACTTAATTACATTATATTTCTTTCTTATAAAATAAACTACTTCTTTGTATCTATAAATCGCTACATAATAGATAAATACGTTAAAAAAGAGCTAAAATAAGTTGTATAAAAATGCCAGAACAGGTGCTAGTATAGAATACGAGACTGAGGTCCTAAACGCAGAGTTACAAAGGTCTCCGTTGCAGAAACACATGTATACCTTTCGATGGTTCCACATTGTGTATGCACAGCGCTCTTCGTAGTCACTGGGCGCACGTTGTAAGCACATCCTTTCTGTCGCTGCCCCGTAGTCTGAAAATTGGAGAAGTGAAATAAGGTATAGCAGTTTTTACCAGGTTTAAATTGCTTATAACTATATAACTAATATAAAATTTAAAATAACACAAAAAGGTCACCACCTCAGCTGTATGCTGCTATGGCACTAATGCCATGGCAGCGCTGGTTTTCAGCGGTGCCCGGGGGGTAAGTGCAGCGCTACTCGCAACACCAATCCACATAGCCTGCTATAGCTAGCTATAAAATAATCAACAAATCATACCTATATTAAGTAGGATATTTTCACTAGAATAAACTTCGAATAAAGTCAAGCTGCAAACTCAAGTCTGCTCTTACTTGGCGATGTTGAAATAAATATGCAATATATGCCAACAATAGTTATAATTATCAAGAACGAAATGTATGCATGAGTTATCTTTCTTTAATATGGAAAAACATAGTAAAATTATCAGCACCTCTAGCACGGGGATTGTTCTAGGGTAGAATAGACAATAATGACATCGCATCGTCATACATTGTGTACATTGTTGAAGTTGAAGGAATGAATTTCAAATAATTTACGCATTCGATGACAAAGTGACGTAATTTTTCTCTATTCTGTCGGGACAACAATGCCCGTGCTAGGGGGGCAGGTGAAATAGTACATTGTACACCAAGGCGAGAACGTGCCTAATTCTTAAATCAAGAGGTAGGAATCGCACTTTCTGCCGAGCATAGTGGTTTATACTACACCTTCGAGGAAAATAAAAAGCAGAATAAATATTTTAGTTCTGGTGGTGTCATAAAACTTTCACTATCACTCGACGACATTCTGTAGAATTAATAAAATTGCCTACACCAAATTCAAAATTAGAAAGAAGCCTTTATCACTTGGGTTCTTTTTTCAAATTATTGTTCGGAAATCGGAAGAGGCAAGCGGACTTGGAGTAAAAACTTTTTGTCGTTTGACCTATTATGAAAATAACCATAGCTACCGGCCGATCTTTTAGGAAATTAAAAGAAAATAACACGTTAAACCTCAAATGACACACTCGATAGGAATTGGGCACTTTCTCACCTAGGTGTACAATGTACTAATACATATATTACACTGATAAGTAGGTACACTATGTCTGAGTGCTCTAGGCTAGGTCATATCATGGAAGCTTATTCTCAAGCTAAGCAGCGGGTTCGATTCCCGCCTCGGGAAAAGTTTTGTATGATCTGCAGCTCTTTGCTACTAATATTTTAAAGGCGAAAGGATGCGCTATTATTGTGAAGATGTTTGATGAGCTGAAATATTGCACACAAAAAGATCCTGGACCTGGAATAACTTATAGGCTACTTTTACTTACAAAAACACGTGCGATGCCACGGTCATAAGCTACTGTATATAAATATATCTAATAAAGAAAATCTGCTTAGCTTAGGGCTAGACGATGCTGTGTGGATTGTCCATCATTTTTATTATTATTTATTAATTAGGTATATCTGGCTCGAACATATTGAATTGTAATTATGGACATCTTACACTGCACTTTCAGGCCCCAAACTAAGCTTAGTGCTTGGGCCTAGATAGTAAGCATAGAAGAATCGAGCATAGAAAAGAAAATACTCATGCTGAGGTGATGAAATACTAACCATCCGTTTTGAAGGCTGCCGAGTTCCCTTCAGAGAGTTTCCCGCACCAGCCTGATGGACATGCCACCACATGTATCCCAACCTCAGCATCCGGCTCGGTGACATTGAATGGGAATGGATCCCCGCAGCTGCCCAGCTCTCCTCGAGATCTACATCTCATGCATCTTTTGTGTAAGCCTGTGGAATTATTTTACTAATAAAACTATCATAGGCTGACTAATTTTTTATGAATGCATTAAAGATTATGAATGCAGGCGAACCTTGTTTGAGTTGGAAGAACACCAAGCCTAAAGAGGTCCTTCTTTAACTGACATCCTCATCAATATTTACAGACACAACATATTTAGATCAGAACATTCTACACTGGTTCAATAAAGCTACTCAATATTGACTACTCCGTAGAATAAAGTCCTATTTGTAAATTTGATACTCTACAGATCAGACTTTATTCTACGCAGGAGTCTATATGACACCAACATGAGCCATGAATTTAGGTTTCAAAATCGAAATTTTGTTTAATGATTTAATGATAATTTTACACGGAATTCACAAATTAATTATTATAGGTGTGGGTATTTGTCTCTACGTAGGTAGGTATATACTACACAGTGTTAGTGTTGATAGCAACATCAAAGCCATCGATGGCCACCGAATTGACATTATACAAGTGAAATTGAGAATATTTCCTCTTTCTTTATTTTCAGTTAAAAGCTTTAAAGGTAAGTATACTAATTTTTTGAAACTCCACTGAACGAGTTAAGCTTTTTATAGGTAAATTCACGGATACTAAAACTGATTTACGAAGACCTCTCACTTTACCTTGAAATAATTGAGCTCATATTAAAGAGAAAACAACTTACAGAGCGCTTCCTGTGATAGCAATAAAACTAAAACAGACAACAGTAGCACCACGTTCATGTACATTTTGTTTGATTTATTGCGTTGAACTGCTAAACATCTAAACGTTATCTTCCAAAAGAACTTTCATGTCTATCTAATCTACGCGATCGCGTATTTACTTTTTTTTTTACTTCTTCGTGACGTCACATTCATATAACACAAAAGTTCAATGAACGAATCAAAGTGAATGAAACTAAAATAAACGTTGTTAAGCAGAAAAGATAACCCAGAAAACCGAGGTTGGTGTGGACACGTTGGAGCTAAGGCGTAAACTACAGCTCGGCATCCATTACTATCTTATATTATTACACATCAAGTAAATAATCCAGCTGTATTAAGCAGAATCAATATCTTTGTACCAAATAACTACGTGCGTGCGGGTACTCGTCGGCGGCGCGGCACCGCTTGTTCTGTGGCGCTACCCTCCGTACCAAGCATGGAAGAAACGCACCAACAACGGTTATGTTATGGCACTCCAACTGCTAAACGTGCACGAGTTCCAGCATGTCGACATATTCCACGACAAGCTAAGTGTTATTGTCAAAGCTTTTATAAGTATATTTAAGTATTAATAATATAAAAGTATAAATATTTAAGTTATAACATAGATTTTTTGTAAATAGCATAAGTTAGTGAGTGATATAAGGCATTATATAAGGAATTCAGGTAACGCAACGCAACGCATGCGCTTAGTTTGAGCTACTATTAGCGTGAGCGGCGCTTATTTTTTTGAGCAATAAAGTGAATTATCTGAATGAACCCTTATTTTATTAACCTCATATGTCAGTTCGCGTTAGATTACTGTCAAAATTGAGTTGCTAATAAGCAATTAGTGCGTGTATTCAAGCTTGTGGAAGCTTAAATACTACACGCGTGAGCGTGTAGTTACCGAGTTACGCGTTAAATGCGTTTATAATCGTGGAAAAAGTACTCCAGCAGGCTGATTACGTAAGGTTAATGGTAAGATTTATGCTACGCATATAGGTAGGTTGGTAATCTTGAACAAAGTACCCATTCTTTCGGTATGATGAATGAATGCATGAAAGATCAATCGTTGTAGGACAAAATAAATCGTTGTAGGCATGAGAGTGAAGTTTCACAAAACTCAAACGTTGCATGGCGACAGAAAATGGGTTACCTAATTATTTATTTTTACTTGACTTTCCTACACCGAAGCATAAATCCTCCGTCTACGTTTTTCACTAATTTTGTCAAATTCCATTTGGCAACACCAAACACAACAAAAACACTCCGGCAACACTGCTTGTCTATACTAGGAACTCAGTGTCCCCACCCTTAGTTAATTTACTCTAGATTTAGGCAAAAAATCATATAGGGGATTTTTTGAGTAAATATTTTTAAGGAGTTTCTTATATAGTTTCGGTAAAGAATTGAATTACAAACTAAACATATTAAAATAACGATTACGAGACAAACTTAGTAATTTTCAGAAAATTCAAATAGGCACTTTTATTTAAGGCGCATAGTAAGGCGACGCTAGCGCCACTCTTTATTTTTTCTTGTGTTATCGTTATGGAAAAGAATTTCCAAAAGTCATCATCATCATCATCATCATCAGCCCATACACGTCCACTGCTGGACATAGGCCTCCCCCGTACGACGCCACAAATAGCGGTCCTGAGCCGCCTCCATCCATCGACTCCCTGCGACCGCTACGATGTCGTCGGTCCATCGAGTGGATGGTCTCCCATGTAGGGGGGGATTTGCCATAATCACCACGCTTGGCAGGCGGATTGGTGATCGCAGTGTTGGTGTTTAAAAATACTCAGAAGGAAGCTGCTGCCCTTCCACTGGTAGGTTCCCTTAGTCGGCTTTTACGACATCCACGGGTTGAGTTGGAGGGGTCGATATTCGTACGTCGCGACCCCACGGATTTCCAAAAGTTCTCACCGCCAATTGATAATCCCAGTATAAACTACTTTTCGATACCTCTGTAAAGCAGAAAATGGTTTATTGCCCAAGATGAAATCTCAGTACCTAAACAATCTCAGTATCCATCAGTATCCGATAAATTTTAACACCAATTTTCCACTGTCGGAGTACTTTTTCCACGATTATAACGCATTTAACGCGTAACTCGGTAACTACACGCGTGGAAGCTTAAATACACGCGTTAATCGCTTGTTAGCACCTTTTTGACAGTAATGTAACGCGAACTGACATATGAGGTTGATAAAATAAGGGTTCATTCAGATAATTCGCTTCATTGCTCAAAGAAATAAGCGCCGCTCACGCTAATAGTAGCGCAACTTTAGCGCAAATTAAGCGCATTCGTTGCGTTGCGTTACCTGAATTCTTTACATAATGAGGCTGCAGGGATAATATTTTCAATTTTATTTTTGTGTAAAAATTGACCAAACTTAATTGTCCTAAGGGTTATGCTCGCGGATTGATCTGGGCAGGTTTCGAAACGTGGACCACATAAGGACCTTTATCCGTAGAATTGTATGACTGAATTGCCCCAATCACAATGGACGGGTCAGTATATATAGTCTGCATAGAAGGCACAGACAGATCAAGTGAAGCTAGTTTTTTATTCGGCGTGTGTGCCGACCTAGGAATTTCGTTAATTTCAATAATTTTACGTTTCAGAATAGGAGAGTGGGACGCACAGTATCTAACAAGGAGCAGGGTCAGGTGGAACCGGTGCCAGCTTTTGAGCCGGCACCAAATCGTCAACGTTCATTTTTGATTTGGACACGCCAATCACACAGGATTTTAGTAACACTCCCAAAAACTGAGATAAAGTAGATAAAATTGCAAAAACTACGATATCTAATAATAACCAACACCTTATTATGGACAACACGATGTGCATCTAAATCAAATTCGTGAATTCTGAGAGCAAAAAATTTGAATTTTCCCTCAAAATTTCTCCAAACACAACTGGTCGTTTCTGACATCCTCGATAGGCTTCTTCTTCTTCTTTTAGCTTTGGCTCTGCATCTAGATTGATGCTATTCTGCCAGTGTCAGTTAGGTATGAATTGCGCATTTAGGAACAATAGATAAAAAATTAAGGAGGTTGAGTTTGGATTTTTCAGAAAATAAATAATTTATATAATCTCAATCAAGTTCGCATAGGTACAAAAACAAACAGAAACAACTAAATTAAAAGTTAAATGAAAAGCGCTAACAGAAGTGATCAATATGCGAAGTAACATAAAAGATATACCTACGTAATCTTAAAGCTACAATTGTATACTATTTACAGAAATAAATCTACAAAGTTTAGATACAAAAGGGGAAAATACTAATGGAAGAAGGGTCTTGCAAGAGAAGGGACGGGGGATTTCAGGAGGAATAATATCAGATAGGCTTCTTATTTTATGATCGATAGCGTGTAGCCGGTCTGCCAGGCTCTTTTGAAGTTGACAGACTAAGCAGTGCCATAATTTATGTATTCTTCTTCTTCTTTTAGCTTTGGATAATTTATGTCTTGCAATTTGGTTTTTAGCGGAGAACATTGAGTAAAAACTCCATTGTTCCTAAATGCGCAATAAATTCATACTGGGTGTCAGTTAGGTAGAATTACATCAAATCAGATGCAGAGCCAAAGCTAAAAGAAGAAGAACAAGAAGAGTAAAAACTTGCTGCTGTCTCGGAGAATTAATGCTTACCCTAGGGGGTATGCATAAATTCTCCGTCTACATGTTTACCCTATTCTCAGTCTACGTTTTTTATACCTACTCAGAAAGGTTTATGACACTCAGCATTACGGGCATTTAGTAGAATAATTGTATCGCCAAGACGCAAAGACGATAACCAAAAAGTCAAGCCTTGATATGAATTAAGTTGCCCAAAAAAAAATCTGCCAGTGTTATCCGTTAAACTGCTTTTCTATATACATAATTATAATAGTCACGATTTTTTCTTACCCTAGATGGGTCCATGGTCGAAAACAGCTTGGCTTTGCGCCTTCGTTCACTAGAGTGTTGATTTTGTGCGAGCCATTTTTTCAAAACCAGCAGCGTTCACAAACTCAAAAATGACAACTTTTAAAGACTTAGCTCAAGACTTAGTGATTTATAATCTACATAGACTGTACAAGCTGTCTTACTACACCCCAACTATTAAGAATCTGACTTCTAGCGCACAAGTTATTAGACCTGTAGCTGACACGATACAGAAAATATCCACCCTGCGTTGCGGGCGCCCACTTGCCATGGTCATTGAGTGCCACCTGTGTATATTAAACTCCTTTTACACGTGATACCGAGCTTGCCCTATTGTTTTAGTATACCATGGGTCCGTGTAAGATTAATTTTTCGCATTTCTCGCTTCGCTCACCGATAACGTTCAGAAGATTTTCGGTGGGGTCCTCAAAACATTTTTTTGTTGGTGTGGGCCCAAAAAAAATTACTGCAAGTGTCTTAAAGTTGTGTAGCCTCTCCACACTCGCGGCGTGGATCGCGGTGCCAAACTGCTTAGGCCCCACACACACGCGCGCGCCCGATATTTCGCTGAACCGAACACCGTGACCGTGACAAAGCCGGGTGGCTGTACCGATATTGTGGACGGAATTTGTTACGCTTAAAAATGGTATAATGCTATACTGCCATAAAAAATATCAATCTACGAAAGTACACCTGAACATTATACGTACTGCCAGTCACAAATATGGACGGTGTTTTGGTTTTATCACGGTCAAATGACACGATTCATCCAAAGTCGGTTTGTTTCAAAGGATATCCGGTACTCGGCGTATCTCGGCGTGCAGGCATACACTGCCATTTTTGTCACGCGTACAAGCCCGCGTGTCATCGCACCTACACGGGCTTGATAGATCGGGCAAATGTATTTCGTGACAAGAAAATACCCGCTTCCCCGCCACCCCCACCTGCAAATCCATCGCTAGTTCAACCGTGTTAGACCCAGCACTGGAGTTCGATCCAATGCATACCTCAACCGTCCACACTATCCGTAAAAATACGCAAGCGATGTCGCGGAGTCTACTAATGTGGACGCACCTTTACGAACCTTGTGTCGCGGGATAAAAATACGACAATGTAAACTACGCGAACGCGACACGACGAAATTCATTGCGTCGCGTTCGTGCATAATTATTCAATATTATGCGCATGGGATCTTGAAACTACGGAACCATGAACTGTGAGCTTCGAAAATTCTGTGCTCGAGTTTTTTTGTTGTTTGATTTCTTGCGACTCGTGAGAGAAGAGCCTACCTTCTATTCAAATGCTATGCGACTGGGATGCAAACCATGATCGCCTACTGGCTACTCGTTTGCGCACACGGTGCTACGCAAATGAGACTATTTTTTATCATTTGAAGAACAACATTCGTACGACGATGTCTAGTGACTGTAGCGATGAAGACAATGTTCTTCTGTATTTATATTACAAGAATAAACGAGAATTTAAAGAAGATTCTGGGTGCATCCGTAAATCGAAAAAAATATCAATTGTAGAGCATTTTTCCAATCACGCCTTTTCTGTAACATCTTTTCTTACGTACTCTGGCAGCTTACAATTATTCATACATGGATAATTTTTCACCTCCTGGACAAAATTAATATTAAAAGTTTGTTCCGCCGCCATTTTGTGATGCAACGCGTATACGACTCGGGTAGCGTGCGACCAGCAAGACGGTAGCGTGCGACTGGGTTGCAAACCATGATCGCCTACTGGCTACTCGTTTGCGCACACGGTGCTACGCAAATGAGACTATTTTTTATCATTTGAAGAACAACATTCGTACGACGATGTCTAGTGACTGTAGCGATGAAGACAATGTTCTTCTGTATTTATATTACAAGAATAAACGAGAATTTAAAGAAGATTCTGGGTGCATCCGTAAATCGAAAAAAATATCAATTGTAGAGCATTTTTCCAATCCACGCCTTTTCTGTAACATCTTTTCTTACGTACTCTGGCAGCTTACAATTATTCATACATGGATAATTTTCCACCTCCTGGACAAAATTAATATTAAAAGTTTGTTCCGCCGCCATTTTGTGATGCAACGCGTATACGACTCGGGTAGCGTGCGACCAGCAAGACGGTAGCGTGCGACTGATATCAAACCCGTCGTCGACGCGTCTCGTCGTGTGCGAAACTAGCTGAATATGTAGTGTGGCTACTCACAAGCGATGCGTAGGATACGCGTACGAAAGACAAATCGCTTGAGTGTCGCTTCGTGAGAGAAGGGCCTTATTTGACTTGATCAAGTATCGTATCATTCAAACTTGCTTGTGATTGTATCCGAACGTTGACATCTTGGCGCTTTTCGTCTTCAAAACAAAATTGAGCAAATTTTCAACATCAACATGGCGGATTTAGCAGAAAGTAAGATATAATTTACTTCGTGATTTCTAAAGAATCAAATGAACTATCTGAAATTAATTCCTAAATAAAAATAATCGCTCATAACTATTGCTTCTTTCACTACCAACATGTTGCTAATGATAACTGGAAAACTTCAATAATTCGAATTCAATGTTCGCTGAATTCAAAATTTGAAAATATTCAAATTTGAATGTGTTTCTTCGTAAAGTATTTGTTCGATCTGATTGTTTTTACTATGAGAGTTTAACAACTTTGATTAGAATTAGTATTAACAGACGTTATTACTAATATAATTGTGTTTATGTTTGACTAAAAAGTTACGAAATGTTTGTGTCTATTTTCAGGGGAGCAAGTAGAACCAAATAGGAAGTCTTCAAGGTCTCAGTTCAAAGTTAAAGACGAACCAATGGAAATTGATTTTCCCGAGGAAGATGAGCCGCCGGCATTCGGGCCTGCAGCACTCGGCCTTCACAGAGTTGGCACCCAGTTGCCGCCAAAACCTACGCCAAGTCAACCAGTCCAAAGACTCAATGCCAGAGGCATGCCAGCTCGCATACGAAAGAAGAACAGATTCATATTTGTTGATGATTTCATCAACAATGACTCTCCAACCAAGCAGTCCCCTACTAAAAGAACACCCAAGATACTAGCTAAAGTTCCTATGAAAACACCTACTGTAAAAAAGCAAAAATCACCATCTAAAGTTCAAAGAGATCAAGAGAGGTTTGATGAAAAGAATGAACAAGATCCAGATAGCAAATCGGGTCACAGAATAGGAATGAGGCTAAGAAACTTACTCAAATTGCCAAAAGCCCATAAATGGGTGTGCTTTGAATACTTTTATAGTAATATTGATAAAGCTTTGTTTGATGGAGAGAATGATTTCATGATATGTCTCAAAGAATCATTTCCACAGCTGAGAAATCAAAAATTGACCCAAATGCAATGGTCCAAGATCAGAAGGATGATGGGAAAGCCGCGCAGATGTTCCCAGGCATTCTTTGAAGAAGAGCGAAAAGAGTTGGATAGGAAACGCAGGCTAATTAGATATGTGCAACAGAGAAGAACAGTTGATTCTTCTGTAAAAGATTTACCAAACGAAATACCAATGCAGCTTACAGTAGGAACCAAAGTTACTGCAAGGCTTCGGAAACCTCAAGATGGCTTGTTCACTGGCAGCATTGATGCAGTTGATACATCCAACAATACATATAGAATATCATTTGAAAGGCCAAAACTTGGAACTCATTCAGTTCCTGATTATGAGGTTTTGTCGAATGACCCTCCAGACACGATGTGCTTGTCATCCTTCACTACAGACTTCAGGCCAAAGTTAGTTGTCCAAGAGCTTTTTAAACTCTATCAACCTAATAATGCATCAAACACTTCACAGAGTGACCCCATGATTGGATGCACAGACATCACCAAAAACACTGATACAGCGGTTGGAAATTATCCTTTTGCTTTCTTGAAACTTATAGTTAAATTGAGGAGGGTGTTGAATGCCAAAAAAGTTGAAATAAACAGATTAAAAGAATATAACAGTGAAGCTGAGAAAAGGAAATCCTTCGGTCAGAAAATGCCTGAAGATTTTGAGAGAAGGTATGCTGCTGTTGTCATAGATTTAGAAAGGATAAACTTGGACCTCCAAGGATACATCAATGAAGTGCAACAGTATTGCCAAGAGATCGCCCCTGGACCGAGCTTAGCTGCCATGTTAGCTCCAACATATCTCAGGCAGAAATGCAACGATGAAGCATCAATACTCGTTAGAAAAAATAACAATGGCATAGTAAAAGATGCAAAGTTACTTGGTCTCATCACAGATCTAACAGCTCTTATGTTACAAGTACAAAGTCTATCTGATTCTGATCAAAATGCTTATGAGCTCAGTGTCCTGCAAGGCACTATGGACCAAATAAAAACCAAACTAGAACCTAATCACCAGAGATTGTTCCAAAATAATATAGAAACCCACATGCACAGAATTCAAATGGGCCTTGGAAAGATGACATCTACCTACATAGCAGGGAATTAGTGGTTTACCAGATTTTCATAATATTTTAAAACAGATGTTTATAATTTGTGTAATTTCATTCCCCGGATTGGTGTAATTTCAGGGATTCAAGAATGAAATACAATTCATACAATTGTACAAAAAATAAATGGAAACTTGTTACATGCTGCTCTAAGATAGGTGTAGTGATGGTGCCATTGACTTATTAAAGGTTTAGCGATATAAAGAAATGTATGTAGGTATGTACTAAATTAGTAATGTTAAACATACATAAAATATAATCATTATAAACAAAATCTCAACTTTAATTTCTTATTCATATGACCCTTATTTAGGGCCACTTATGTGGCGCAGCACCAGCACCGCCTCCGACGCAGGAGGTTGCGGGTTCGATTCCCGGCCAGGGGCAAATATTTTGTTCTGGGTGTTTTCTATGTACAATAGAATACCTTGAGGTAGTTTATTATAATAAATCAGATATCTAGTACCTATCCTATAATCGCATTCACTGCCCAGCCTCGGCGCAGAGTAGGTACCTTTTAATATAGTCCTAGGCGTGCGGCCCGCGGGGGCGCGACATCTGCGAATTGTCCAACACTAGGTAATTATTTATGTTTGCCCTTCATCACATCAGCCCATACACGTCCACTGTTGGACATAGGCCTCCCCCATACGACGCCACAAATATAGGTCCTGAGTCGCCTCTATCCATCGACTCCCAGCGACCGCTACGATGTCATCGGTCCATCCGGAGTGGATGGTTTCCCATGTAGGGGGATTTGCCATAATCACCATGCTTGGCAGGCGGATTGGTAATCGCAGTGTTGGTGTTGGCAAATATACTCAGAAGGAAGCTGCTGTCCTTCCTCTGGTAGGTTCCCTTAGTCGGCTCTTACGACATCCACGGGTTGAGTTGGAGGGGTCGATATTCGAACGCTGCCGCGGCCCCACGGCTGACACATAGCCCCCCTTTTTTGCCCTTACACAGGTATAAATAACATAAAACTGAGCTATACCTAAATCTCTGAAAAACGTTAATGTAGTGGCGGTTGCGGCAGTGTTAGCATTAGTGTGCCTTATACTATACTTACATGATCTCCATAAACCTGCAGAGGTGCTTCACAGTCCAGATGGATATATAATAGGAACATGTGTCAACATTGTTGATACTGAATATTTTTAGACAACTTTCATCATTAAATCAGTAAATGTATCCTAACCTAGTACCTAGTATAGTAAAAGACATTGTTAGATTATTCATTGTAATTAATCATTTACAGATGATTATCTAATCAATAATAACATAGACATCCTCTATATCGAATATAAAGGCTAACAATTTAGACAATGATTAGACCATAGTTATAGTAGATTACAGTTAATTTAAAACCAGTCTAAATGTAATCTAAACGAATATTAGTAACTAACCAGTATTAAAAATAAGCCTTAAAAGATGGCCTTATTTTGAATTTGTTTCACATAAAAATACGTAATGAAAGCAAGATACTTTCACAGTAATAACCTGGCAACAAATACCGAAATCATTATAAATTTTTGCTACTGGAAAAAATTACATGGTTTTCTTTACGATTTGTGTTTGTTCAAAATTTCTAATAGTTGATCTGCCTCTTCCGCTGTCTTTACTCTTATTAAGACCGGAGTAGGTGGTGGTTTAGACTCAGGAGTTGGAATGCACACAAGCATCACATTGTTTTTACCCATTCTTTGAGTTGGCACTGCTGTGCCAAGAATCAAGTTCAACAACACTGTTCCCAGATTGGTGTTAGCACGCACAAGCAACTGATGCTTTGCATTTCCTTCAATTTTCTTTATGTAAAGAGTGCCAACTCCCTTATCAACAAAATTGCCATCCTTCTTTACAAAGATTTTGCATTTCTTATCAAACACACTGTTCTCCTCCATAACAGGTGTGAATTCCACATTAGGTGGTTGGTCTTCATCTTCTGCTTCGGGTGCTTTTTCTGCACTTTGCTGTGTTTGAGGGCTGAAACTGAAGGGCCTGCTACCAGTAATCCCAAAGGAAAATGATGCAGCAGCTGTGGCATTACTTGCTGAGTTTGCAGGAGATGATGCTGCTGATGTTGACATTCCAAATGAAAATCCTGTGGCTGGAGAGCTAGTGTTCACCGTGCTGAATAATGTAGCACCCACTGGTGAGGTAGCAGCTGTTGTCACAGCTCCAAACGAAAACCCTTGACTGGGGGAGGCAGAGTTATCTGGTTTAGTTGGAACTGATGGTGAACTTGTGGCAGAAGGAGTAATTCCAAACGAAAACCCTTTGGCAGGGGTTGAAGTTTTCATGGATTGATCAGAGTTTGTGCTGAATGTTCCTCCAAAAAGGCCAGTGCTCGTGGTTGAACTGGTATTGTTCAAACCAAATAATGATGTAGCTGACTTAGCTTCTTGTGGAGCAGAACTTGCATTTTTAGGAACGAGGGGAGTAGGGAGATTAATCTCTATGTTGCCAAATGCTGGCTTCTCAGATGATTCTTGCTTAGCTTTGTCCTCTATTTTTGTCTTGGCTGCTTCATACTCCTCTTGTATAACTTGCAGATAGTTCTCATAATCCTTGAATATTGGAGTAAGAAAGCACAGAGGTGTTATCTCGACATGTTTGACAATCCAGCTAGATACAGATTCATTTAGGCCCTTGAGTTTAGAGTAGTATTTGTTCCTTGCAATTTCCTTTTCTTTTTCTGCACTTGAGGTTTTATCAGTAGCAACTGGTGTTGCCATAGCAGTAGTAGAATTTGTAGCAGAATTTTGAACAGGAGTAGTGGAGCTAGACACAGGTTGTTTTGATAGAGTATTTGATGTGAGTGATGGTTTTTGATTTGGACTTGTAGAAGATACACCAAATAGTGAGGATGATACTTGAGCAGTGCTTGATTTCACATTGTTGTCATTGGAGCTAGATACAGATTGCATTTTAAATGGTGAATCACCCACTGTGGAGTCTGCTTTTGAACTGTGAAATGTCATAGATGGAATCTCTGTTTTAGGTACAGACATTGTTGATGGTGATGCCCCTGTGCCAAATGCAGGCTTAGCTGAACTTGTAAGAGGCAATCCAAATAGTCCACCGTTAGTGTTGTTTGCTGGTTTACTAGTGAACAAGCTAGAGGAGACAGAGGTGTCGCTTTTCGCATCAGATGCATTCTTACTTCCATTAGTCAAATTAGCTAAGAAGTCGAAAGATGAGGGCTGCGTCTTATTGAAGCCTCCAAATCCACTGAAAGCACTTCTGCTAGGCTGAAATAAAAACTATTATTGACTACCAGATCACACAAAAGTACGCTATGAAGGAGGAATTTAGATTTGACTTAAGAGGGCTCTTACCGGGATGCCGAATTACAACCAAAGAATCATTTAAAAGCTTGTTTTTTTGCAACTAATACAATGTTTGAAAAAGAGTTTACAAGAAAGATCTTAAGAAAAACGAAAGACAGTGCCAGAGTATGAGCAGTCAGAACATTGAAAATTAGCACGGTGAGTTCAGAAAACTTGTTCCAGGTCATAAATGTTTTTGGAAAAGCCTTACATGTTTGTGAAAATATAAAGTATTTCCATTACATGCGCGAGGTTTCTATTTAGTTGTTTTCTTCACTTTTACAATTTATGAGAACAATATGAACATATCAGTTCAAAGTTCAGTTAAAATAAGTGAAAGAAGCTGATTTTGGTAGGTTCTTACTGAATTTGTTTTAAATGTTTGCTGCTATAGAAACCTAGATATTATAGTGCACAAAATACATTATTTTATGAAAATATCTGATATAATCACGTAAGAGCATTTGCATGGAATGTTGACGGGTTGGCTGCCCTTAAAGTGAAATCTTAATTCAGAGAGATAAATTATTCGGAGGAGAATTTAGAAACAATAATTCATCAGCTTGCATATGCTGGTACATAAATATACACAGAAAGAAGTGGTTTGTGTTAGAATCTAATGTTACCTCGTCCCTGGAAATGGGAGCCCGTCGTTTAGCTGTTCTCATAACCCGTTTTTCAAGCACATCCTGGGATGCTGCTTTGAATGATCCCATCTCCTCGTTTTCAGACGGATCTTCTTGATCCCAGTTTTCATGGTTCAAGTCATTTGGAGCGGTACGTTTTATAGACATTTTGGGTAAACTTCAAAATGTTATCAGGAATATCATAAAAATTATTCACGATAAACAGAGATGAGCGTGGCGTGTCGGTTTTCAGCCGTGGTTCATTTCTTACGATTTTGTCAACATATTTATCGGAACTGTGATTAGGGCTAAAATCGTTGTATTACTAGAGAAAATATTTAGTTGTCTACCAATTTCTTTCCTTATCGATACTTTTCTTTTAGCAAAACACGATATACGCAAGATATACGGATTACGGAACGTTTTTGTCGTGTTTTTTCCGTCCATTGAATGAATGAAGCAAAGAATGAAGTATACTCAGTGTTGCCGGCAAAGAGAATACAATACGTTGCCGGCAGTCAAACGCAAAAAGGTCCGGTCCGAACGCAAATATGATCCGAAAACTCCGAAATATGACCAAACGGTCCGTTTTGTCATTTTGTACAAAAAATTCACCGATAATCCGTGATGACCAAGCTGTTCGACAACAGTACCGCTCTGACATTTTTTTTAGTTTAAAAAAAAAACATTGGATAGCCGACGATGGCAGCACTGAACTTTGTGTTCATTTCCGTCTTCATTCCCTTGGCCTTCCCCTCCCCTTCTCTTCCCGTCCACCCGCCCTCCCCCTTCCCTCCGTTCGTCTCGCTCGTCTCGTCTAGTCCGTCGCGTCGCGCGCGCTCGCTCTGAGATCGGATGAAATGGATGGATTGATGATTCGCCCATTTCGCCCGAAACGAAAATAATGTTTCCCATCCTTTTCTGTTTTCTAAACAAAAAGCTGTAATTTACAAAGATTTGGTTTCATTCGAACTACATACATATGTAATGTAAATGGTTATAAATTAATTATATTTTTCATAGTTTACAGATAAATACCTACATACGTGTTTAAGTTATTGTTATAAAAAGTGTAATCTGAAAACTGATTTATTTTCCACTTTCTTTCATGAGTTGTTTTCTTTTCAGTCGTCGAAAGTGATCGAAACAAAAAAATAAAGTTGATTGTGGTAATTAAAATCTATGAAGTTGGAGAAAACATGAGTAAATAAGTAAAAATTGATGCAGTGAGTCCAGCTGATTCTAAAACTATGGAATTGTCCAACGAAATAAAAGAAGAAATTCGCAAAACTCAAACAGAGTTGAAAAATGCTATTCGAGTTCATCAGGTTCGTAATAAATGTTCATAATATTATCAGTAAACTTTTCACAAACAAATATGCTTGAATGAACATATTGTGGTTATACTTTGCAAATTATATTACAGATTTGGGTCGCACGACTTCGGGGAGATGCGAATGTAAGGAATCTTTACATATATATTTTGTTCATTTATTTTATTACTTAGCCTAAAGTTCTGTGAGTATTATTTTTGTATTGTTTTCAGAATGAGCACTTCAAAAGTAAAGTCATTCAGGCTGAAAAGGATATAATTGAAATTGGGCAAACACAAGTAAGTGTATCTATCCACAGAAAAATGCTCAAAATTGTCCATTTTCTAATTCTAAAATTGTACACTTCCTGAACACCCTACTGTAACAGTTTTTGGAAGGTTATTATATTATTCAGTGATTTTTGTTCTTGAATATACTTTCCCAAGGTACATAACTGTACACTATACCACTGTAACCTTTATCTTACTTAGTCTTACTGTAGTTTCAGTCACAACAGTATTTATAAGACCAATTAACTAAACCCTAACCTACTTTTTTAACACAGCTCTAATTTCAAACTTGCAGAAGTTAGTACTTGAGAGACTCCGTAGAGAGTTGGAACTGTATCAGCAAAGATTAAAAACAAGAAACAAGCAGATAAACATAGAAATAGACAACAAACTCGTAGCACAACAGATCCGTGACCATCAAATAAAGTACCGATCTAAGAACCGAACTTTACTCAAGCCGTCTGTGCTCAGTGAGATACATATCAAGGCTGAAGAGGATGATTTAAAAGAAAATATATCTGATCCAGAGACTGAGATAAGACTAAACGGGAAAGAGAACCATAAGGAAGGGTTTGTGAGGAATTTCTCTCAGCCTAATGCATTACAAGATAACAGAAATAATTTTGCCAATGCTCTCAACAAAGTGAAGGAAGCTTTGAGGTACCTAAACAATTTTAATATATATTTTTTTTAATTGAATTAGGCTACAGAAAGAAACACAGTTAACCAAATTTATGAAGACACATTATATTTTTTGCTTCATGACTCTGCATCTGATTTGATAGAATTCTGTCAAAGTCTGTTTTGATCTGTTTGACACAAGTGTTCCAGTGTTTTAGATAAATACTGCACTGAGAAAACACCTGCTCAAACCAGCAGTTTACCACACTTATTGCCACATGTATTGTTGTTGTCAAGCCCTTGCTTGTAAAGATTCAATAATATAAAACTTTTGAAACTATCATGGTTATTTACAACATTAAAGTTCATTCAAATCATGGTAAATATCCCATTATTAAATTTAGTAGCTATTCAACAATATTTTATTTACTAATAGATTATGACTGCAATGAAAAAGAGCCTAATGTATATAAACCGGGACACGTGGGAATCAACGGCAATGAGAGTGCTGACGAACTTGCACAGTCTGTGGCCAATGGAACTCAGTTTGGCCCCAAGCCGTTTTATGGCATACCTACCTACAAACATAACTCAAAGAATCCTTTTCAATTCCTACTAAATAAACCAAGCTCTGGAAAAATTCTTCGGGTAATAGTACATTGTACACCTAGGCGAGAAAGTGCCCAATTCCTATCGAGTGTGTCATTTGAGCCTTAAAACAAACGAGGTAGGAATCGCACTTTCTGCCGAGTGATACATAGGGCTTTATACTACATCTTCGAGGAAAATAAAAAGCAGAATAAATCTTTTATTTCTGGCGGGGGGTGTCATAAAAATTTCACTATCACTCGACGACATTCTGTAGAATTAATAAAATTAACACGTGCCTACACCAAACTCAAATTAAGAAGAAATTCCTGCGCCAGCCTTTATCACTTAGGGTTCTTTTTTCAAAATATTGTTCGGAAATCGAAAGAGGCATAAGGTTTTTGTCGTTTGACCTATAATGAAAATAAACATAGGCCGATCTTTTAGGAAATTAAAAAAAGAACACGTTAGAAATGGATTTCCATATATTTTTCCCTCCCGCTAAAACGCGTGGAATAGTACATTGTACACCTAGGCGAGAACGTGCCTAATTCCTATCGAGTGTGTCATTAGAGCCACCTTCGAGGAAAGTAAAAAGCAGAATAAATATTTTATTTCTGGCGGTGTCCAAACTTTCACTATCACTCGACGACATTCTATAGAATTAATAAAATTGCCTGCACCAAATTCAAAATTAGAAGAACTTCCCGCGCTAGCCTTCACTTCCTATCACTTCGGTTCTTTTTTCAAAATATTGTTCGGAAATCCGAAGAGGCAAGCGGACTTGGAGTAAAAACTTTTTGTCGTTTGACCTATTATGAAAATAACCATAGCTACCGGCCGATCTTTTAGGAAATAAAAAAAAATAACACGTTGTAAATGAATTTCCATACAGTTTTCCCTCCCGCTAAGACGCGTGAGAAATGAAATTCCATAGAGTTTTTCCTCCCGGATTCCTATACGCCTGCAATGACTTACTTTCTATCTTATATTTAGAAAAGGAATAGGCAACTTTCCGAGCAGGTGTAGTATGAAGGTCAATCATAAAAGCCTTTGATAAAGCAGTACAACAATCAAAACCTAGTGCTAAAGCACAAACAACCTTCGCATTATGACAAGAGGGCAGTACGCCCTTGGTCTTTCAAGGATATAAGTTCCCTAAATGTTAAGAAATCTAGATCAACATCCATTGGCAATTTCAGCCCAATCTGTTCAGTAGTTTTAGCAGGCGGTGACAAACAGCCATACATCTTAATATTCAAACTGTCGTTTATAATATTAATGTAATTGCCTTACAGCGCGTCAAACCAGTCGAATGAGTGGAGAGACCAGCGATCAGACTCGGAGTATTCACACGAGCTGTCTCCAACGCCGTCGCCTCCACCCTTGCCACAGCCCGGGGAGGTTATAACCAAGGAGGCTTTTATGAGGTTGGTTTTGGAAAATGTTGCCATTATTGTAGCTATAGAAGTATTTATTTAATATTTTGACTGTTTTGAGAAAACTAAAAACTTACTTCGAATTTGTTAATGTTACACGGTTTTTAAGTTTTCGGGACAAAATGCCCCAGACAAAAAGCCGTTGTACAAACATTTATAACGAGGCAGGAATCGAACCCACAATCTCCTGCGTCGCAGGCGGACCTTCACCCGTTGCGCCACAGCGATCGTAATATTTTTTTATGACGCCGGTTATGGCATTGGTGCAATAAATATTTATTATCATCAGCAAATTAAGCTCAATCAGTTCTGTGCTGATGAAGCCTCACTCATCCACTGTCTTCAGGACATTCAGACGATTCTAATTTTAATTATAAGTGGGGAACTACTCAACAGCTCAAAAACAACAAGGCACCGGGGGATGAAGGAATAACAACAAAGCTTCTGAAAGCGGGACGGAATACCGGTACTTAAAGTCCTTCAGAGGCTGTTTTAACTCTGTCATTCTTGAGGGACAAACGCCAGAGGCGAGCTTGGTGGTACTTTTACATAAAAAGGGTGACAAGACCCTTCTGAAGAACTATAGGCCCATCTCACTGCTAACGTCTATTAGCTGTTTTCGAGAGTAATCACCAACCGCCTCGCTCGAAGGTTTGACGACTTCCAACCGCCCGAACAAGCCGGGTTCCGAAAAGGCTTTAGTACCGTAGATCACATACATACGCTCCGGCAGATTATACAGAAAAAAGGAGAGTATTACCGGCCGTTATGTCTATCGTTTGTGGACTACGAGAAGGCCTTTGATTCAGTCGAAACCTGGGCAGTCCTATAGTCTCTCCAGCGCTAAAACGACTACCGGCATATGCAAGTGTTGAAAGTGTTTGTACAGCAAGGCCACTACGTCAATTCGTCTCCAAGACCAAAGCACAAATCCGATCCCACTGCAAAAAGGGGTGAGACAGGGAGACGTTTCTTGTCCGAAACTGTTCACCTCTCCATTAGAGTATATTTTCAAGCTTTTGGACTGGGACAGATATGCATTAACATCAATGGCGAGTCTTCCTAGGAAATCCGTAGAAGAACTAAAGTTACCGACATAGCTCTCAGAATTAGCAGGCTGAAGTGGCGGTAGGCGCCGGCCCATATAGCTCGTAGAACCGATAACCGTTGGGGAGTAAAGGTTCTCGAGTGGCGACCGCGATGCAATGCGAAACAAGAGTCTGGGAAGATCTTCCACTCGATGGACCGACGACATTGTAGCGGTTACAGGGAGTCGTTGGATAGAGGCGGCTCAGGATCGCTATTCGTGGCGTCGTTTGGGGGAGGCCTATGTTCAGGAGTGGATGTATACGGGCTGATGATGATAATAATGATGATGATAATGGGGGAACTGAGATCTGCACCGACATCTCGCATGGGAGTGTATTGTGCATTATCCCTCTGCCTAAATAGGCACCAGCCCAACTCTTTGAAGTACCGCAGCAGGACTCTTCGTGATTATGACAGCTTCGTTTAAACTTTTCTGTGGGTGTGGATGTGGTTGCCATTCAGACGTTATATTGTCTGTGGCTGGTCATTTACTTGCTCCTACTTAATACCGTTTTGCTCCTACTTAGTCCAACGGGCATTGTTTACCTTTTATTACGGTTTTATAAAACCACACATTATACGATTATATACATATGTCTGTGGTTTAAACAAACAGCTAAACCCTTTTTAGGGTTCCGTATTTTGATATTTTTACCGCCTAAGCAAGTATAAAGAAAGAAAGAAGAAACAGAATTATTTATTAAACAACACACAAACAAACCCAGAAATAAAAGAATACTTAGTACCTACTAGATAACATGTACCACTATGATGTATTTATATCAACACCTTTCGGTGTATGTAAACTATGTACCTTTAGCAATACCGTAGAAGAATGAGATTCTTCTTCTATGTATGAGCAATGCTAATGCGTTGCGCCAGATACTCACCAGCGGGTCACGCGTCGCATCGACCAGACGCTCAGATATTTCTTTAAACATACCTGCTGGCTGAATATTTTGTTAAGATGCGTTTATGTCTTGCTATCTGACACAAACGTTTATTTTCAGATTGATTGGCCTCATAACGCCAGCGCAAAAGGAAAGTTTAGAAAAGAAAAGGGAGGAGCGTCGTAAAAGAGCGATTGACAACCCAGCCAGGAACGAGTTCCTCTATGGCAACTTTGATATGCTACCGGTACGTCAATTTGGTTAAAAAGTAAAAAGTCTATTAAATATGTAAGTGGGTTAACAACGAACCTTATTTGTGTTGGAAGAACACCAACGTTTGATCCCTTCTAAGATTCTGTCTACGACGCAGGAAGTTACGGGTTCGATTCCCGCCCTGGGACAAATTTTTGTACATGTGTATATCAGTCATCTAGTACGCATAACAAGCTTTGCTTAGCTTCGACTTAGATGATATTGTGTGGATTGTCTAGCATAATTTATTTATTATATTTATTCTTTCAACATAAATAAGTACGTTCGTAGTCAACTCGCTTACGTCCATAAAAATGAGTTCATCAAACTATTAGTGATGTTTATGTGTATTAAATTCTTGTATGTTGTATATCTACCAAACCTAAGGTAATACAAGATAGTAAGATCTTGTATTTTTAATACCTTTGTTTTAGTTTAATAGAAAAGTAATTTATTGAATTTTATTTTGTTAGCCAACTCAATTATCGTTATAATCATAAATAATTGAATATAAGTTGGATCAATCCATCTGGGTCAATTTCAATCCGGGTGTCTCAAAGACAAGCTTGAATAGGTGTCTTCTAGACCTTCGTACACCGTCACTTTCCATCACGTAAGATTGTGGTCAAACGAAGGTCTTAAAATAAAATGTGGCCGCCTGTAATTCCGGGAGCAATAATGCTAGCAACATTGTTGTACACATTATTATTCAATGTTCACGGGTATTCATCGCGTTTATTTACCTATTTAAAATAAACGCGATAAATACCCGTAAATTTTTAATAAAAATTGTGTTCAGATCGTACATGTAATCTAATTGACGACCTCTGTGGCGCAGCGGGCGAAGGTCCGCCTGCGACGCAGGAGGTTGTGGGTTCGATTCCCGCCTCGGGACAAATGTTTGTACGATCTGCAAATATTTGTCTCGGGTGTTCTGGTTACTATAATATCTATCTATGTTAATATATTATATTATGTATATCAATCATCTTATTTTATAAATATGATTTCAGAATTAATAATTGAACGGTAGGTACTACTATACTTTTGCATGCGGCTTGAAAATATTTTTTTTTTCTAGATTTTGGAATAAATTAAACTTAAATAAAAAACGAATGCAGAAGACGTTTAAGCATAAAAAATTTCCACGCTTGCACAACAATTTTTAAATCTGTAATCATATGTAATTTAGCCAGCTAAATATCCTTACGCAAGCAACCTATAATTTATTTTGTCTAATAGTGATTTTAACTAGCTAACCAGAACACTAACTAAAACGTGTAATACATAAATTAATAAATAATGCTGGACAATTCACACAGCATTATCTAGTCCCAAGCTAAGCAGAGCTTGTGTTATGGGTACTAGATACTTATTTATTTATTTAGTATACAAAATCCACAGCCCTTAGAAACTAAGATTGACAAACTTGTTTATAGATCCTATGGCCAATACAGGATTTACATTTTTTAAATTTAACAATATGACTGTCACCAAAAAATTTAAACTATTTATCAAGTTAACGAATGATAAAACAATTTTGAATAAGATAAACTTAGTAAATTAACATAAGATACAAGTATACATTAAAATTAGATAATAAAAACTAAGAACGAAGCTCATAATTTAAAATGTCCCAATTATGTAAACTATAGTAAACTTAAGATTCTGAGCAACTTAATTAAACTGCAGAATAACTTGAGAAAAGATCCAAACTAAAACTAAAGTAGGTACTTGAAATAAATTATATAATTTTAAGTGTCTTCGTCTAGGTAAACTATCATAAACTTAACAATAACCAAGCGTAGGCTATAAACATACTGACAATTATAAACTTAAGAATTCAAAATGTAACTTTAGAAGTAGGTAAGTGTGAGTAAACAATTTCATTATTCTAGGGTACAATTTTATAAGGTTAACTGTGTACTGAATATAAATGTGAATAAATAGTTATATATACGTATGTGCAATATAAATATATAAATAAAATTATAACTTTATGAATCCTCACCACTAGAGATGAGTCCGGTATTCAATAACTAACTCAGTACCTGTTAGCATGGTCCTAAAATATCTAACGCTATTGTAAAATCCGCATACCGCTAGGGAATAACTGTGCAAAGCGAGCATCGCGCCTAACCGACCGTGACCCATAACTACCCAACGCTTCAATACCTATACTTACCTAACTATCATCTACGCATAGGTACTAGCGGACCGTTCACCCATAAAGTTATGTAGCTGCAACAAGTATTTGGTATTTCTAACCAAAACGGTTAGATGGTATTTCTAACCAAATCGGTTAGATGGTATTTCTAACCAAAACGGTTAGATGGTATTTCTAACCAAATCGGTTAGATGGTATTTCTAACCAAATCGGTTAGAAATATATTGGGTAGAAATCAGAACAGGTAGAGTATTGTAACGTTATTGGGTACCAGTTGGTACTAGCGGTATTGAAACAAAATACCCAACTAATAACCGGTAGCCAAAATATCCAATAACTCCCATCCTTACTCACCACTAATCCTGTCACGCATTATGTGGGTTTGACTCTACCCCGCCTACCCGCTCGTACTTACCCGGGTCTAGTTCATTCAAGACTTGTAGAACATCACGTTTCAATGCCAGTTTACTAATGTTGAATATGTCAATTTCATTGAATATTATGTTATAGCTTCTTTGCAGCCGCCTAATAAGTGAATGTTGAACATAGTTAGAGGTAGCATTGGAAACTGCAAAAAGTTAAGTTTTGGTATGTCTAGTTCGCTTTTTGCGTACGTTTAAACGTAAAAGTTTTGAAAGTAACTCCGAACAATCTATCTAGCCATTGCATAGGCCATGGAGAAGAGACATGTCCGCTAACTTACGTCGACTTTCGAGACTAGTCAAATCATGATATTGGCGCGATTCCTGGTAGTCAACAGTCTCATAACCAAGGAAACATCGATAGTTGAGGTGTTTTATGAATTTATTTTGAATGCCTTCCAAATTTTGCGTATATACGAGGTATTGTGGGTTCCATACTGAGCTACAGTATTCCAGGATGCCTCGCACGTACGAGTACTAAAGAAGTTTTAGGCAACCAATATCCGAGAAAGGACGACTGACCCTCAATATGAAGCCTAGACTTTTATAAGCCTTACAAACTACTGAGTCTACTTGTTTGGAAAAGGAAAGCTTTGCATCCATTACCACTCCAAGGTCTCTAATATGATCAACTTTAACTATTCTGATACCGTTTATTCGATACTCAAATTGTAGTGGCTGCTTTTTCCTTGTAAACGAGACATAAGAGCATTTACTAGCCAGTCTGTCAAGATACTTGATATATATAATACATTATATTACATATATAGATATTTTTTTATTATACATAGAAAACGACCAGAACACCCTGAACAAATATCACTGTATATACACTTCTTCTTGGATCTATTCTCGCTCTTTTAATTTTTATTCTTGTTATCTATTTGGCTATTATAGTTCTTATTGCTTGTATTTCAGAAACGGAAAAAATACAATCAATTCCCTTACCTGCAACAGTCCAACGATCCGCCTCAAACCAGATCGGCAAAGTTACGAAAACAACAGGTATGTTCACTCAGGAGAAACACTCAAACAATGTACGATATTTTAATAACCCCTGCATTTTCTTTTGATTAACAATAAACTAACTTTTCCTCGCTGCTTCGCTCGCTTTTTCTCGGGTTGAGCCTCTCTGTTATTTAAGGTTTATATCTATATCTATGCGAAATTTCAACCCGAGTTGTCCAGAAGACTTGGCGTGAAGAAGTAAATAAAAACAAAAAAAAAACTTATGAATACCCCTTTTTAAAAGAGTAATAATAACTTATACGAGTGTTCTAAATGGTTATACTAGTGTCTCACAACCTGTATCTCACAAACACAAATCTCACTCTTTCTCTCACACAAACGCACTACAGAAATATTTTTAAATTTTTTTGTTGTATATAGACCTCCGTTTGACCACAATCTCACCTGATGGAAAGTGATGATGTGGCCGATGTTGTATCACGAAGGTCTAGAAGACACCTGTTCACTCAAAATATATTTATATTTATAAATATATTTTAATTTTCATCTCAGGCGAAAACTTATATAAACAGTAAACACATAGGTACATAAAATTAAACGAACATCATCCATCCTAACGCATTACGCTTAAAACTCTGGAGTAGCCTAAACATTCGGCCAGTGGAGTTACTTACAACCAGGAATAGCCTAAACATTCGGCCAGTAGAGTAACTTAAAATTCTGGAGTAGCCTAAACATTCGGCCAGTAGAGTTACTTAAAACTCTGGAGTACCCTAAACATTCGGCCAGTAGAGTTACTTACAACTCAGGAATAGCCTAAACATTTGGCCACTAGAGTCACTTACAACTCTAGAGTAGCCTAAACAGTAAACATTCAGCCACTAGAGTCACTTACAACTCTTGAGTAGCCATTCGGCCATTCGGAACAGTAAACATTCGGCCAGTAGAGTTACAACTCTGGAGTAGGCTAAACTTTTGGCTAGTAGAGTTACTAACTGTAGTTGCGAACGCTTGGGCAGAAATACAGGACTGTCCACGCATTTATTTGCTTTGACTGAATGAGAGAATGCCACATTTCATAGATTCTGTTTCTTTTTAAGTCTTATAATGATGCGAGTCTATCGGCTCTAAAAATATCGGGACCAACGAGAGCTTCGATACTTATTTATCTTGTGTATTAGGTTAAAAAGCAATGTATAGTTTCAGAATACGAACAAATCATCTCGAGAAGGGTCGCCGTCTGGATCGTCCACTGAAAATAAAGGTTGGTATTTCTCTCTTACTGCCCGCATGATGAAATTATTTGAGGTGATTTTGGAATAAATTTGTTTATTTCCGGTTAGATGGTGTTACTGTAACAAGCTCTCAAACGGAGTAACGTCTGTTTAGGAGCTACGTTGCTATGACAACCCTACAGATACCCATCAGCACTTTTACGTCCACTGGACGTGTCTCCCCAAACAAGGGGGTTTTGCAATCATCTCAATCGCTTAACAGGCAGATTAATAATCGCATTAGAGCGGTTTAAAATACATAGAAGGAAGCTGCCTGCCTTAGTAGACTTTTACGATATCCACGGGCTGAGTTAGAGAGGTCGATTTTTACGCCGCGATATAAGTAACAACCTCTGTATCTGTTTGCCGTGGTGGCAGACATGATCCAAGAAAACACGTCTGCTCTTCTGGGAGTGTCGCCAGGTGACGTCACTGTCCAGTTGCCACTTCATTTCAACAAAATGTAGAAGTTGGGAAACAAATGTGATAGGGATCAATTGAAAAATCAAAGTTTTTAAATCAGTCAAAACAGCGTTAGTTAAATATAAGTCAATGTGTTAAATAATGGGTAAATACAAAACCACATAGTTTCATCAGATTCATACAGAAGCTCGGGGAGTTACGATTGAATGCTACTGGTATCACCAGGAAACAGAGTAGTCTTCTCATTCATCGATGACGTAGCCTGGCGACACCCACGTGACCATCGTGTCTCGGAAGAGCATACCTTGTTTTCTTATACCATGGTGGCAGATACAGAGATTGTTACTTGTTTTATAAATCAAAGAAATCTCTACAATCTTTTATAGGTTTATTCAAATATAATTTACAGTACTTTCACATAGTATTTCTAGAGGTGTTCTCGTTACCAAGATCTCGTCTGGAGACCGAATGCCCTCTCGTATTTTTCCCTCCAAAACGCCTTTTGCTCAATATGACTTCAACAAACCACGGACAAGACTGCGCTGACAAATTCAAAGACAACACGTCGAAGCCAAAATAGACGAGAAGTCGTTTTTTGTCTACGAAGCTACTACATAGTAATTGAGTATATTTAATTTATTATTAATTAAAAAAACTCAATATTATTATTTTATCATAAATAATTCTATGGCTAAAAGGCCTACATTTACAATTTTATTTAAAACAACGAAATCATTATACTTGTATCTCTATACTAGTTACCGCAACAAGGCAACAGGTGGGCCCATTTTGCGTGTCGGGTGGGGGATATTAAAACACTCATGTATCTACGATATACAAACACATAGCTACATAAGACGTACAACACCTCTTGCTTTGTCTGGTAAAAACTAGAAGTAAAAGATAGATTATGTGATTCCAGCATGGCCAAGCAATAAACCCGCGTGGGCCGCGTCGCTGCCCGCCAGTCTCTCCGTCGAACCGATTTTTCCCGAGGCCAAGAAGATTTGCCAAGTCTGTGGCAGAAATGGTAATATTACAAAGTTATTAACCACGTATCGTAACGTATTTGAACGCATATTAATGTATTAGCACGCATAGGAACGTATTAGCACACATATTAACGTATTAGCACGCAT
The DNA here is from genome assembly GCA_947859395.1 of Eupithecia insigniata. Classification (NCBI taxonomy): domain Eukaryota; kingdom Metazoa; phylum Arthropoda; class Insecta; order Lepidoptera; family Geometridae; genus Eupithecia; species Eupithecia insigniata. The sequence continues at coordinate 13,742,764 of OX401998.1, read as the reverse complement.
AGTAACGTGTTAGCACGCATAGCAACGTATTAGCAGGCATAGTAACGTATTAACACGCAAAGTGACGTATTAGCACCCCTTTGCTCGTCGAGAAGCTTTGTCCCTTAAGCTTCCCATACTTTAATGCTGTATCATATATAGCATCATAAATAGCTTGTGCGAATCAGTGGCTGATAAGCGTGGTAATTAGATCATTGATGAAAATTGTGAACAAGGATGGTACCCTGAAGTAGATGTTTAGGACATCGCTGGTTTGACTATGGTTTCATACACTGCTTGTGCCGGATAGCTGATAAGCCATTCCATAGCAATACCCCTGATGCCAATTCCCCCACTTAGAATTAGAATTAGACCCCTGATGCCAGCTATTCGAGTATTTTCAGAAGAATTTTTGGAGATTTGTCTATGGCTTGAGCCAGATTCGAAAGGACGGCGTTTCACTTTTTCCTGCATCTATTAGCTGAGACGTCATCTTCAATGCTTGGAATTCCCAACTTACAACTGCAAAAAATTCTGCTATAGACACTACTGACAGGGCACTGCTGGCAGGTGGCGGGGGTGAGATTTCAAGCGAACTTTTATTGACAAAAATAATCATGAATATTTGTATGTTTTTCAGATGTGCCATCTCTCCTGGCGTACTGCGCAGCATGTGGAGTATGGCAGCACACGGCGTGCGCGGCCGCGGCAGCGGGCGGCTGCGCCTCGTGCCGCGCGCCACTACAGGAGCGCGAGCAGCGAGAGAGGGAGCATACTACGCACTCGTACCGCGGTCAGTCACATACATACAGAATACAAATCATTTATTGTAATACATCATACAAATAAAAAAAATAAAAAATTGTTACCTTAATTAAATGATCATGATCTCTACGACTCGTCTAAACACGATAAATACAATCTTGCTGTAGAGGGGCAATAGTCAAGGTATAATTATATACTTCAATTTAAGATTCTTGTAAATTAATACTTTAGGTTTGGTGATTTCACGACGATGTCAGGTAGTTCGAGAAGATTTGACATTAAACTGACTGTAGTCATTTTCCAAACATACATACGTACGTACAACACACGGTGTGAGCAGCCGGGGCGGCGGGCGGCTGCACCTAGTGCCCGTGACCGTGATGATTAAAGAAACAAAGGGAAGCTGTCGCCCTTTCTGTGATAGATTCCCCTATTCGTCCCTTACGAGACCCACTGGCTGGGTTGGAGGAGTTGATTCTCACACCGCAGACAAGGGACCCTTTATGATCGCCATAAAATACAACAAATGACAGATTATTTTACCACAAATTGCCACTCTAACCAAAATCATTTCCATTCCAGACAAGCTAGCAGAACGCAAAAACCTCCAAGAACGCAATATCAAACTCTGCGTCGAACTACGTAAGCTCGAGAATCGAGCAGCAGCACTCAAAGCCAGCCTTGACGACCACCATAAAGAGAAACGGCAGCTGCTCAGCGACCAGATACAAACGCAGAGGAATCTGCAGAAGCTTCTAGACTTTATAAGCCAGTTTAAGGAAACCTCAGTTAGTGTTCGCTCGTCCAGTGATTCGGGGAGCGAGCATAGCAAATCAGATGATTGATGGTAAGTTTCTAAATTTTAATAAACCTTCCTATTCATAATGGTCTGCTAACTTAAAATGCTGCTTAACAGTGTTATTTCTCACTCTGACTTATGTCAATAGAAGAGACAATGGAAGACAGAGTGAGAATTAGCAATGCTTTAAGTTAGCAGACTATTAATAAGGGGCTTAATAAATATTCTCGGCATTTGAACAGAGCTTAAGCATCATATAACAAACGCACACGAATCTCCGAAAGCTTCTAGATTTTATCAACCAATCTAAAGAGACCTCGGTAAGTGTTCGCTCGTCGAATGATTCGGGGAGCGAGCATAGCAATTCTGAAGATTGATGGTAAGTTTCAAAATAAAATAAAAAGATATATATTTCTGGGCAATTTAGACAGCTTTATCTTGCCTCAAAGTACGCATATATAAATAATACTGGACAATCCACAAAGCATCATCTAGCCCCAAGCTAAACAGAGCTTGTGCTACGGGTACTAAATTAACTTGAAGACCTTTCGTAAGGAGGTCATGAGGCTTCTTGTCGTACACATTTCTAAATACTTGGACGTTGTTAGTAGGCAAAGAACGAAATCGAACAAACGGTCCCTTCCATTTTTTAATTAAAATTCCACTCGATTCCGATTCCATAGTACACTTGAATAGCATCGTTCAAGAGTGCTGAATTCAACGAAACACCTCCAGCCATGAAATTATTTTCTTTTTGGTAGATCGACTGACAATCAAATAATCATGTACTTTACCGATTCGATTATATTTATGACGGCGCGCCCCGGCTACGGCGACGGGTATTTCTCAAGTTATAGTCGGACCAAGTGAAATAGGGGTTAATTTTTATATATATACATACATATATTTATTTATTAATTGCATACATTTACATAGTTACTGAGGTAAACTAAAATGTTATACTATTTTCAATACTTTTCATGGAAAAATAATTTAAAATAATCTTAGTTACATACTATGTCAGATCGATAAAAATCTAAATTATCGTAATTTCCCATATTTTTCGAGTCGAGAGATTCGCAACTCTCTCTATCTATCAAATGTAACTGTCTATGAAATACTTAATTTTGTCATTCAGTCGTCATTCACTTATCTGTGATCAATTAGGGAACTGCATAGTCGTGCATATACTAAACAGAAAATAAGTTCGTGGACTGGGTATGGTGTTGTTTTAATCCTAACTGGGGAAAACTGGTGATAGTATAAATTATACTTGTGCATTTGAGTAGCTCCCAAACGGATCAACCTAGCAGTGGCAGCGTGGGCTTGTATATGCGACGGTTTTCTACCAAGCACCGCTAGTGCAACCTAGTTTGATTTAGTTTATTTGTTTAAAGGTGATTTCTTCGAGAATCTTTCTATGCTTGCTGTAAATTAGTACAACATTCATGTCAGGATAAGAATTTTTGTAAATTATTCATTTTATAAGTAAATCTTTTCTATTTCAGATAATTGTTTCGTGTGTGCTTCCTTCCAAGGTTTGTGTTGTGACTAGCGTGTTGTACTCGGTAGGTTTTATATTGTTGTTGCATGAATAGGTAGTCCAAATATTGTTAGTTATTTTATTTCTAACTTAATATTAAGTTGAATCTTATTTTGTTGTTAAGGTTTAAGAATACGTATTGCGAAATATATTAATTAATTCAGTTATTATATACGAACATTGCGCAACAGATTAATTAATTCAATTATTTTGTAACATAATTTTATGTTAAACATTATCAATTTTACGCGGTGATTGATGACTGTTGAAGTCTTTGTAAGCCAATATTGTCTCTTAAGCCTTTCTGCTCAAGGCTGAACATGTTTTTGTTATTGATCAACTTATTAATATAATTCGAGCCTTATTTGAGCCCAGTGGATCACTCACTCACACGCAAACTTTGTAGTAAACAGTATGGCAGTTCACACTCAGCATACTGAATTGAAAAATCCGTTCACTTTGCTTACGCAATTTGTCCCCAAAAGCCATATTGATTTATGCTTGTTCATTTTATTCTGGAAGAGTATAGTATTGATTTAAGTTATTGATTTTTTAGCGTTAATGTTAATTGAAATCAACTTTTTAATCAAATAGCCAAAAATAAGTGTTCAGTATTTGATTCCTAAGTAATGTAGGTTAGTGTAATTTTTAATGTTTTAGAGTCTTTATCGCTTTTCCTGTCTTCCTGAATGACACGGCATCGCGCAAGCGGATTACACAACGAACTAAAACAAAGATTATCTTTAGCTGTTAGCAATAAATATACAGAGTGTTAGTCAAATTAGTGCACAATACCGCTGGAGGTTACTCACCTGCTGCTACAGATTAACTTTCACTAAACAAAGCAAGCCGCAAATGATTTTTTATTTTTGCCCAATTTTTAATTTGTCTCAAATAACGCTTTATACTACGTACTTAGCCATCCCAAAATAAGGTAATCGGTCTTTCATACCTTGCGGTCATTGTTGCCGCACTGTCCCCGCCCCCTTAGAAAATGACAGAGCTATACGTGTTTACGAAACAGACTAACAATAAGTACATTCCGCGCGAGTAGACCGTACCGCACGGTCAATGCCCTCCATAATAATAAAATATAGTCTCTCCAATCATCTGTTTGGAGGGACTGGAGTATAACGTAATACAGAACTTGCAAAATAAGGATTTGTATAATTTTGGGTAGGTATAATATTGACCTTGGGCCCCGTTTGTTAATTTTATATTATACTGTGGCACCAACAGAATATCCCCCCGCGATATTGTGCACTTTTTTTATTTTTATTTGACTAACATCTTATATAAATAATGCTGACAATCCACACAGCATCATCTAGCCCCAAGCTAAGCAGAGCTTGTGATATGGATACTAGATGACTGATTTCTTAATACAGTACGTTACATAGAAATATTTTTTTTGATTATACCTGGCCAGTGGTAGACCGCACGCCCGAATCAGTTGCAACTGCTTGAGCGGTTCCGTGTATGTGTGTACGCACAAGACGATAGTTTGCTATGCAGTCGCAGTTTGAAGCAGTCAATAATGGCTGCCCCAAGTAGTCCGTGTATGGCGGCCCTAAGGTCTAATATAAAGACTAATGCCCGCTAGCACTCCCCAAACTCGAGCATTTGTTTTGTGCGCTGTGGATTCCGCTTATGCGATGCCCCGTCGTCCCTTAAAAGACGCGTACATAAGGTTGCTCACCTAAGTTGACTTTTAAATTGAAACTGAGTTAGGGTGGTCCCTTACTATTTAGGGTCTTACCCTTAGGTTCACACACGTTTTTTTCGCCGTGGAAAGGCACGGTCCTCAGTGTTGCATGCAGTTGTATAGATCACTATGGAAACTTTTTCACATACGCGGCGGCGCTACGGCACGGTGACGCCGCCGCCGTATGCGCCGTGTCCGCTCTTCGGCGCCGTGTCTACACTGGATTGGCGAATTTAAAAAAAAGACAAAAGCCATTGGCTCGTTCGATGATCTTGCCGTGTCATATAGTATAAGCTAGCACGGTTTCATAACTGTACGGCGTGCTAGCCTCTTGTTCAAGACACGTTTACTAAACTCACGAACGACACGGCGTTCTAGCCGTACCTTGAACCGTGTCTTGAACAAAAGCTCTATCTCATATCTATCTGTAGCCGGTATGGTTTATAGTTAAGTTTATTCATCATATTATATGTAACATAACAGTTTCACTATAAGCTAATGCGTTCGTTTTTATATGCTACTAGCTGACCCATCGAACTTCGTTCCGCCTTAGAACCAGAGATGGCGCTGCATATGAAAAATGTTATAATGGGAAAATGAAATTGTTGTTTTTACTATCTTCCTCGCAATTTTCCGTATTTTCTAACCGTATAAACCTTCCCTAGACCTCCACGAACATTTCAAGACTAAGATAAGATAAATCCGTTCAGCCGTTCTCGAGTTTTAGTGAGACTAACGAACAGAAATTCATTTTTATATATATAGATGACCTTGATCGATTTGAATGCCGGTTTCTAGCCAGTATTCGAGATTCTAATATTGTTTTTCGTCGTCCCTCTACTCTTTGCTTTGGTTGGAACCAGCCGTATATTGCACTCATATATTCTTGCCATTATTTTTTATTTTACATGTAATTTTTTTGTAATTGTCGCAGAACTAACAGAATTTTTATTTCAATTTGAATATTATTATTTTTTAGTCCAAAATCTTAATTAGTTAGAGACCACCCTAGATCTGAAATGAAGACTTCGTGTTCATTTAAAAGATAAATCTAACGCTTGCGACTCATTTAATTGACGTTTTTGGCATACATTATGTGTTAAATTTCACTGACAAAGCTGACACTGCTGGTCCTCGATTTTATCTTTGAGAGAACACCACATTACAATAGCTAGTAAATTGTTTAATCAATAATTCTTAATGTTCTCTGTGATACTGTTTCCTATGTTGTTGACTGGTGACGTTGTACAGCTGGATTTGTAAATAAAATTCGTAAGTTTGTATAAAAATGGTTTCTACTTGATACACATTTTACAGGAAAGTAGAAGAACATACACACTACCGTTATCAAACATATATAGAGAGTAATCATAAACAATTATATAGATCCAAGAACAAGTAAGGTATTGAAAACGTAGTAGGTACTTATTTGTAGAATTCGCTAAGTGTTTAGAGCGGTTTCAGCGACCTCCAAAGCTTTGTTGCCGATCTTTATTTCTTTCCGCAATTGCTCAATACTCTGTTTCAGCAAATTATCCTCGAAATTAGTCAAATGATCATATCTCTGCATTTCACCGTAGCCGTTCTCATCAACTTTAACTATACCAGAAAAGTACGTTGTCTCGTAATCGTTATTTTCAACAAATGCGTTCACTTTGCTGAGCCTACCGTCCAGAGCTTCCAGGATACTTCTCACGAAGACTACAATACCGTAGGAGGTGGATAGAGCTGCCGACCAGCCCTTTTTAGCCGATGTAACGGCGTCGTCGCAATCCCGCGCTCTGTCCGTAAAGTGTAGGGCGTATTGTTCTTGATATGAACTTAACTGTGGTTGAGCATGAGACAGTAGTGGAACCAAGGTCTTGCTTGAATGCCCACAGATGATCGGGACGAAACAATCGCAAGAGCTTATGTTGTGATCGGCAGCGTAAATGCATTGCGTTCTTAGGACATCGATAGTGGTCACGCCGAGTAATCTCCTGCTATCGAAGTTTCCGTTGTTCCGCATAACTTCAGCGGCCATCGGCACTACAGTATTTATCGGCTCAGTTGCGATCCCGACGATGGGCATCGGCGTACACCGGGATATAAGCGTTGATATTTTCTTGATAAACTCCATGTTTGATTCGAGCCACTGGCTGTGCGTCATCCCTGGCCTTTTGATGGAACCACCGGCTGCGATGACCACCTGGGAGTTCCTCAATGCTATTTCCAAGCCGCCTTCTCCCGTGTACGATTGTATGCCTGAATCTGACGGTATATGGGTGACGTCCAGCGCAACTCCTGGCATGATTTCTAGCCAGTCGTGCATCACCAACTTGCTGATGAGAGGTTGTGTTCGGAGCAGCAAGGCCACCGTTTGTCCAATCTCTCCGGCAGCGCCCAGCACTGTCACCTGATAGTTGCGTGTCCATATTGGTGCAATAAGCTTCAATGCCCTTCCGCTAAGTAACATATTAGTAAGATCAAGTTCAGTTCCTTTTCAGTGATCTTTTATTTAGAACTAACTGGTTTTAATTATAAATAATGGTTTTGTGACAAAATAGGAATTATAATAAGATGGACTAAAATATTAGAAAAATAAAACGTAAAAAAAAAGTAATGGCAAACAATTTACAGAATTTATAATTTTTGCCAATGAAGACAAAGAGCAAAGAGAATACAATACCAAAGAGAATACAATACTGACGAGGACAAAGAGAATACGGAGTGGTTTATTCTCATTGGAGAATACCAATGAGTATAAAGGGTATAAAGAGAATACAATACGAATGAGTATACAATAACTACCGTAAGAGAGAATACAAATGAAGATACAATCATAGAGTAACTCAAAGATAATACAATACTACCGAAGAGTAACTCATTACTACTAATCAGATTACTACTAATAAACCAGGAGTAACTTTTTGATACAATGTGAATTTTGCATAGACTTAGAACAGAGCAAGGAACATAAATACCAACAAGGAATAGAGTAAGCTTCTCGGTGTAGGCAAAGAGCGCAATACAATGTGAATACCACAGACATGATACTACTATGGCAACATATTTCAGCCAAATCTCAGCTAAAATTTAGCTGAAATTTGGCTGAAATATCTTAAGAGAGTAGGTATAAAAAAACTCGACGATCTTGTCTTTATGACGTAGGCTGCTTGATCTTAGGTGCGATGCGAGTCAAACTATACCTTATCAATGTCGGAAAGGAACCTAATGAATGTGCACGCTTAAGAAGGCTACGAACCTCTCCCAAACGGAAACGGTTTTTCCCATGCCGATTTGTTGTTGTTTCCCGTAGAATGAAATGGGGCGCGCTATAAGTGAGAAAGCGCGTCTAACCATCTAATACGAAGCTTTCATGTGGCTGTGTGCGTGTGCTTGGTGTTAATTTTGAGTAAACGATTAATTTCAAAAATATTTTTGATTATTTATAATGTTGAATATATTTAGGATGTTTGCAGCGCCGCCGCGACAGATTTTCGAATAATGGTGTCTATAATGCATAAAAAAATCGCTTGAAGATTTTGTGGTCAAAATTAGTTTGCTCTCATTTAAAGATCAATATGTTTTTTAAAAACTAAACCGCTACAAATAGCTGTTTTTGATCCGGTTATGTATGGAAAATTTCAATAAGATCGGGGACACAGTTTCCAAATTAAGCGGAAAGTACGTTTGTTGGGGGCTAAGGCTATCCGTTCCGTTCTTAAGTGGCACAGAGTCGACAGACATGACTAGTTAGGTACATGTTTTTAAATGTAGTTCGCTGTTTATCCTTCTAAGGCGGGAGGCTAGGATAGACGTCGATTTGGTTTCCGATTATATCACTCAATTAGCGATTCACATTGCGCGCTAGATTCAAAAGTTTTGCAACTAGTACCTATGTTCTTTTGCGTTATACAAGGACACTGGTGGTAAGTGCTTTGCCAACTAAGAGTTATAATATCTATCATATTCTAGAATATGAAAGTAAGTTCCAAGCCCCTCCCTGCCTTTTTTTCATGGCTTTTTCGACTGTTTACCATCATTCCATTCAACCAGTGAAAATGTTCAAACTACCAAAAATAAGGTGAAAACTAAGAAGGTTAGTTTATTTTTTACGTGCTGTTCACAAAAACCATAGACAATTGAATGAACTAAAAGGATGTTCGTTTGGGTGGCTTACTCTACGCGAGAAGGATTTCTCGACGAGTAATTATTAGATATTAATATATCTTTCGTGGCGCGCATGTTAGAGTAAATGAGAAAACAACTGACGACGATGAAAATAGTCGTCACGCGCGCGACGTATTCCGTGGTGCGCATCCCTACTGGGCTCTAATTCCACTAAATTAATCGCTTCACCATAACAATCAATGGTATCGTCTCAGAATTTTGCTCAGAATGACACAATTTGGCTTTGATGAAAGAAACTACCTACAAATAGAAGGAGGCTTGTCAAAAGTGTCAAGGTAGAAACGATTCAATTAATGTCTTCGTGCAAATAGCACCGCACGCACTATCTAGAGCACAGACATCGTAGAGCTACGCCTATTAGAATTCTGTGATCTAGAGTTTCTTTCATCTATGAACGATTCTTCTACTAGAAAGTAGACTACAAAGCGATTGGTTGGTACTTGGTAGGTAGGGTACTTTTTTGGGATGTGAGGCCCCGCTTCCTTCCCCGCCCACGCAGGATTATCCACCATTTTTGGGAAATCCTGTATACTATACATTTACGTTAACCTATTAATTCAATTAATTTATTTGGCAAATTTGAATGTGTGAGTGCCTCTATAATATTTTGAATGTAATTTTTATGCTTAAAGTTACCTTAAGGTTTTTGTTATTATAGTGCTTATGCCCGCACTCTGGGTAATCTTAGGAATTTAATAATATCCCAAAAATTTTACAACTCCGGCGGGACTTGAACCCGCGACCAGCTAACGGCGCTATAGTCCGTAAGTCGCAAAGATTTTCGACAGGTCGGGTACTTGCCTCCGTGGCGCAGTTGGTTAGCGCATCCTCGTATTCAGAGGAGGGTCGCGGGTTCAAGTCCCGCCGGAGTCGTAAAATTTTTGGGATATTATTAAATTCTAAAGTTACCTTGTGTAAAATTGGTTAATTTAAATCGTGTATTAGTTGCTTAGTGAATATATAGCAGAGCATTAAACATACATAGCTAATATCTATGCAATTTATCGTCGAATAAAAAATTTGTTACCCCAAAAATCAAGCAGCCTACGTTGTCTTAGGGCTGGTTCACACCGGAATGGCAGAGGCCAACAGCGACGCGACGCGACGAGGCCGTCAGAGCCGGCCGCGGCAAGCTCGCGGAGCCGCCCCCCGACACCATGCCTCTAGAGTCCTCTTGACCAGTTTAGTTTTTACATTCGCTCGCGGCGTCGTGGCGCCCCGCGGGCAGTAGCGCTGATAAAACGCGGGTAGCTTACCATAGTGTACGCGTAGTTACCGTAGACCGAGAATTTACCCTATGTCTTACCCACTCTTTGTCTTAATCAAACGTCAAAATTTATGTACCTATAAATATTTTCTAAATTAAAGTTATATAAAAAATATTACACAATGCTTACTCGTAAGGCATCTACACTTTTGTTAAAACACCCTTTTTTAAATACCAAAAACATGCCTCAAAGAGGAGTGCAAATTTCGGTAGTCGGTGCTGCGTCCAACATAGGCTCCAACCTATCGTTGCTCCTCAAGCAAAACCCTAAGGTAACGCATCTAAAGCTTTACGACGAGGACGAAAGGGTCAACGGTATTGGATTGGAGCTAGCTCACGTGCCCGGAGGACCCAGCATCGGAACGTACGACGGCGACAAACTTGGCGCAGCTATCGAACATTCTAATATCGTGGTGATGGTCTCTAGGACTCCTCGCAAACCTGGCAACACGAGAGAACAGATGATGACGACCAACGCGCACCCAGTTCAAAAACTCTGCAAGGCTATTGTCCGTGACAATCCTGAAGCATTTATTGCTATTTCTACGAATCCGCTCAACTGTATGATTCCTTTTGCTAGCGCTGTGCTACACAAATACGGTAGCTACAACCCCTTTAGGATCTTTGGCATCACGCATATCGATACCGCAAGGACCCGCGCCTTCACTGGCAACGCACTCCAAGTCAACCCGCGTCATATAAACGTGCCCGTTATTGGAGGCCATTCCGATGAGACCATCATACCGTTATTCTCCAACATAACCCCGGATTATTATCAAGTGGATAAGTGTCAAGCAGATATGCTAACGAGACTCGTTAGAAAAGCAGGGACAGAAGTACTGCTGCACAAACAAGGTACGGAAACTGCAACTCTAGCCATGGCTTGGTCGATCCATGAGTTTGTTGATGGTCTCGCAGATGCGGTTCGAGGATCGGAAGTGGTTCTCAACTGTTTTACTGCCAACCCACACTATGGGACCAGATTTTTCGCCGGACCTACAACTGTTGGGGCCCATGGGATCATAGAAACCTGTGCTAACCTGACCATGAGCGATTATGAACAGCACATGCTCACCACCGCTACTCCAGCCTTAAACCGAGACGTAACTATAGGTGAAGATTATGTGAAATACATCGATGCCAAAATGTAATAATAATGTTTATAATTATGTATATACAGTCAGCGTGAAATTGATATGAGCGTCTAGAGTAGTCAAAATGATCTGAAAAACATAAAAGCAATTATATGTACGCAGTTCAAATCATCATATTGTTTTAAATATGTTAAATATGAAACAATGAGTAGTAAGATATTTTGAACACCTTGGGTGCTTAAACAATATGATAATTCGAACTGCGTAGATACATCAAATTGCGTTTATGTTTTTCAGATCATTTTGACTATTCTAGACGCTTATATCAATTTGACGCTGACTATTCATCCAACCGTTTATTCAAATAATATATTTAGACTTCTAATATACGTGTATTTTGATATTATTTATTGCGTATTTTCTTTTTCTTAATGTTTCACCCAGTAATATATTTTGAGGTTCTAATATGTGCATTTTGATATTATGTCTTTGCTAATTTGCTTTTTCTTCTTTGATTTTTCACCCAGGTAAGCTTCTCCTTCTTTTACATCTCTTATTAACTTTTGTGAAGACATATATAGGTAATCTCCTTCTAATTTTGTCACAGTTGGGTACTCCCTCACGGCACTGATCCCATTTTTCGTTATAATAACCGGAGATGAGAAGTATTTTGTTCCATAAATATCATTTTCGATGAATGCTGTATGTTCTACAGTGGTATTATTTTGTATACACCGTACTAATGCTGTCACTAAGTTGAAGGTTGCATGAGCTGAAGATAGGGTTGCCTCTCCGTTTCCTCGTTTGAGTTTGGCTACTTGATCGTCGACTCCTTTTACGACCTCAGTTAGAGCACAGGCTGTACAGTTATCGATTTGAAACCATGGTGCAATATGTGAGAACAAAGGCACAACCGTGTCTGGTGAATGTCCACATATGACCGGTATTTTTAAAGTAAGTGCTGGCATGTCGTACATCCCACCGACGCAGGTTTGAGCTCTCATCGTGTACAATCCTGCCACGCCTAACACCTTCTGCTTATTGTAACAGTTGCAAGATTGCAGAACCTTACATGCAAGCGGGAACACTTTGTTTAAAGGATCTGTGGCGATTACGATAAAAGCATGTGGGCAGTGCTTGGCGATGGAAGTCATAGCTTGGATGACCGCATCAGCGTTCTTGTGGAAATGGTGAGTTTCGGTGTCGCTTTCCTGCTTCGGATCTCCGCAAGCGACGACGACGATATCGGATCCTTTTAGGGCGTACTCCATTTGTCCGGTCCAACCTTGCACGGAAGCTTCTCGGGGTATATGGGCGACGTCTAATGCTACTCCGTACGTTTCTTTGGAAGGACCGTACATGGTCAGTCTATGGATAGACGGGTTTTGCTTGAGGAGCAGTGAAATCGACTGTGCCATTGGTTTGGATGCACCGATAACCGATACTTGGACATTTCTGGCGAAGTTCAGATGGATGCAGCGGGTTACTGACGACATGATTCCTCTTCGGACAGCGTACATCTCGACACTAGGAACTTCAGACCCTATCAAAAAGGTAATTTATAAGTTCACTTTTAATTTTACTTCTTCAACTAAACATTTCATTTTTCATGGTGTTCCAGAATTAATCGTGAATTTGGCCCATCTTGGGCCTATGGCCAAAAATACACATTTTGAGATTTCTGCTCGTTTTTGCCTGGTTTTGAAATAATTGTTAAAAAGTATGTGCTGTATTAACGTTATGTGTCAGGTAATTTGTCAAAAAGAAGGGGACTTTTTGACAAAATACGAAAGCAAAGACTGTGCACAGAAGAGGTTCTTCTACAAGATCTAATAAGGCAAGAATCTGCCACAACTGTTTTCAATAGTCTAACTTATGTCTACTGTACACATTGGGCCAATGCGCTGGGCCAAGGCATTGGCCCAACGTGTAGAGACTTACTTTGCGCATGTTGTAATTTGGCCGCCAATCCGAGTATTTCGTGCACACATAAAAGAGTCTTTGTTGAAGCGCCAGTGCGGATTGATCAGTACAGTATCAAATCTTATCGATAAGTTAGTTAAAGTTAGATATACGTATATAGATACATAATGCTTTATTCAGAAAAACTAAACCGTTTGGTAAAAAGGTAATTGGTGGCCTAACTTACCCTACATCTTATCCTAGCGTGTATGAATAATAATTAATAAATAATGCTGGACAATTTACACAGCATCATCTAGCCCTAAGCTAATCAGAGCTTGTTTTACGTAGGTACTACAAGACTAATATACTTAATAGAACAACAATGGGTACATATATTTACAGATCGTACATTTTGTCCCAAGGCGGGAATCGAAATCGCAACCTCTTGTGTCGCAGGCGAAGCCTCGCCCGCCGCGCCACATCGGTGATCTACGTCTAATGTATTTAGTAATAGCAGCCCGCCCCGGCATCGTACGGGTATTTAACAAAAATTACAAATGCAAAATTATAATTAAAAGTTTTTTTAAACCTCGGGTTACATTATTGGAGTTTTAATAAGGCTCCCTATTTTTTTTTAATACAATATAGCCTATGTTACCTGGGGATAGTGTAGCTTCCCAACAGTGAAATAATTTTTCTAATCGGTTCAGTAATTTCGGAGCCAATTCAATGCAAACAAACAAATGTTTCCTCTTTATAATATTATAGTATAGACTGGGTGGACTAGGCTATGATGTTACTAGGAAAGTTCAAAACATTCCATGTTAGTGCAAAGACAGACTGTTAATGTCAGGTAATCGAAGTGCTACTGCAATGTGCTGAATGGCGAGCGAGGACGCAGAGCGACCGTTCGGGGCTCTACCATGCCGTATCGAGCGGTAAAGCCAAGTGCACAGTTGCGAAATTAAGACATTGCAGTAGCATAATATGAAGGTAGGCACCAACCCAAATAGAGGCACCGGCGCCCTCGCCGCTGCCACTCATTTTATTTCATTATTACAAAGGAATATAAAAAATCTAAACTGGGTTAATTATAATTATTAGTTTGTGATGCCTATCATAAGCTTTCTCTTGATGCCTCTATAATAGTTTTATTTTGTATAGTTTAGAACTCTTCCTATGCGAAAACCGAAACTTTGGAAGACTTTGGTGGCCTAAAAGTGCAACATGGCATCTCTTCCTAAGCTATACATGAAACTGTTACAGAAGCATTAAAAAAAAGCTTATGATAGGCATCAAAATATATACCTTCTTAATCATCATCATCACCTTCTTAATATAACTTAAGAATTTCAATGCATATAATCATCATTATCATCCCGTATTTAGGTACCCACTGGGTGTAGGACTTCTCCAATTTGTGCTTTCATCATACATAACGGTATTGGGCTGATCGCATCCCGCATCCCATTTGTTGGCAATCTTGCCCATACACCAAAATGGGACCAATTATAATTCTTATTTAGCAACCAGCTTCATGAACATGCCCTAAGAACATTGTCGGTCTGCGAGACCGCAAATAAGGATCGTTACACGGTTAACTTTAAGATAATCGCTGTACGGGCATACGAGGCAGTAACATTCACTTTAACTGCCGGTCTTGACGACCTGTCGGGTTACGGCTCGGAAACATGGCGTTATTAGTCGGGCCAGTTGGAAAATAGTAAATTGTTAAATAAATAACGGGTAAACAAAACAAATTGCCTAGAATTCTGTTGGTAAATTGTCTGGGGTCAAGAATATTTTCTGTGTCCCGCTGCTAACTATTTTTATTTTATTCCTAACATAATTTTCAAACCGAAAGACGTAAGAACAACATAAACAATATAGACGAAATAGGTTCACTCACCCTTAGCCAATCAGGTTAAAGGTCAGGTCCCTGACCCGCATTTATTACAGGCATTTCTTAGATTACCCAAAATAGTTTAGGGTTTAAACTTCGAATCCCGGTAATACTTCGCCCTGATAATTTAAAGGTCCAAATAAAATTGCGCTCAGAACGCATCTTTTGAGATCGACCGGGACTTAAACTTCCAACCGTGTACGAAACTCTAGTTGAGGGTTAAATGTGATGATTACTAGGAAATGGCTATTTGTTGGCGCGTTAGGTCTGTGATTGCGTGTAGGGTTAACTCGGGCGAAAAGGACTGACTCGTTATTATGTGCTTACTGAACTTAGGGCCTACGGGAGAGTTTAGTGATTACATAAGTCGTAGATAAGATAACGATAATCTTTCTTCAGTGGTTCTCCATGTCCATAATGATACCTTCTTAGGTGTCCTCGCGTCGTGTCTTCATCTTAACTCTATGATCGACACCTAATAGGCTACACGCGCAAACATTTGTGCATGCATGATTGCACAAACACAGTTTGCGCAAGCACGATGGAGCGTGTGCTCAAACCAGTTGCATGAGCCCGGCCACACGCTCCATCTTGCTTGCGCAAACTGTTTTGTGCAATCATGTATGCACAAAATGTTTGACCGCACATCTTCGAATGAAACGATTCCTCAAAGATCCTTTCCAAAGCCAACTACCTAGCTACCAAAATCCCAAGAGCCGGACTTACCTAAAAGCTAAGAGTTTTCAAGACAGATTGTGAAAGTGCTGGAAGTCTCGAACGCTAAGGAGTCCCCGGGGTGTGATCTGTCGACGCCTTCGGCATCAGGAACAGGGGTGCATTGTAGGGTTTTCTTAAAATGAAATTGCATGTACTCTTGCTGTAGAGTTTACGTGTACTAGGTACCTAACCTGCAGCAACTTCAGAGGTGGCTAATTAGCCTCTTGTCTTAGCTGAGGGACAAACGCGACGGTTACCTATAACTTTTAAGAATGTTAAATTAAACAACTGTATAATGTATAGGCGGCTCAGGACCGCTATTTGTAGCGTACTGAGGAGGCCTATGTCCAGCGGTGGACGGGCTGATAATGATGATGATTATAATGTATAGTCGTTGGATGGAGGCGGCTCAGGACCGCTATTCGTGGCGTCGTCGATTAGGGGAGGCCTATGTTCAGCAGTGGACGTATACGGGCTGATGATGATGATGATAGGTATAAGAGTCGCGTTGTGTTTTTCGCTCAGCTAGCATGGGATACATACATATAATGGTAGTGGAATATGTTAGGTTGGAAAAATACCTGATGTAATAGTATATACATATTATACCATATTACGTCTAGTTTTTCGAGGTATTGCTAAACCAAGCTGTCACTGTCACATGACATAGCCGAGATGGCGCGAATCGAGGGTTGACAGTTGTGACGGGTGCATGAGATGAAGCTTGGGAAATACCTTGGCACTGGCGAGCTGATCTATCCCTAATTGTGTGTTATCGGTAATCAGAACCTACCTACCAAAAATTTTGTGGCGTCCTTGTAGGTAGATGTCCTACTTACGCACGCACGCCACTCATCAAGCAGTTTTGCTGTTGATATGTCAATAAAAAGTCTAATTCCTTTCGAGGAGATCTAAAAAGCACAGAAAACACAGAAACATTTACCAACCTTCGTTTAACTGTAAAAGGAAATCAAACTTTCAAACACTCAACAAACAAAGGTCCCCAATGCGTGCGCGCCACAAGTCGTTATCTTGTTAGAAACTCGCAAGAATTGCAAATGGCGATAATTCTAACTACAGCAATAAATCTGCAGCGCTGCGAGTTTTTTCCTTGGGGTGCTAGTAGGTCGGTGATTGATCGCGTAAGCAGAGGGTTCATAGAATAGAAGGCAAAGGACGATCTGGTTTGTAACCAGTTCGTTCATACTTCGACAAGGACAGCAAGTAATTCTGAAGGAAAGAAAACCTCTTGTTTTTTTTACCTTGGATACTAATATACCTATTTAAGTAGGTATATTGTGCCTTGAGATGGTAATACGGTAGGTACCTAACATAGAACCGACGTTAGTTTTTAAGTGATTTTTAGTGGGCAGCAAGTTTGTGTTTTACAGCATAAAAAAGGAATTCCCGGAGCACTTATAGGTAGGTAAGTAACTAGACATCCAGAAAACGACTCGATATTATTTTTTTTTTGTTGGGATCATTTATCACAGCTTCATTTGGCTCCACGCTAAGCAGAGCTTCTGTTATGGTACTGTACATATACATAATATAATACATACATACCTAGATATTTTTTATTATAGGCCTGTAAAATACCCAGAACTCCCGGAACAAATATTCGCAGATCGTACAAACATTTGTCCCAAGGCGGGAATGGAACTCGCAATCTCCTGCGCCGCAGGCGGACCCCCGAACGCCGCGCCACATTGGTAAATAGGACCTGAAGTCCATTCATAAGTCTACGAGACGATTCCTGCCCGCTTGTCACTTTACGAAAATGCACCGTCCTTTTTAAGGAACCTCTCTAGAATCTTCACTCTAAGTTCCCCATACTTAAACTTTTGTAAACGTGCCCGAACATGTGCTGCTAACTTCCTAAGTTTGATGTATTGGAACGTTATTTAACTCTGCTCCCATTTATTGATCCTTTTGTTACCACTTGGTTGTGTAAAGGGTTAACAATTAATTGATTTCAAGGAATTTACGGGCTCTATGACGCAAATTATAACTTTACCGTCTACTTGATTGAAAAAGCAAGTTTGGCCTAATAAAATGTATATTCTGACCTAAATACAGTTGGTTGTACCTGCCTAAATGTTTCTACGAGCAAATTTTGAGAAAAATCGACGGTCTTTTCCTCCTGTGCCATTTTTGTATACTTATCGAAGAAGTTGAAGACAATAAAATAAATTTTAGAAGATAAGAGCGGAGGTCTCGTTGAATGAAAGCAAAAAAATCTCTCAATCTCGTTAAATGAAAAAAAATGGCTACAATAACTAGAAAGCATCATTAGCCTATGCTACTCGACTGGACAGATATCTCCTCGTAAAATACATAGCATCCTGTATTCAGCTTGCCTCACGTAGAATCTGACTGCTGTCATTCGCAGATCGTCATCCCATTTCTAAAAATCCTGGATAAAGGAATAAAGTGGACAAAAAGATCAATCAAAGGATCTTAGCAATGGATTTAAGTGGACTGAGGGTATCAGGCCACAGAACCTCCTCACTACGTTTGTCGATTGAACCCGAGAAAGTCTTAATCATTATCTTTCCAGCCCATTTGTACCCACTGTTGGGTTGGGTATAGTCTCTCTCTTCTGTAGAGCCATGCTTTCCGGTCCCTTGCAACTCGTAAACAGTGTTACCCAAATTTTGCTACGAAACAAGCAAAATAGATACTCTGGTACTCCTAATCAAGTAGGTACAGTTGCTTCCAATAACGTTAAGCACTTCCTGGGGTACAATCAAGCACAGTAGGACTTACGAGTAACTAACAAGAAAAACTATAAATCAGCCATCGATGACGCCCCCGGGGCTGGAGTGGCGTGTTATGGCAATTTATAGCTCTCTAATTGCCCTCAATTTATACTCGATACCTTGTTAGTAGAACTGACAATACTATATTCAATACAATACGTATGTTTGCAGACCGGCTGACTTTTAATAGGTCTTACGACGGCTAGGAGTGCTCGTCCACGGCGACTTTTTGTAGCGATGCTAAAGCACGTTCGCATCGATACATTCCCGATTCTGTCTCGATTCAGCATCGATACAGAAATGCCTGTGAACGTGCGAGCACCCATTCCACTCTTCGCTCCCCCGATGTCGTCTGAGACGGTCGCGCGTTTGCATCGATACAGTCGCGATGTTGTCAGCATCACTACGAGACATCTGGGACAAAAAAAAACCCAGTTGTCATGTACAGAACAACTGCGCCACTAAACTGTTTCCGATTTGTTATGACTTTTCATACACACATATCTGAATGAAAACTTTCGTAGCACGAAGCAAGCGTAAAATTTGCTTCGTATATGGTAGCGATTGCTACGAGGGCTACGAAGTGCTATGAATTAGATAAATGCTAATTATTTTACTGTTTTTCACTTTCCACATAATTTACTATTCTCGTATCCGCTGCGAGTAATGTGAACCTATTGCCCTTATGTATATGCACGAGTAGAATAGAAATAGAAACATTTATTATGCACATCTTATAAAAACCATGTATACTTAAAACTGTAATATGGTACTTATAACATTATAAAACATAAACTTACAAAAAGGTAAAAACATTCCTAAGATGTTGTACACGCATATGTATAACTATACGTAACAATGTGTTTGTTGTTAATCTCTCGTACAAACACGAATAAACGTGAAGTGGGCAAGTTAAAAAGATACTTAAGAACGGAACGGATAGCCATATTCCCCATACAAACGTACTTTCCGCTTCATTTAGAAACTTTGTCCCCGATCTTATTACAATTTTCCATACGTAATCGGATTTAAAATAGCTATGTTTGCAGCGTTTTGGTTTTTGAAAAAACATAATGATATTTAAATGAGAGCGAAACTAATTTTGACCACCAAATCGAGTCATCTTCAAGCGATTTTTTACGCATGAAAGACAGCTTTATTTGAAAATCTGTCGCGATGCAAACATCCTATCAAAAATATATTTGAAATCAATCGTTTACTCAAAAATAATCGAAAAGTACGAAAAAATATCAAAAATGGTGCCAACACCAAGCACACGCAGACAGCCACATGACAGCTTCGTATTAGAATGGTTAGACGCACTTTCTCATTCATAGCACGCCCCATTTCATTCTACGTGAAACAACAACAAATCCGCATGGCAAAATCCGTTCCCGATTGGGAGATGTTCGTAGCCTTCTTAATAGGAAATGACGAGTTGGGGAATGGATGGTTTAGGAAGTAGACAAATTTGGATTTAAGGAGTGAAAATGCAGGAAAAGCAAAAGACGATTTAGGAAGTGGTCAAGTAAGGAAGTGGACAAGGTCGTCCGGAGGGAAATAAATCTTTATTAACAAAGAAAATAACAATCAAATAATAGAAACAAATTAGAACTAGTATTCACAATTGAATCAATCGAGCTAACTGCAGACTGTTAACTGATAATCTACAGGTAGCTCAACTGATCCATATCAATACCAGTCGGAATCGTCCCCAAGACGCTGACAAATAAATTATTTTTTATTTGTTTTTGTAAAATCGGATAGTCCATACTGTTAAATACTCTTGTGAGAGCGTTGCAACGCGACGATTAATTATCTATTAGCCGTTTTTAATTGCAGGGTTCTCGCTAATTGTTGTGCCAAGGTAAGTTCTATGGGAAAACATACTGTTTTGTTACGAAAGATATATTTTTAAAATATTCAGGATGTTTCATTTGGTTTTGGAATAATTTATATCGTTGTTATACCTATTTGAAGACCGATGTGGCGCGGCGGGCGAAGGTCTGCCTGCGAAGTAGGAGGTTGCGGGTTCGATTCCCGCTTTGGTAAACGTTTGTGACCTGTAAATATTTGTTCCGGGTGGTCGGGGTATTTTCAATGTAAAATAAAAAATATCTCTATAATAAATAAATAAATATTACTGGACAATTCACAAAAACACACAGCATTATCTAGCCCCAAGCTAAGGATAGCTTGTGTTATGGGTACTAGATAACTGATATACATAATCCTACTAATATTATAAATGTCAAAGTTTGTATGGATGGATGTATGGATATATGTTACTCTTTCACGCAAAAACTACTGAACCGATTAGGCTTAATCGCGCGTTCGCCTTTTTTTATCGGGATAAAAAATAGCTTATAAGTTATTCTAGGTCCTAAACTATACCCATACCAAATTTTTGCCCAATCGGTTTAGTAGTTTTTGCGTGAAAGAGGCACAAACATCCATGCATCCATGCTCACAAACTTTGACATTAATTTATAATATTAGTAGGATAGACGTGAAAGTTACGATATGTACAAACAGACACTCCCACCTACCTTTTATATAGGTATATAAATTGTGGCGTGCGTCGTACGGGGGAGGCCTATGTCCAGCAGTGGACGTGTATGGGCTGATGATGATAGAGCGATATAATGTTTCAAGTGGCGATATCTAGTTAAAATTCGAGTCTAATTTAGTTTGATGAAACATGGATGAAACAACGAATGAAAGGAAACACTATTTACTACTTTGAAACACGAAATACTAAGTTTCGGTTGACATATCGCACGAAACGAGCAACCTTACTGCTGAAAGCGCATACGTGCGTTGCTTCGGACGCGTCACTTTATGACACCTTTGGTTTCGGATCTCTATGAAATAAATATAATAGTTAGGTACTATTATATTTATATACCTAAGTATTGAATTTCAGAAACTGTTTTTTTTCACTTTTACAGACTCTAGACTAAATCAATGTGAAAGATTGATGATTTTATCTTCTGGACTTTCGTATACCTAATCCATAAAAAGATCAGACGAGTCCTGATTTAAAAAAAAACAGCAATTCCCATACCCTAAGCAGAAACATCTAATGGAATAACTTCTAATCTATTGTCCCCATGATCGAGCACACGCGGTCTCACAGACCAAATGTAACTTTTTAATCAAAACCAACACTTCAAATGGGGCATGGCATGGTGGTAGGAAATTGTGGTCATTACGACCCCTACGGTGTCACTTGCATTCGATTTGAAGATAGCGGGCGAAGTCGCGTGCCGGCGCGTGCGACCATTTCAAGCTTGATGTAGAGCTTGGGATTGATAGAGGTGAACAAAAAACAATATAATGTCAAATTGAGTTATTTTATTTTGCGAAACATGGGGAAGGCCCATTAAAATAAAAAATGGGCACAGCTAGATCAGCTTAACAGCATGCAAATTATCTTATTTGGTAATATTAATCTACATTTTAAAAAGAAAAATAATAAAAAAAACATAAATATCTTATCTAAATATAATGTAACCTTTCTTAAATTATAATTAATTGTCTTATCCTAGAATTTGTCCATTAGATATTCATTTCCATTGTAATAAACAAGCCTTCTGAATTGGCAACTATCGAAATTTAAGTCTTATAATATTAATTGTAATGGTTTCTATATTGGAAGGTTATAAATACGAGGTGCTGTACAAAATATGCTCCTATTAAACATTGTAACTTTAATAAGTGTTTATTTTTTTTTAAAAGTAGGTTTAATTTTTTTCAATTTACTAACATTTTAGTAGCAGTAATTTATTAACAATTTTATTAGGTACTTACACAACGTAATTGGAGCCAAAACAGAAATTCGTTATTGCCAAAAAAGTCTCTCCGGCGGGGAATCGAACCCCGGTCTCCCGCGTGACAGGCGGGGATACTTACCACTATACTACCGAAGATGATAAGCAATGTGTTGAAATTAAGCTTACGTTGTGCTCACAACACTATTCATGATTCAATGAAATCTTTTTGATACATACACAAGGGTTATAAAATGAACTTTTTGTTTGAATAACTAAACGTTAAAATTAAGAAAGATTATAATTATTTTTGTAAGATGTACGATAAATATAGTGAAATTGAGTCACCAATATTGCCTACTTTCAGTATTTTTTATAACACGATTTCAATCAACTATCATAAAAAAGTGTTTTTGGAATATGGGATAGTTCCCATATTCTAAAAACACTTCTAACATTTTTAAACCTTACATTTTGCAAATATCACACACGCGGACACAGAACAAACATAGTAAGTACGTCCTTATCTCGATCTACGGGTACAATCGACCGAAGCGACTCATGACCGTGGACGCGTAATGCGCTAATGAGTAATGACGATAAATCCCTGCAGTAAATGGGCGAAGTGTTCCTTCTGATACAGAATTTCTGCAATAATGTGTATGTGCATTATGGTACCAACTCGATCATCATAATTTTAGCCTAGACCAGAGTGAATAGGTGTATTCTAGACTTTTGTGATAAACCGTCGACCTCATGGTTACTTTTCACTAGGTTTGATTATGGTCAAAAGGTCTGTTAACTCGAAGCCCGGTATATCCCACTGCTGCAGATCTAGATCTATGGCAGCCTCATCATCATCATCAGCCTATTTGTCTATTTGCATAGGCCTACCCTAATGAGCGAATGGCCTGCGACTTAAACGATAAAACGTAACTAACCGGACACCCAGAACAAGACGGAAGTATGTCGAAAAATCGCAAAGTTGTAAAATAACGTATTAATATGGCGTGTTTTAAACGATGAAGCGACTTCAAATTCTCTTACTTTTACACTTATTTTAAGTTTTTCGGGATAAATAGTAATCCCCTGGGGATACAATCATTTTCTATACAATATAATAGTGAAATAATTTTCAAAATCGGTCCATAATTGGCAAAGATATCGCGTAACATACACATACAAAAACAAGACTACAAAAACCTTTTGAAGTCGGTAAAAAATACCAATGTCTATTTGTTTATGGACAGAAAAAATCTTTAACTTACTTTTGCTTTTTTAAGACTGAATTGGCATAGCAAGGGTTAGGTCAACCCTAAAAGAGTGCTCGCCTGAACAATGATGTCCTCCTCCTAGCCGAATCTTCGGTCACCGCGGCCAGTTTCAACGGAGACCAGCCAGCTGCACAGGACATATTATAGAGCACAATTATGTGCGCAAACACAGGTGCACTCTCTATTCCATCACTCTCATAATCCGATGGGACGGCAGACCGAAACGACCTGGGAGAGGTCAGGTGCAGAACCAACGGTTTAACGTGCTTACCCCCTACGCGACAGGTGATCGTCGGCTTTTATAGATAGTTTTTTTTTTGGCGGGCTTTTTATTTCTTGCTCTACTTTTATGTTTTATATTTTACTCAGTGTGTGTGTGTGATGTGGTGTGTCATTGTGTGCGTGTGAAATTGTGTGTGTATGTGTGTTCTCCTGAGGCACCAATCTCATGAGTATAATATTAGTAGGAGTAGGGTAGTAGGATTAGTAGGGTTCTTATTCTTGTCGGCTGGTGGTAGGTAAATATGATGGTGGATCGATGAAAGTACAGTAGACTTTGAAATACAAATCGCATATGCAAATCAGCCTCATGTGTATATGACGGGGTCGATTCGACCCCCGAAGTGTTAATACTTTCCTACTAGCCGAAGATTACGCTACATTACGCTTAGCGAGCATTAAACCGCAGAATAAATAAAGATTAATATAGCTGGTGCTAGAGTTGGTGAACGTCCGGCTTTTTGCAATAGTCGGAGTGGCAGACGTACCGTTCCAATATACCCAATTCTATTATTTGTGGTAAGTATTTTTAGAATTTGTAGGTAATTAAATAATTGCTCTCATGATTGTCTTTTCATAACCGTTGGATTGGTGACCACACAAATAAAATATTTTAAAACCGTCTTTCTGGCCGTTCTGGTCCGGTTTTTTCCAACAGCAACCATAACTCCTAAGTGCCGTGAGAACACAGAAAGCACGAGTTCAAGCCACGGAGGGTTGAGGCGGATTATTTACCACATTTAGCATTTTATCACACCATCGCACTTAATGAACGGCCGTCATAAGCTTTATTTTGTGGTATAAATTACCGATTTGTTTGGGATAAGAAAAATTGTGGGTGGAACGTGCCAATAAATAAACATAAGTAAATAATAATAGTAGATAATAATAATTCGTGGCGTCGTTTGGGGGAGGCCTATGTTCAGCAGTGAACGTGTACTGTACGGGCTGATGATGAATAAATAGTAGAACGGTAGATACCTAGATAGATACCAGTAAAGTATATAGGTACTTTATTACATAACCTTAAACGTATCCCATAAAAGGCAATCGAATTGGCGGCCTCATCGGCAAGCGTTATTTCTGCCAGGTAACCAAGGTGCAAGGCGAAGAGATAGGTCTACCTTGCTTAGGTATAAGCACCAGATGTATTAGGGATGCTAACGCATGGTAAAGTGTCAGAATTTTTGACTAGTCCTTCTAAGCAACTAATCCACAATGCATCGCTAACACGTGGCCGTAAGTTAAAATACCTTAACTGCTCATTGAAATATGAGTTTTTCATTATATAGGATATGAAGTAAGTGACACAAATAAATCTCAACCGATGTGTTCAAACATTATTTGCCGATTTCTCGAAAACTACTTTTCGGGGTAAACGGTCTTATTAGCAGATTTCAGCTCAGTATATCAGTCGTCTAGTACCCATAACACAAGCTCTACTTAGCTTGGGGCTAGATGATGCTGTGGGGATTGTTTATAACAAATAAATAATGTTAGACAGTGCACACAACATAATCTAGTCCCAAGCTAAGCAGAGCTTGTGTTATGCGTACTAGATGACTGATATACATAATATAATATATTACATAGATATACATTTTTTATTATATTAAGACCCAGAACACCCGAGACAAATATTTTCAGATCGTACAAACATTTATCCCAAAATCCCCGGGAATCGAACCCGCAACCTTCTGCGTCGCAGAGACGTACCTTCGCCCGCCGCGCCACATCGGTCGTCGATTGTCTAGCATTATTTATGTTTTAAATTGGAAAAGAAGCTGTACAAAACCTCTTAATTAATATCTGAATGACCGTTCAGTCCTAGACCGAGGTTTCATAAGGACATTAATCTTAGATAGCCCTTATCATTTAATTAGATCGCGTGGTGCCCTCTACAGTTTTATTTCATGACGTCATACACACGTATCGTCCTTCTGAGAATCTAACTATTGTGGTGGATTTTAAGCTTTGTTGTAGGTGTGTAAGGTTTACATTGCTGCAGATACTAACTGAAGATGGGATGTGCGAGATGATAATTAATAAGTACCTACCTATCTAGTTGTTTTCATCTATTGAATAATAGTTAAGGATAAATATTATAAATAGCACCATGCACTATAATACCTACTTAATGTGCTGCGAGATGTCCTCCTAGCCGGATTTCGGTCAAGGGGCGGCGAGTCCCAACGGAGACTAGTTGTTTGTTGGGACTGGTCGCCTTGACGGTACCGAAGCATCTCGGCAAAGATGACATTATCAGGATACAAGGTCAGTCAGTACTCAAGTATTTCAATGTCAAGAATGAATATTTACGCAAAAATATATGATATAAAAATGAATGTACCTATTTTATTGAAAGGTACATTATTAGCAAATAACTGGCTAGTAGTTATTAGTATCGAGGGCGTCAGCAACAGATGCGTCGACCACTGGGGCACAGTTAAGGTAGTGTTATTTCGATGGGGGCCTAAGGATATGTCGATTGATTACACATTTTATTGTAATTTTTTTATCCTTTGTGCTTTGTAAAGTTTTCTATTCCCTTGAAAACCAGACATAAATTACATAAGTGTGTATGTAACTAATGTAATTGGTTAATTTAAATCGTATTAGTTGCTTAATACATAAATAATTATATCACAGCTCTACCAACTCTACTAAGGCTCTACCTCAAAGACTTTTAAAGTTAAATTACATGCCTTACCTTAGCCCCTCGGGATAACAAATCGCCTTCACCTTACCATATCAGACACAAATTGAATGAACAAATTAAACGCGCGTCAAATCTTTTGTAATTCGAACCGTTGAATGGCACATTCATTCAATTTCAAAAATGGAATAGCGGAGAAATTATTCGGCGTGAACGCATTAGATTAAAAATTAATTGTGGAAAAAATAAAAGAAATATTAAGTTGAATGAAATACGTGGGAATACGGTATGTAATGAGTTGTATGGTGAAAGAAGTTTTATGAATGAAGGGCGACGTGATTATAAATTGGGGTTTAATATCCGGTGGGGATGGGTAATGCACTTTAGGGTGGCTGTCTGTAATGACATTGGAGAGCGGGGCACGTATAATGATTTTTGCTTTTGTTTGTGACATCGCAAAAAAATATTTAAATTTTTGTGCATTTCGCGTTTTATGTCAGTTCATTGTTGAAATATTTTGTTAAAGTGGTGTATTTACTTATTAAGAGTAAAGCTCTTATCTGTAGCAAGTCAGTACGTAGTAGAAAGTCAGAACCTACTTATGCCTATTGTACAATATAAAAACACTAGCTGCTGCCCGCGGCTTCCCACGCGCTTTTCCAGTACCCTATGTCCGTTCCCGGGATACCATCTACCTACCTGCCAAATTTGATTAAGATCCGTTCTGCCGTTTAGGCGTGAAGAGGTGACAGACAGATAGACAGAGTTACTTTCAAATTTATAATATGAAGTAGGTTAGTAATAATTTTCTGATCTATTAGATAATCTAGGCACCTAGATAATATTGATACCGTTGATGCTAAGCTATGTTTGTTTGAGCTAATCTCCATAACGGCTGGACCCATTTTGATAAAACTTTCACTGACGCTGATGCTACACAGGTAGCTGATGATATAGGAAGAATAATGCGCCACAGAGATCGTGTTAATAAAATGATGAGTGTGTATTTGTGCATTTTTTTTTATTATAAGAAACGTTTTATTGATCTTCCCAGTAACAATTTTAACTAATCATAAGTTATTATTTCAAATTGCATTCATAAATAATTTTTAGGACAAGGCACTTAAAAACATGAATATAATTAATTTTTTATTCTGTTGGCAACTCTATATAACACTCACACTAAGTGACAGTCCGCCATGGCTGTGCTTCTTTTTTTATTCGATAGGATTATGTTCCATATTTGATATTGTCCCTGGCAATCCCTATTTATTTCCTTCGGAAATCGTTTGATTGACTGTGACAGTATTTTTTTTTGTTTTAAACAACTTTGATTTTTCGCGTAAAATTCACAATAAACGTACAATGATAAAATGTTATCCCCACTTTTTTCAGGCATAAATCGAAAAATATCGATCCTAGGAAAAAAATTATAAGAACCAAAATTGTAGGACATTTAATTTTAAACAATTTTATATCCAATAATTTTCACGTAAAATTTAAAATAAACTATTTGATCAGTAAAAAAAAATTCAAAATTCAAAAATGAAATTGAAAATAAGCGAGTTATTCAATAAACAATATAAATCGCATTACGGTCTCCAAAAGATCTGCAGCAGTACAAAAAAGTCCGAGACGGATTAAAACATCGGCACCGGCAACACTACTGACAATGTTACTGCACTTTTTCCATAGAGTATCCCAAAATTTTAGGTTAAGGGTGCATTTACACAGTCAAGCAAAGAGATTTCGGCCAAAAGTTTCGTAGCCAAACCTCGCGTCGGTTTTCATTCATTCCGTTGAAACGAAACTATTTACGAAGGTCCAAGTTCAAAACGAATGTCTTTCCGAGTATGGTTTAGCCGTAATACACGGAGAAGTTGCGTTTCCTTCCGTATATTGCGCTGTCGTTTTGCAGAGTAGAGGCCCAGACCATCACAACTCTAATACGAAAGATGCGATTTTTTACCGACTTCAACAAAACAAGCAATTTCTCAATTCAGCTAAATAATTTTTCATTTTAAAAATTGACAGAATTTAACTTTTCGGGTTTCGTTAAATTAAATAACAAAGAAGACAAAAAAGGCATGTAATCTTTTCTGCATATTGTTGCGCACCAACTGCCGCTTAAGCGAGAAAAAATTCGCTGTATTAAAACAGAGTTTTAAAACTGCGTTTAATTTCCCATCAGGAGTGTGCAGATGAGTGACGTCACAGGTGGAGCCACTCGTTATGATGGATCTCCCCTCTTTCGCTCTGTGGTTTGTCAGATTTCATTATTTGGGTGTTTTAAAAAATGTAATGTTGTAAAGGACAACTTAATTAATTTTAGTAATACCTACTTAGTCGTAGAAATTATTCCTTTTACATTCAATCTTTATTGCTAACCAGTGTTGTATGAAATAAAATAGGAAGGTAAAGAAGTTTAAGAGGGTGTTAAGTTTAATTTTGAAACTTACCCTCCTAAACTTCTTCCTACTCTACTCAAAACTTCAAGTTAATGAGGGCGAAATGAAGACTTAGTTTGGTCGTATCATTTATCAAATAACCTATTGCACTATATTTGTTTTTTAAACATAACTATTGGTAACAAAAAGTTACATTCTTCCTACGTACAAAATGTATGAGACGTCTTGATACTTTCCCGAAGGTCGGAGAGTTAATACTAATACGCTCCGCTAAAGCCATATTATTTGTCAACGTGTCGGCTGCTGGGCCGGCGCAATCTTAAAATCAATTTTCATTTATTCGCGGCTTAGCCTCACAGGCTACTGTTCGGCTTATGATGTAAACTTAGCAAAGATTAGAGGTGGCAAAAAAATTTAATCATAATTTATGGGAAACTTGTTATATTTGGTACCTAATAAGCACGACGCATTTAAATCTTTTAAAATGTACGTAAATATTTCAATACTTTATTTAAATATTTAGGTTAATATTTTACGTTAAATATTTTACTATTTAGTGCTGGAGATTATTGTCACAAATATAAATATAAACCGGCATGTTTATTGCTGTTTATAGAATATGCTTATTTTGCATAAAGTTATTGATTCTGATTCTGATTCATGACATGCTTGCAAATAAAACCGTAATGGCAATGTCAGTTAAAATTTATCCAATATTATAGAAGACTATTTATCTACTCCTAGAAGAAAAATACTAGGTTCAGAGTGAAGTAAACAAAAGACTTATGATTCTAAAAAAATCTGCTTCAGTCTATTTCACTAAATAATTAATACACCTAAATATCCAGCCAGCAGCCTAAACTTTCGGTTTCTGTCCTGTCTTAGAGAATCTGAAGTCCAATTTCACCGTATGGCCAGCGCAGGAATAGCGGGCAGTGTGGGCCGCAAAATCTTTACAAATGTGGGCCGTTATCGCCCGGCCGATTGACCGAGGGCCCAGCTCACACTGAAAAATAACGGATTTATTTAATTTTATGGCCCGACCGCGTGCTGAATCGCCGATTGGGCAAGACGGCTTTCCATTTGTTCTTTTGTCCCTTGTTTTTGATTACGGTTGCTGTGATTGAACTGTTCTACGGATGAACTGTTTAACTTTTGTGGAATAATCAATTCGAGTATTTACTTTGCAACTTTTGTAAGGCAACACATGGCATCCCTAATAGGTTAAAATTTATAGGTGCGGGAAAGAATAATTTTGTTTATTTTCAATGTTAACTCTCTTACCTAAGAATTTGAGGCTGTAACTGGATTTTTACTAGCTTCTCTTGATCTGCTGAAATTGGTTTCACCTACCATACTTCGTCATTACTTATTAATTTATTTTTAACAAATTGTTACCTATGTTTTTCTACAATTTGTTCATTGCCTATGTACTTCTTCTTTGTCAAATTCTTCATTGCTGAAGGTCGTGCTCGTCCTGGAAAGCTTTGCACAGACACCGATGAACCGCTTCCACACTACGCCTATACATACAGAGATAAAGTCGCGGCCAATTAAATGCAGACAAATAAAAAGAACCAAAAAAAAAATTACCTGCTTTTGTATGGTTCTATTTGTCAACAAATTAGGGTTGGGGATTATAGGTATCTCTATAATGGGTGTACCCTAGTGTTTGCATTTCCCATGTGTGGGGTGTGCTCATTATTCAGATCCCCGTTGAAAATGAGGAGATTGGTCGTGGTGGGCACGAGAAATAATTGGGATTTGTTTGCACTACTTCTTTAAATTTTTGATTGGCATTCGGTACACAAATAAATCTTATGTATAATGACCATAAAATCACTTTTACTAGACGACATTAAAATAAAAATTATTTAATACTTGACCAAAACATTTTAAAATAACTAAACCTATTAAAAAAGGGTTTCTAAGAATAGGGTTTTCAGGTATTCTGAACGTTACTCTCTAGGTACTTAATGCTCTTTACTTAGCTAGTACAAAAAACTAGGCTAAAAGCCTTCAATTACGCATGGAATAGAAAGAAATGACAAAAAATAAGGCCATCAATGCAATCTTTATCGATTTTAACAATCTTCAACAGTTTTATTGACAAAAACACTGTTTATCAAGCAGCAAGCGCTGTGACCGTGAACCGTTTATCAATAAGATTATGATAATTGTTTCAAAATGTCTCACTCTATTGAACAAGGTTTTTTATTCGAGTTTTTGCTTTAGATTGCTGCATTGCAATAAAATTATAATCATCTCGGGATCTTTTATTCTGTTGCGAAACGAAGTTAAAGAAATCTAACCCCAAGTGAATTAAAAATATCGGTTAGGTATTTATTTTGCTCTGCGATGCTAATGTGATGTGCAAATATTAATTACTAAGTTCGCACAACGCGATGTGAAGTTATCGTCATCTCAAAAAGAATGAATGGTTGAATGCACAAACAACTCTATACTTCAGTCTCGAAAGTACTGATTCAAATATCAAAATAATTAAGTATAATTATATTAAAATTTAACCTGACCGCACTAGGATTAATATATATTTAATAAATAAATACAATACATTAGGTGTCAACCTCATAGCACTCCTACGTTGGTAGTCGGGTAAAAACTAGCATTCTGCCTGCAATTTCTCATGCTTATGAGCAGTAAGCATATTTCTTTCTTCAACATTTCCAGCAGTGTTTTTCTAACTCTTGAGATAAGTCATCAGAGGAAAACAATAAATGTTTGACTATTGACTATTTAAAGCAACGATTCTTTTACAGATAAAAAGGTTTAAAAAAACATTACCAAATTTAAAACCTCCATCTTTGAAGTCGGTTAAAAATAAAATGGTAAAATATATGTTTAGCTTCTAATATCTATTAATAACATTCCATACTGATTCCATACATCAATTTTTCCACCGTCTACCAGGTTATTACCGTTTGTTTTTAATATAAATACCTTGCCGTGTGGATCTCAGGGTACATTGAAATGAGGAACTTCGCAGGTAATGTTGCGCATTCCATTGCCTACCGAATATTGACTCGTTGAGTTTGTTTACCCGCTCTTGTGCCTTTTCAATTATTGTGTTCTTTTTTTGTTATTTAATACTCTTCGAGTTTTTAACCAAAGCTTGATATTATCGCAGAAGAATTTTCAATCGTTCTATGCTGTATCTCTATTTAATTATCTTGCATTCCATGTATTGTTTTTTCTTATCCATGCTGGCGGCGGCGTTACAAATTCAGGCTTCCAGTATACAATACACGAAAGGCGACCGCGCCAGCTTTTATAAATTTATCCTGCCTCTAAATCTTCCTAGCCCACGAGGCACGTACCAATCTTCTCATTGTTGAAGCTGCTGTTGAGTCTGGGCTGCGAATGTCTTAAAATAATAGCCAAACATTTTGCAACGGTAAGAAAACTGTCAACCCTGACTTTTGCTTGCGGATTATTAATTTTTCAAAATATTGTATAGCTATTGTTCTAAAATCTTGTCATTGTGAACCCAAAGCTTTCGGTTTAGTTTGATCATGTGTGCATATCACGGATGAAAATAGAGTAAAATATTTTTTTTATCTAAATATAATATTTTAAATAATTTATTTACCAACTATAGATTTTTCACAATAGACAACAAAATTAAATAACACTTAGTTAACCACAGAGATCCTTAGGGCAGGCCTATTTCCAGCAGTGAACGTCGATCGGCCACTGCTGGAAATAGGTGGATGATAAACCCCAGAGGTTTCTATGGAGTGCTATGAGCTTCCTAATTTCTGCTAAGGTGTAAGAAATAAGAAGAGATGGTATTCGTAGTACTAAAGTGTCATACCCACTCTTACTTATACCTCCTCAAGAAGACGACAAAAGCTCGAAGACAGAAACATCGTCACGTGGCCCGGAATCAGCTCGCGTGAGCGCCCCGTCGTTAGCACACTTACAGACGGCAAAAGGTGCCTCCGGTACAAGACGCGTTAGGATAGCGAGGTCATTTCATAAACTAGACTTGTCTCGTGATCTTGAGGAATAAGTACTTGAAGATACATCCATCATCTTTTGGCCCAGAATCAGCTGGCGTGAGCGTTTGCAGACGTTAGCGTTAGAAGTTGAAGAAAATGTGAACGAGGTAGGTACTTACCTACCTTGTTCACATTTTCTTCGGGCTCAATACACACAGCATCCGTTTTACTGGATCCGTTTGTTTTCCCGTGATACCGTATGTAGTTGTAGGAGCGAGTTCACACACCTGATAGTATTCCGGATCCAGTAACGATTTTTCCAGCAGCTAAAAGTCCGTAAAAACGGTCCGGTATCAATCGTTTACTGGATCCGGTATACTGTTAGGTGTGTGAACTCGCTCCTAC
Source organism: Eupithecia insigniata (assembly GCA_947859395.1). Lineage (NCBI taxonomy): Eukaryota > Metazoa > Arthropoda > Insecta > Lepidoptera > Geometridae > Eupithecia > Eupithecia insigniata. The sequence continues at coordinate 13,709,395 of OX401998.1, read as the reverse complement.
AACTACATACGCCATCACAAGTGAATAAACGGATCCAGTAAAACGGATCCTATAAAACGGATGCAGTGTGTATGAGCCCTTAATTGGATGGAGTTAGATGAAGCCGCTATTCGTAGCGTGTCGGTTAAGGGAGGCCTATGTTCAGTAGTGGACGTATACGGGCTGATGTTGAAATACTAATTTGTCAGCGCATGATCAGAATGGTACCGAGTAAACTATTTCTAAATGAAACACATTTAAAATTACAAGGTTCCATCTCAAATGGGATGGAACCTGAAATGATAATTACTTTGACAAGGTTTCGTCTCAGTGTCAGTTTATCTCCAACGCACGGCGAGAGGGGCCCCAGAATCAGAACTTTGCTTCAGTTAGTTGTTGGGGTGACGCAGCGGTTTACCTTTTACATCGCTTAATTTATGTTAATTCCAGTTTCGTTGTTTTCTTTACTAAGTTACTAAGCAGGGAGGGTGGCTCGTTAAGTATAGACTGTAGCTTATTTGCTTAAATGTTTCAACAACAATTTCTTGTGAAATCGTAGACAATTTTCTTTCATTTCATCATCTGTGAAGCTTTAAAGCGGTTCTTAAGAAACGCGTAATAAGTAAACGGTAAATTTTTCTTCTTTGTCGTATTTTTCGTGGCTGAAGATTGACCTGGTGGAAAGCTTTTACGGAGATGCTGATGAACCGCTTCCACACTCTGCCTGCGGCCTGTCTCAGGGGTGCAGGCAAAGTGAGTCCCGTTATTGCCTTAATTTGGTCAGACTAGCGCGGGTTGGTGAGCGTCTTCTTGGTCTTTCCTCAGTTTTTGTTTCAGTTTTTCGAGGTTGTCTTGTTGCCTTTGCGCGACATGGTCAAAATAGCTGAGGACTCGAGGGTCGTTGAGAATCTGGTTCTGATATTGAGATCGGTCGTTCTGGTTCTGATATTGAGATCTGGTTCTGATATTGAGATGATCGGAGATGGTCGAGGATAAAGTGTTTGACGTATAATATTTCTGTCAAAAACGTTATTTAGCTGGAGGATCCTTGTTGCCTCACTCAATTGAAATGTATCTAAGTTCTATTATTCCATTGTGTTAGAGGACAATAAATGATTTAATAATAATAACTTAGCAATAGTGAGTAAATTATGATGGGGTAGTGATGATGATGATGAATCTGACTTATAGATTTCAATTTGGTCAATAGGCATTTAGCATTATCCCCACGTCAGGCGAAAGCGAGACTAATCGACAGTTCAGTTTCCGGGACAATGGGCCAGGGCCCGCAACAATAGCCCCATTGGGCCACAATGGTCCCGTTTACCCCGGTTCAATGGATCCCAGATCCCTTGAAAAACCCAAGGAAACAACCTGATAAGAGTGATTAATTGCTTTAAGCCGAATTCAATGAAAGCGGGACGATTCTTTTGGACGTAATCGGTAAAATCGTAGTAGAGCAACAGTATAGTAGAGTTTGAAGATTTGGCGCGTTAATCTTTGTATTAGTAGAGGTAGAAATAGTGTACATAACGGTGGGGTAAACGTGTTTTTGTGTGGAAACCGGGTAAACGTGTTTTTGTGTGGAAACCGTGAGTCGGCAAACGTAGTGTAGGACGCCCTCTGGCCAGCTGTGATAACGACATGCGAAAGCCTACAGGCAGATGCTAGATGCGGGAAGCTGAAGACAGGGAGCTATGGAATTTCAATTGGGGAGGCTTATGTCCAGCAGTGAACTGTTGTGGGCTGATGATGACGAGAATAGTAATTGTAAGCAACAACAGAGTCGATACCAATGTAGACCTCAATAAATCTTGATTACTTTGAAGAAATTAAAAACGGACGTCAAATTTCAGTATTTACACCGTTTTTTTAAGTTCTTCGGGATAAATACATATCCTTCGGGAATATTTTTTTACGAGTCCACCTCGGGATCGTTCTTCATACAATAGCAAAAAAAATATTTCAAAACGGTCAATAATTGAGGCAATTTGGTTATATGTATTTTTTTAAACATACATAAAAAGTACATGTACCAAAACAAACAAGCTCATCCTCTTTTGTTTTTCGTCGGTTAAAAAGTACCGACTAAATTAGTACTAAAAGAATACAACATGCCTAATAATCACTACATACATAGTATAAAATAAAGTCGGTTCACGCTGTCTGTCTGTCTGTCCCTATATATGCTTAGATCTTTAAAACTACGCAACAGATTTTGATGCGGTTTTTTATAGAGTGAATCAAGAGAAATGTTTAAATGTATAATTTGCACCCGTGCGAAGCCGGGGCGGGTCGCTAGTGCATTATAAATAGTAAAACTTTTCACTTCAGTACTTTACCAAAGCTTATATACCTTTTGAAAGTAAAAAGAATTTTACGGTCACAAAACAACAACAAAAACTCTGCTAACTAGGTCTTATATCCTGAGATTGTGAATGAAATAGTTAAGTAGCGTAAAACGAAGCTATTTTAAAGGGTGATTCAAAAGCTACATTATACAGGAGGTTAAAAGACAACGAGTAGACAACGAAGTACAAGGGGTGCGAGTCAAAGAATAGAGAACGGGTTATATTGACTATTCGTTTTAATTTTTTTAATGCGTTGTTTATGGTTCTTATTACTTATATTTAGCTACAATCACACTCATAATTTTAATGTGAACGTTCGGAAGGATGAATGGATGGAAAGATGGAGAAAGTATCCTATACATACCTTCAGCCCTAGAAGGTTAGTACTTCGGGCGTGAAGAAGTACCTAACCATAATATCATTTATTTTGGGAAACATGGTTTACAGGGATGGCAATTACTTATAGATCCATCCATCCTTCCATTCATCCATGATCCAAGGAAATAGGTCTGCTCTTCCGGGAGCGTCTTCGGGTGACGTCACTATCCAGTTGCAACTTTATTTCAACAAAATTTAAAAGTTATGAAACAAACTTGTTATGGGGCAATAGAAAAATCAATAAAAAATTACAATCGTCAATTATGTTTGTTAAATCAGTCAAAACAAGGTTAGTTAAACACGAGTCAATGTGATAAATAATTGTTAATACAAAACTACATAGTATTTTTATCAGATTCATACAGGAGCTCGGGGAGTTACGATTTTACGCTACTGGTAACACCAGGAAACAAATTCGTCTTCTCATTCGCCGATGGCGATGATGACGTAAATTGGAGACACCCACGTGACCATCGTGTCTCGGAAGAGAATACCGGTTTTCTTGTACCATTCATTCATCTATCAAAACTTTAGCATCTACATATAATATTAATCTGATGTGATAGAGGCCTATGCTCTTATCGATAAGGTAAAAATCTGGATCAGTCAAATAATGTTCCATGTAGATACTAGCCCGTATTCAATGTCAACAGGAACCCTACAAGACTAGTGATGTACCACGATGTTCACATGACTTATCGATAACTCATATCGATATTACAACTCTTATGTTTACGATGTTCGACGTCTGCATTTAATTAATGGCTCATGTTCACTATCTATGCTCTCATTTTGAACCATATTGAAAATGGTAATTAATTTATTAATTTGAGTTTTATATGCAATAGATACCGCATCAATCGCGCGATCAAAGCGTTGTGAACGTGTTATGTCAATTATAAATAACTGGCATTTTTATAATCCAGCAGGTAATTCGGTATAGGAAATGGGTAGAATAATATTTTACAGAGTAGTTCTGAACCTATATATATTTTCAAATTAAGTATGAGTTCGGCGTTTAATTGATAAAAAAATTGTATAAAGATTTTTAATACATTTTCTAATAATTTTCTAAGATTTTTAATTATTAAATACTTACAAGGCACAACAATAGTAAAGGACTACCGAGCGGATTGAGATAAATTATAAATGTAGGTATTTGTTACTCTAGTAGGTCTAGCCTTGAGTATCAAATAGGTTATGCGGTGAAAACCGCAGGACTCTAGTTCACTAATAAAATTATGTTAAGGGTGATTGATAGTCTCTCACGGGTTGGAGCAAGATTTTTTTTGTGATTTTTAATTTTCCTTACGTTTTACAACGAATGAAACTAACGAAAAAGTGATTTGGTGCAAATCGTCAACGTTCATCGTTCTATGAACCCATCTTAAAAGCAACTTCGATTTAATTGTATTTGAGAAAAGTTGAGAAAATAAGAGATTTTGGGCTAAAAATCAATATCTTCCCAAATGCTCCCAAAATATACGTTTGTATATGATTTTCAACCACTTTCCAAATAACGTTACTACCTCGCCTTCGGACCGGTGTGCGGTGGTGCGGTTTGGCAAAAAACTTAATATCACTAAATCGCAGACCGGCCCGCGCTTATCTTTTAAATTTTTCAAGTTTTTCGCGTTCTCTGATCTGTTTTTTCTCTCTGTTAAATATCACTGGTAACAACTCTCAGCAATTCATCGATATTTTGTTAACAAAGGGTTGTTACACTCCCCATTTTACTTGAGGGCGCATTTTGAATAGCCCTAAATTATCACAAAGCGTGCTCGCTCAGATTTGTTTACCGTAAATTGACTGTATTCAACGCAATTGGGAAATAAAGTGCTTCTTCATATTCTGATACAATTATAGGCGGCAAAGGCGATAGGGATGTGCGTTTCCAAATTTTTTAGGCTGGAAAGCTAAAATATCATAGGCACTATGTTTAAAATGAACTAACTTTAGTTTTAATTAGTAATTCTTTCATTGTTGAAAACGTAACTAACTTTAGTTATAATTGGTACTTCTTTCATTGTTGTTATCGTACCTAAATTTAGTGTACCTAATCGGATTGTTGTACCTTTCTATATAATAGATACTAGTTATAAATACAAACATATAGTAGTAGATATATTCCCAAACAAAATCTTGTTTCAAAATCAAATGATAAAGCTTCAATTATGTACACATATTCGACATGTTGCTTGCAATGCATTGGCCTCAAAGTAATTTTATTCCTTACACCGTTTAGCACGTGATTTATCATAGAGGCAACTTTCAGCTAAATGAAATTGTCAAAATTGATTAATTATCAAACTAAAGCAATACTACTAATATTATAAATGTCAAAGTTTGTATGGATATTTGTTACTCTTTCACACAAAAACTACTGAACTGATTAGGCTGAAATTTGGTATGGGTATAGTTTGGGAACATCGTAGCGGTCGCAGGGAGTCGATGGATGGAGGCGGCTTAGGACCGCTATTTCTGGCATCGTACGGGGGAGGGCTATGTCCAGTAGTGGACGTGTATGGGCTGATATGATATGATGATGATGATACCTGGAATAACATATAGACTATTTTTATCCCGATAAAACGCGGGCGAAGGCGCGGGCAGCAGCTAGTACAAAATAATTAATTCCTATCTAAACCAATATAATTAATACACCATTTTTTTTTAAATGGAAGTGATCTGATTTTACATTTAATTTTAAGCGGAATAAACATTTCAGACTTGATATTCTTTACTAAACCAAAATAATTAATTTCAGTTATATGCGGTGCACTTACACTGGTCACGTCATAGACCAGTTTCCCTACACCCTTCAAGCTCCAGGTACCCTCTTGAAACGTAATTAAAAACTATTATGGCATCTCCTATAAATCATCTTTTATGACACCCCTTAGTTGGCTTAATTGATTCTATACAGGGTGCCTCGTAAAAATTATAACAAGACAATTTATATGGTACTTGAGGCGTATCAACTGGTTTTGTTTGTATCGTATAGGATAAGCGTGAAGAAATTGAGCAGTAGGTATTGACAATTTCCATGTTACTATGTGCTGCTTTGGGCCATAAAAATAGATTTGAACTTATTGTTAGTATACAAGGTGACTTTTTGAGATGAGATTGGATGGCTAACTCCGAAATTATGAGAGTTAAAGAAAAGCCGTGAGAGAGGTAATGGTCTCAATTTATTAAAGTGCATATTTCTTCCGTCTTTATTGTTCTTTTATGTCCAGTCCATCCCAAAGTTGCCTGGAAGAGATCGCTCAAAGCGATAAGGCCGCCCTTTGTACTTTATTGTTGTCAACTTTTCCTTCTCTATGTATTTTGTGTTGTGTGGTATAATAAAGAGTTTTCTATCTATCTATGTATATTTGTTTTTTTTTTAATATTTTCATTTTGCAGGAATACCAAAAGATTTTTGAAAAAATATAGGTATCATAACAAGATTTATTTTCTAAATTAAATGCTTCAGATTCTTTAGTTTGATAGGTACCTACTTAAGATTATGTTTTTTTAATAAATTTAACTAATTCCCAAAAAACAAACAATTATTCAGTTCCATAACACATGTATTTTTGAATTTAATGAAAACTTTAAATTTAGTACGACTTGCATAAGACATAGGTACACACAAAATACAAACTCGTTCCGTCATGGACCGTCATTTGTTGACTGACATAGGTTGGTATGATTTATTTCTTACTAAAAATATGTACATAAGTAGGTGAGTTTAGTAACTAATAAGTACATATTTAGTCACCAAAATTCATTACCTGTTATTCATATAGCTGTCGGGTTATTCCAAACCCGACGGCGAGGGATTGCCAGTTGCAATGAATGAGGCGTCACAACCCGTTTTATCACTGAAGGATGGATGGGATTCTTGGGTGCATAATTTGTATAAGACTGATTATTTCTTTGTATAATTTAAAAGCTTGTTTGCAAAAAATACGTCTTTGTGATGGGAGGTGAAATGTGTTGAAATTCTTATAAAAGCTAAGTATGAAAGGTCCACGTGAATATCTTTATTGTAATTCACAATTGCTAGTCATGTTTTAGGTCATATCTCATATCACATTCGTTTTAGTAGGTGTTTGTGTAGTATTGCGGAAAGCTCACGTTCCGAAAAAGTGCCTTCAAGCATTCAAACTAACCACATAAAATACTCTTAAACAAAAAAAAACATCACTCAACATTATTATTTAGGCCTAAATGCAATGCCGCAGAAAATCTGCCCACTTACAGAGTTAAGTGTTTACCCGCGAGAATAAGGACGTAACTGCATCGTCGGCTACGCGAAAAGCTGTCGTCGAGCTTTCGTAGCGAAGGTAGGGCTACCCCGCCTAACGTGAGCGAGCCTCCTCCCGCCGTCATTCGCTGTTGAGCGCTCGCATCGAACGCACGTTTTCTTACTCCGCGTTTTTTCCGTACCACGCGCTAACGAAAAACTTTTCTGTGCCGGGAAAACTGAAAATGTATTTTGTGTTGTGATTCTGTGCAGAGTTCAAAGACTAAACCAAAGTGAGCTAATTACGAGAGGGCTAATTGGCCGGCGTTATATGAAGGTGAGTTGACTTTTATTTCCGTTTGTCAATCCCTCTAATTGCGTCAATTAGTGTAATGCGGTGACGTTTGAAGAGGCCTTTAATGATTCACCACTTCGCTGTATGTTCTTGAGCTTTTGAAAAAATGCTTTGAGCATTTTTGTAGTCTTTATGTAATGGTGAAGGCGCTACTTTATAAAAGAAATATTTTGAAAAGGAATATAAAAATAATGAACAGCGAGACTACTGTGCAAATTGGCTATTTAAACACAAGCTTTTTTTGGTATACTTTAAAGTGGAATAATTAATAAAGTATTAAAATTATGTTTATTTACAGTACCTACGTTAGTAAATATTAGAGGAATTTTAATTTCCTACATCTTGATTGTTTTTAAATCTCTTTCAGTCTAATTTTAAATTACCATATTCAGCCGCGCATGGTGTGAAAAAGTAAACATTTATTATGATTAGAACCGTTGGTGTCGATCAGTTCTGATTATATTTTCACCATTAAAACCAACCAGAAACCCTGCCATCCCATCCAAATAATAATAATAATAATGTTGGACAATGCACACAACATCGTCTAGCCCCAAGCTAAGTAGAGCTTGTGTTATGGGTACTAGATGACTGATATACATAATACAATATATTACATAGATAGATATTTTTTATTATACATAGAAAATACCCAGAACACCGGAGACAAATATTTGCAGATCGTAACAAACATTTGTCCCAAGGCGGGAATCGAACCCGCAACCTTCTGCGTCGCAGGCGGACCTTCGCCCGCCGCGCCACATCGGTCGTCAATTAAAATAATTAATACAATATTACAAATAAACCACAACAAAAAACAATTTCGAACAAGACACGGTAATTAGGACCGAGAGACTTAGACCTATTCCTACGATCCCTAATTACGTATAGGTATAATATGCAATTACATGAAGCCAGTGTTTATAATTAAAACGAATGAGCCATTGCTGTACTAATGAACCACTTGCTAATTAAGAACAAGTCAGATGCGGTATCTAATTGGCTTCCAACGGTTCCGTTGTACCTGTCTGCGAAAATCTTTGTGGACTTTTAATTGGATTAAAAAAAATAGTCTCCTTTGTTATGGGTGTTTTTATAAAGGGTTGCTTGTAATTCTTGTTATTATTTATTGGACACAGGAACACATTGCAAAAACTTATTTAATAATATATGTACATAGGCGAGCGGAACCCTGAAAAAGAGTTTTCTTCCATCAAACCTTAGAGCTCTAGGAGAGGCGATGAAACAGGTTGAGGAAATGTACAAAAAAAAATTGGGATCGCTCAGCTAAAACGCCCTCAAAGATATAAAAAAAGTGAACGTTATTGATTTCTATAATGATTGGAGATCTAGCCTTTGAGTGCAGTGCAAACCCAGCTTTATGAATGTTTGATTAGGTATAAGGTTAAAAAATTATATCGAAAAAAATCGCTATTACCTATTAACTAAAAAAGTATTGTAGGTAGCTAAACATTACAGATTCCTGTCTAATGAATTATAGAAAGAGAAATACTGTAATAAAAATTAAGGAACTATTTATGTTGTTGACGAAGTTGCCTTTACGAATTAATAAATGCTTGAATTAAAAAAAATCGATCCATATTTTATGTAGCTAGGCAGGCGTCTCTAAACGCTATCAAAGTAAGTAAAAATATTAAAGTACCTACTGGAGAGATAATACAATTCTAATACGTTATTAATAAAAAAATAATAAATAATTTGTTCAGAATAAGGTACTATTAAATACACAAGTTATTAATGAACGATAAAGAAATGAAATATATTTATTGGCCACATAACACGACACATTACAGTTAAAGTACAGGAAACATAAACATACATAAAGAAAATAGATAGGAAAGGTGTTAGGGTCCAAAAAGGTACCTGTCTCAGCATAAAGGAGCAAAAGTTACTAAAAACTGTAGAGACTCATCGCTCAATTTGGACTAAATAGAATGTAAAAAATATTAGATATTATTTTATGTAGGCTGGCGTCTCTAACCCTATCAAAGTAGGTAGAAATATGGAGGTACCTACCGGGGAGATAATGCAATTCCATTAGGTAATTAATTTAGACTAATTAGAACCCTGTTGGTGTCGCGTCTTAATTACTTGATTGCTCTCACCGCTATGTGACAAATAATAATTTTAGTTAAGTAAATTAATTAACTAAATTGGTTAAAAAAACTGGTTCTACTATCTATGTTTTGGAACACTCCATCCATCCATACTATCACACTAATATTATAAATGCGAAAGTTTGGATGTATGGATGGATGTTTGTTACCTCTTCACGCCACTGAACGGATTGGACTGAATTTTTTTAATAACAATGTAATTATAATAATATAAATAATAATATTCTGGACAATTCACACAGCATTATCTAGCTCCAAGCTAAGCAGAGCTTGTGTTATGGGTACTAGATAACTGATATACATAATAGAATATATTACATAAATTGATATTTTTTATTATACATAGAATACGACGAGAACACCCTGAACAAATATTTGCAGATCATACATATATTTGTCCCGAGGCGGGAATCGAACCCGCAACCTCCTGCGTCGCAGGCAGACCTTCGCACACCTCGCCACAGAGGTCGTCAATTCAAGGCTGGTATCAAACGTAGGCTTTTTATCCCATAAATCAGTTCCCATGGAATCAAAAATACGTTTTAAACGTTCTATATTTTGTTAGGTTGGTAGAACGTGTAAATTAATTTTAAATAAGTAATTCACTCATGTACTTATTTAAATATTCATAGCGACTCGTAACATAATTAATTTGTATAAAGTAATTCATTTCATCATCATCCATCATATCGTATACACGTCCACTGCTGGACATAGGCCTCTCCCATACGACGCCACAAATACCAGTCCTGAGCCGCCTCCATCCATAGACTCCCTGCGACCGCTACGAAGTCGTCGGTCCATCGAGTGGATGGTCTCCTATGTAGGGTTTTGCCACAATCACCACGCTTGGCAGGCAGATTGGTGATCGAAGTGTTGGCGTTAAAAAATACTCAGAAGGAAGCTGCTCACCTTCCTCTGGTAGGTTCCCTTAGTCGGCTCTTACGACATCCACGGGTTGAGTTGGAGGAATCGATATTCGTACGCCGCCGCGGCCCCACGGCTTATAGTAATTCATTTATTGTTTGTGAATCAGGTACAATTACAGTCAGTGCATAGATCGCTGGATTCTGTCACTTAGGCGTACAAACATTTCAATATAAATTAAACACATGTTTAAAAACACTGTGTCTAAGACTAACAATCAAAATAAATTAATTTTATTTTGTTATTGTATGTATTTAATATTAGTGAGTATCAGGCGCAGCGCATTAGCATTGCCATACAGCGAGGCAATGCAGCCAGCGTCTTGGGGACGCTTCCGACCGGTATTGATATGGACCAGTTGAGCTATCTGTAGATTGTTAGCAACAGTTTGCAGTTAGCTCAATTGTTTCAATTGTAAATACTAGTTTAATTTGTTTATATTATTTTGATTGTTATTTTTCTTTGTCAATAAAGATTTTTCTATTTAATATTATATTAAAATTAAAACAATGCTTATTTATATTACTCGTGAATACTGGTCAGATTATGAATTATAGTACCTACTATCTACATATATATCCATTTGCAAAATTTAATAGACGACCTCTGTGGCGCGGTGGGCGAAGGTCCGCCTGCGACGCAGGAGGTTGCGGGTTCGATTCCCGCCTCGGGACAAATGTTTGTACGATCTGCAAATATTTGTTCAGGGTGTTCTGGATGTTTTCTATGTATAATTTTTTTTTTTTTTTTGTATTTCAAATAACTTTATTGACAAAGAAAATAATATAAAGAAATTAAACTAGTATTTACAATTGAAACAATTGAGCTAACTGCAGACTGTTGCAAACAATCTATGTATAATAAAAAATATTTATCTATGTAGTGTATTATATTAAGTATATCAGTTATCTAGTATCCATAACACAAGCTCTGCTTAGCTTGGGGCTAGATAATGCTGTGTGATTATTTGATATAATCAAATAATCATTTATTTCGTCAGCATTATTTATATATTTTATTTTATATGTCGTACTTTTAATTAGGTGTTGGTTTTTTTACGTTTTAAAAATAATTGCGGACGAAAATAGCAGCCAATGTCCTTTCCGTATCAATTTGTTACATTCAAAATAATTGGTATGACATGTGCTCACAACTAGGGTTGCCACTTTACATTAAATAGTAGAAATTTTATTTTTCGATTTGAGAATTAGTAATTTTAGGAATTACAGCCAAGTTATGAAGTGAATTTGTAAAGGTTTAGGATTATATTATGATATTAAATAATAAGAAAGCAAAATAGATTGTTTCTGTGACTGTACCAAAAGTTATGTTTGGGATTAGTTGGGAATAGATTTTTACTTCATTTAAATATTTAAATTTGGAATTCGTTAGGAATAGAAAATGTAAAAAGACAATAAATAAATACCATTGGTATTCGTTTTTGATATTAGAAATGAATATAGATAATAAAAACACAGTTTTTTTATTTTATTTTATTTATGAAACACTTTAAATTTGAAAAGTAGTAATCGCATTATCTTTACTATTTTATCGTTATAGGCATTGAACTATCAAACTGACCAGTCTAAAATAATGTGAGCGGCTTCGCCATATTACATATGTACATATTTTTATTACATATTTTTCCGGGATAAAACGTAGGCTATTTATGGTAAGGTTATGAAAAAAGTTCAGCCCGATTTGTTTCAATGAAGCATCCTCAATTTTCTAATATTTCACAATACCTAAGACAGACAAATATAAATCTGGTTAGGGCTAATTATACTTTGTTCCCATCTACATCGCGCAATTGAAACCACGACAAAAGACTAAAACTACCATGCTTGGCGTCGTGTTACATTATCAAGTGGTCTACAACATTCGAATGTACCTAAGACAGACAAATATAAATCTGGTTAGGGCTAATTATACTTTGTTCCCATCTACATCGCGCAATTGAAACCACGACAAAAGACTAAAACTACCATGCTTGGCGTCGTGTTACATTATCAAGTGGTCTACAACATTCGACTGTACCTAAGACAGACAAATATAAATCCGGTTAGGGCTAATTATACTTTGTTCCCATCTTCATCGCGCAATTGAAACCACGACACAAGACTAAAACTACCATGCTTGGCGTCGTGTTACGTCATCGAGTGGTCTACAACATTCGACTGTACCTAAGACAGACAAATATAAATCTGGTTACGGCTATTATACTTTGTTCCCATCTTCATCGCGCAATTGAAACCACGACAAAAGACTAAAACTACCATGCTTGGCGTCGTGTTACGTCATCAAGTGGTCTACAACATTCGACTGTTGTTATCAAATGCAGGCAGGAAACGAACTAGGGTTCTTTATTCAGATTTCAACGTTGAGAAAGGCTTTTCTCAAGTCATGTGCTGTCGCTCAGAGAGCCTTGCAGGCTTCTTAAGAGCTGCTCCCTAGAAGACCAGAACAGCCAAGAGGCTAACTCTTGATAGTTTCGGGGGGCTCTAGGAGTACCCGTCGTGTTACAGATACAGTTGTAAGCGATATTGATGGAAGGATCTCAGTTATGTAACTTGCGCATAAAAAGACGGGGCAACAGAGTGAATTTTTGGTTAAGGTTTTGGGGGCTCCTTGGAAAAATTCCCAATTATGTCCGAACTGTTTAAACAATTTTATCTAAAAAGAATCTAATGTGAGTAATAAAACAAATAAGATAGATATATAGATAGAAATTGCTTTATTGCACACTTAACAAAACAGTTTACAAACAATTTGAAAAAAAAAAGAAATGTGACAGTTGGCGGTCTTATCGCTCTCACGATATTTTAAGAAGCTAATACGAATAATAAAGTACGACCAATATCATATCAAATCAAAATGTGACCAACAAGGTTAACATAGTTTTGAAAAAATGCCATTCAAACTTGACGACCGATGTGGCGCGGCGGGCGAAAGTCCGCCTGCGACGCAGAAGGTTGCGGGTTCAATTCCCGCCTTGGGACAAATGTTTGTACGATCTGCAAAATATTTGTCTCGGGTGTTCTGGGTATTTTTTATATATAATAAAAAATATCTATCTCTATAATTTATTGTATTATGTATATCAGTCATCTAGTACCCACAATACAAGCTCTGCTTAGCTTGGAGCTAGACGATGTTGTGTGCATTGTCCAACATTATATATATATTTATTTAATTATTTTGCAAGGTGCTTTACAAAAACATGTTTTTTGGGTTTTATAATTGTATCAAATCTAGTAATAATAACAAAAATCTTTATATTTTAAAGGAAAGATATCTTGAAGCAGTAGTTTTAATGTTTTTTTATTCATTCGGTGTTTTCTGTTTCCTGTGTGAGTTAAAACCCGTGCTCATTGTTTGTTATTTTTTTCAGTGATTTATTATAAAACTACACAAAATATTGTAAAATTATATATTATTAAGTATTGATCAGATAATATGGTCATATTTTGTGATTAGTTTCATTCCTTATATTAGATTAGTTTTAGAGAAATCTTTAAAACGTTGAGGACAGAATTGGTCAATTTTTACGGAGCTCCCTTATGTATGGGTGGTTTGTTTACAAATATTGTGAATCCAATTTGGCTGGAATATAGATGCAAATAGTTCACGATGATGAAGAAGAAATTAGTAACCTTGTCAGTCAGACAAATGAAAATCAGATTAAATATTTCAATCAGAATACTTGCTAGTCTCTCTTTTAATTAGACCCCTCAAAACATTGTGGTCTAAACCTTGTTTTATTTTATTTCGTTAAAAATCATGAAAGTGACATGTGCGAGGTTGTTATTAGGGACGCGGGCTCGTACTAATTGGCTGCAGCTCTTACTAAAAACAAATTAGCCAGAGAAACGGATGTTGACGCTTGTAGGGTTACCACGAGAGTTACGACCTTTTTATGACTGAAAATGTAAAAAAGGGAAGAACCAGTAGATACCTTTTGGTTAGCATATTAAAAAATGGAAATTATAAAAACAAGAAGAAATCACTTAATACTTATTCTGATCTAAGTATTGTATCGTATTGGCCGTGGGGCCGCGGCGTACGAATATCAACCCCTCCCACTCAACCCGTGGATGTCGTAAGAGCCGACTAAGAGAACCTACCAGAGGAAGGGTAGCAGGTTCCTTCTACGTATTTTTCAACACTGTGATCACCAATCCGCCTGCCAAGCGTCGTGATTATGGCAAACCCCCCCCTCCTACATGGGAGACCATCAACTCGAGTCTAAGGATGGAGGCGGCTCAGGACCGGTATTTGTGGCGTCTTATGGGGGAGGCCTATGTCCAGCTGTGGACGTGTATGGGTTGATATGATGAACTATTATATCTATCAAATCTACTGGTGACCACTAACTGTAGAGTATGGCTGGATTTATATTATTATTGAGAGTGATAATTAGTGTACCTTCTTAATTAGTTTGTTGCACCAATCTGCTTAATCACTACATATTATAAAACAAAGTCCCCCGCCGCGTTTGTCTGTCTGTCTGTTTGCAGTAAACTTAAAACTACTGAACGGCTTTTCATGCGGTTTACCAATCGATAGATACATGACAAAGGAATAAACAATAACATTCACACTTTCACATTTATAATATTTGTGAGGATTTGCGTAGTTCCATGTCTACACGATAGAGGCGCTGTACCAAATTGTATGGAAAAAGGAGACGTCACGATCAAGTCTAGTTACTAACGTCTAATAGAGGTCCAAAAACAGAAGTACAGGACAGACCAAAAGTCGGTGGTACAGTCCGTACATAATCATTTCAAAACCATAATCTTATTAGAGTTTCCAATTAATATGACGCCATATGAAAATTGCCAAAAAATATGAAACCGTGTAACAATCAGCCTAACGGATTAATTTGCAACTCAATTTGTTCCCGATACCGGCTGTCGGTCAGATCTATTGAATTTTTATGATTTATTTAAACAATAGTGATTGCTGTTTTTTAAACCAAATTCTTTAATTAATTTTAATTCCTATCTCTCTTTATGAGACTTACTTTTTTGATGTGATTATCTATTGCTCTTGACCAACTCTTTATTGCAACGGGCTAGGGTCTGCCTGAGACGCAGGAAGTAACGGCTTCGATTCCCAAACCTGTACAAATGTTAGTACAATCTGCAGGGTGTTCTAGGTTTCTATGAAGGATAGAAATATCTCTCTGTGTAATGTAAATCAATAGGGATGACAACAGTAACTTATAATCACAAATTATGTATTTACCGAATTATTCCTGAGCCATATTATATCACACGTTTTATATTTTATGTTTTGATCGAGATTCATTTTTATTTTGATAAAATAAAACTACAAAATACAGCAATCCACCATGATACGTTGAACACCAATCAGAGAATACATAACTCTGACATCATCCCGTCACAATATGTAATGTAAAGGCACAGAATAGCTGCTAAAGCTTCTCTTGAAAATATTATGATCATTCTGTATCATTAGATGTTCGTGCATCTATGACGTCATAGACAGGAGACACGAGTATTGTAGCGTTTTTGAGCGAATTTTAAAATGCATTTTTAAAAACGGTATTTTTCCTTCGACGTCCATTTTTTTGCAGAAATATGATTTATTTTGCATTCAGTAGATGTCTAAAAATATCACGGTGTAGTTTTTCAAAATCAGTCGTCATGCCTATTATCTACACTTACAATGTAAGTCTCCAAGACATTGTAAGTCTTGGAGTCGATTCTGTGGTGGATTTCGACGACATGTCAGGGAGGTAGGCATTAGCCCAGCCGTGATAATGCCCGACATTGGCTACTAAAATTCTGATGGTAAATAAATAAACATAAAAAAGTTTTATTTCAGAGAATACTTAGTCCGTATGTTTACGATAAAAATCAATAAAAAATAAATTTTAAAAGACCTATAGGCAATGAATAGAAATTGACAGAGAAGAAACTGTGACCGAAGCAAAACTGAGCAGAGTAAAAATCAATGCGGAAAGTATTTTCCTTCATTTTTGATTCTCCATTAATGAATTATTTTTAATTTTCGTTCTTTTATGCTAGAATCAGGTAGTTCAATACTTCTCTCCCACTTCTTCTTTATCTTCTTAGATGCCGTGTATTTACTATTAAGTTTTTAAGGGCGTAAGTAGGAAATTATGAGTACGAGTCAACCCTATCATCGAAGGTCACCAGTAATTAGGTTGTTTGCAGGGCTTTTGTTTTTCATTCCTGCTTCCTCGTTACTTAGGTACGTTACTTAATTAGAAGGTTCTCAGTGTTTCCAGGCTGCATTTTGGACGTGCTTATTACCTGCATTATAGGTAATTTTGTTATTTTTGCCTTGAGACGTTGCGGCAGTGCATGTAAATTGAGTCAACGGTGGATGTCAACGAAAGTTTATTAGAGGGTAGGTTAAAAATTAGATTATTGTACATTGTACGTATGAAACTTATGTAGGCAGGGTGTGTAGGTATAAAATAATGACTTAAAGTTTTACATTTTCTCTAATTACTCAACTCGACAGCTGTTGCAGTTTATCTTAAATTTTTATTATACAATAGTTACACAGAAAAAAATCATACACAACAATAATAATGCCTTTAATGTAGTTTTATCATAATTATTTTGTTTTTACTTTTCCGTGTTTTGGGTGTGTGCTAAATAAATTTTTATTCTATTGAATATCACTCGAAAGCCAAAAGAAATTGGTATAAGCTATCATAAAATATCAACAAAAATATTGTAATAGTTGTTTTAAGTTTTAGACAAAATGTACAAAGCACCACTTGATTATATTTCCTTGAAATAACCGACTCATTCGTCAACTGACTAGCCTCCAATGATGAAGTTCATACGCTTTAAATAATTTATTCTCAAAAAGACAAATATTACATGTCACATACTTGAGAACAGGGTTTTTACATAAAATTAGGTTTACATAGGTTATGGTCGTTCAAAATTTACTCGTTCAATGTGCTTATTTTTCGAGAAGTGTATCATCATTAATGATAATATATGCTCGGTTAGTTTAGATTTAAACACCTTGAATGAGGTTAGAATTTTAATTTGGGAGGGTAGGTTATTGTAAAGCTATGCGCCTTCGTAGAGTATCGTTGTTTTTCCATATTTCGCGCGTGACCTCGGTAGAACAATTTCATTACATCCAGGGTACAACAGGTGGCAAGGCAAAAGAATATTGTACATCTCACTTAACACTTCCACTGTCTAGGCTCTGCGGTATGTTCTGAAAGGGCACGCCCGCCACCGCGGCCCGCAGCACAGCCGCGCGCCGCGCCGGCGCAGGTAGCATTTCAAGACTACATGTGCGTCGTGAGCAATGCAAGAGTTAACTCTCATAAAGTATCAAAATTAAATTGTTGGTAGTCAATCTTCCGGTTCGTTATGCGATTTTAAACGGTTTATTAGCAGTAATAAGGCTCATTGAATAACAAGCATGTAGCATTGCATCCGGCCTCTTTGACTGGTTTGGGTGTGGTATAATTTATATAAAACAATAATTAACTACAGTAGATCAGCTTTTTTTTTATATGCGAAGAATTGCAAACGTGTCTCAGTAAGACCCATATATACGTAGGTATTGAGATGAGACATTACATTTAGTTAATGTTAGACGTTAATAACGTGACATAGGCAATCAAGTAAGTACTACAGTAACTAAAGACTTATACGTATGTGAATATTTTCTAAACAACTCTACATTGGCTTGCATATAAATATTATAAAACTTTTTAAACTTTCGCGATTGTTAATATATTAGATATTATTTATCGGGTACCTATTTATCGCTTACTTTTTGTTATATTTTAGGTACCCTACGTTTCTATCGCGTTACAGCGATCATGGTGAAGGAGCGATCGGTACCTACTCGGAGTTACAGCCGAGAATTGACGGCAGTATCCACGACTACCCTCAATTCATCTTCAGAATTAAAGAAAAAGGTACGCGATAAATACCCGGTAAATAATATTAGAAAACAAATTCCTCAGCCGCGTCTGTCTGTCTGTCTGTTCGCGATAAACTCAAAAACTACTATTGTACGAATTTTTATGAAATTTTCACCAATAAATAGACTGATTTATGAGGAAGGTTTAAATATATAATTTCTCAAGGTTTTGTGTAAATTGCTTGAAATATAAAGATAATTATTTTAATTCAAATGTCGCAAAAAGTCAAGCCGCCTTGGGAGCTTTCATCTAAAACGCTACCGATAAGGCAGCATATTTGTTACGCCTTTGAGATAGTACTTATAACAAAACAATACATGGTGGGATAGTCTTAGTCCAAACGGGCGTAGCCGCGGGCGAGTCAGCTAGTAATTAATAATATAAAAATTTTAATTGGCAATTAGAAAAGTTCTACTGATACACGATTACCTAATACTTTTACACTCAGTAGATATAGAGATGTCGACTAAATACTTTAGAAGATACAAAGTTATTTACAAACAGTGACAAACAAATACGTACGTAGTCAGTCTAATTTATCGCAATAATAACGCATAAACAATTAACTTTATTTGTGTAAATAAATCAGCTTTAATTGGTCAACTCTTATCAAGGGTCAGTGCCTACTTCACACGTTTATTATGGAAATAAGAATCTTCACCAATAAGATGTTTACAGTACCAAATTTACTGTAAACATAAACATCTCATTGGTGTTTTTCTTCTCAATCTATCAGCATATCACTAAGCAATACCACTATTTTATGTTCCAAAGCAGAGGGACACGCAAATTATAGAGATTGACCTTAACCTTAGTTCTTTTTGAGGGCGAACTATACTATGAGACTGTCAGGCGGTGACAACCGCTAATGAGTGAATGCAATAACGAATGAACACTTTATAAAGTCTTCATGGATTCAGGTGATAGATATACCGCCGACTATAAATAAATAAATAATAAATAATGAGGAACTATTCACACAGCTTAATAAGAGCTAGAAAAAGCTAGTAGTTAATATATTAACTACTAGCTCCTTCCCGCGGCTTTGCACGCGCTTTTCTGGTAGCCATGTCCGTCCCTGGAATTATATTTACATCCCTGTCAAATTTCATTGATATCGGTTCAGCCGTTTAGGCGTGAAAATATAACAGATAGAGTTACCGGTGCTTTCGAATTTATAATATTATATTATGAATAAATAATAATGTTGGACCATAGACACAGTATCATCTAGCCTCAAGCTAAGAAAAGCTTGAGTTATTTGCAGATCGTAAAAACATTGTTCCCAAGGCGGGAATCGAAACAGCAACCTATTGAGCCGCAGGCGGACCTTTGCCCGCCTCGCCTCATCGGTCATCGATAATATGGACAATAGGTAGACTGCTTGACATTCGTTATCAACAAAAACATAGTAACAAGAGATAAATTTGACGAAGTAGATAGAGTTATTTCGTCAACAAGCAGCAGATAATTAGAAAGTAATCTTCAGGCTCATTAGAGCATCCTGCGCGATAACCCCGCTTGTTACTGATACGTATTCTGTGCCGGTGGCGTGACAGTGACGTCTGCTGACGTACATATGTGGGTATGTTTGTACACATACATGTCAGTTTTTACTTAATTGCAGCTCTTTTAGTTCTGATTTTTGTTTTCACTTGTCACTTGTAAGTGGTTTTACTTTATTTTTCTGTCGATTTAAGTGTGCAAGAAAGCATTTTCTATTTATCTATTTTTATACTTATTTAAGTGGCTTTATGTCCCGGTAAATACTTACAAAAAAAAAGAAATGTTAAACTTAAACAAATAAAAGCAGCCGTTATAATTTTAATATTTAAAAAATACACAGAAGAAAATTTTCAATTCTATAAATTAATTCATACTTATTATGCTGACTTTGCATACGATACACCCTAAAGTTCTATTTCTCTATTCTAAGAAGTTAAAAACAAGAAATAAACACGCTACAACCAAAAAGTTTTGTCTACGCATACATTACAAAAGAATGAATGAACGATCAAAATAGGTCATCACTCACTTCAAAAATAGAAGCGTATCGATCGTCCATAATTGGCTCAAATGCATACTCTGTTATTAGGCAGGTTAATTAAAGAGTTATCGGCAGTAATTAAACCGTTTCGGTACATAGCCTATGGCTTGAAACACTACTAATTAAGAAATACCTCCTTCATTAGCCCAATTAGAATTTATTCACGTCGTGTATGGTTGCTGTGTTTATCAAGTTCACACGCAAATGAAACTAGAATGTGGTATGCATATGGACAGATATAGCCAATATCCCTTCATATAAAAACAAATTCATAATATACTTCTTCTTCTTTTAGCTTTGGCTCTGCATCTGGATTGATGCAATTCTGCCAGTGTCACTTAGGTATGAATTGCGCATTTAGGAACAATAGATTAAAAGCAGACTATACATAGTCTGCTTAGCAGAACATTGAATTTTTTACATACTGAAAAAAATAATGTCAATGCTGAACGGAACGACATCTGGCCGAAGTAGCAATACCTAATCTGTGATCTGGCTAAGCACATTAAAACATTTTGATAAAATAAAAACAGGTAACTAACTACGACGGAAAATAATCAACATATTTTTAGGAACGGTAGACTACAGCCACGTGTCATAGCAGCAAAAAGATCTTAGCTCAGTATAAATGCTTTACCACAACCACACCTGAGCAAATAAAACAAAAAAAAATATGAGACTCGGTCAAATTTCGGTTAAGTTTCAGCGAGATTAATGAACAGGAGAGCACTTGATTTTTATATATAGAGATAAAGATATGAAATCGGTAATTAATCAAACTTTAAATAAAATTCAGTTATAATTATAACCAACTCAACCCGTGGATGTCGTAAGAGCCGACTAAGGGAACTTACCAGAGGATGGGCAGCAGCTTCCTTCTGAGTATTTTTAAACACCAACACTGCGATCACCAATCCGCCTGCCAAGCGTGGTGATTATGGCAAATCCCCCCCTACATGGGAGACCATCCACTCGGATGGACCGACGACATCGTAGCGGTCGCAGGTAGTCGATGGATGGAGGCGGCTCAGGACCGCTATTTCTGGCGTCGTACGGGGGAGGCCTATGTCCAGCGGTGGACGTGTATAGGCTGATGATGATGATGATAATTATAACCCAGAGTAGCTAATTTTTTAGCTTTGAACCAGCAAATTAAAACCAAATGCAGAATGAAATTAACAATAAATATACTTATGTCCGGTTTCAGTCTCTCACAAAGCAAGTAACACAGAATCTATAAAATTCTTGTAAACAGTGACAGAAAATAAATAAATAAATGAATGATCATCTGTGCACTTATTCATATTTATTTTCTAAATGATAATACATAATGGTAATGGATCAACAACTAGAAACAGACAGGATGGGACATTGGTTGTTACAGAATCCCACCTTATTGTTGTAAGACTGCTAAAGCACGAAGAAATTGGTTCTTACCAGCACTGAAGTTGTAGGTAAAATTTCACGTTACTTAATTTTTTTTAAAGTTGGATGACACTGCTTGCTTTAGTCTGTTGATAAAAAAGTCGTGCCGTTCATTTTGTTTTATCGTAACCTACGTAAAAAGGTCCATAAAGATTTAGAAATCAATCATCACGGTACAAGACAAGTATCGAGTTTCAAGTATTCCGTTCAAACCCATTTTTTGTGAACTTTAAGAAACAAATATGAAAAAAGTTGGACCTTTTTATGTCATCAAGGGCGAAATGTTTGGGTATTTTTATCAACCGTTTGAAGACTTTGTCCCAAAGAAGTTAGTTTTCTCTACTTGGCTCGATTATTCATCATCAACATCATCAGCGTTTATGTTAGACTATATATTAGTCCATTATGGAGTAGTAGAGGTAGTCATGGCTCGATTTAATTTGATAAAACTTAGTTTAAAACTAGACTTGTCTATCAGTATAGGTTGTAAGTCTAAAGAAATAAAATTTATTCTTTTTTGAAACAACATTTTGATATCTCACTATTAAACAATAATTTCTGAATCAGGATGTCTTTTTCTCCCGCTTAAATTATAATGAATTCGTGAAGCTACGTCTTTTTCTATTAAATATGTAAGTACCTGTCCGCCATTACATTTAAGAAGTGAAGTTATGTGTTCTGATGAAGAGCGCTTTCCCAGAAGGAAGTTATGTATGTAGGTACCAAGTCCTTAATAATGAAATTATAATGAATTCGTGAAACTACGTCTTTTTCTATTAAATATGTAAGTACCTGGCCGCCATTACATTTAAGAAGTGAAGTTATGTGTTCTGATGAAGAGTGCTTTCCCAGAAGGAAGTTATGTATGTAGGTACCAAGTCCTTAATAATGAAATTATAATGAATTCGTGAAACTACGTCTTTTTCTATTAAATATGTAAGTACCTGGCCGCCATTACATTTAAGAAGTGAAGTTATGTGTTCTGATGAAGAGCGCTTTCCCAGAAGGAAGTTATGTATGTAGGTACCAAATCCTTAATAATGAAATTATAATGAATTCGTGAAACTACGTCTTTTTCTATTAAATATGTAAGTACCTGGCCGCCATTACATTTAAGAAGTGAAGTTATGTGTTCTGATGAAGAGCGCTTTCCCAGAAGGAAGTTATGTATGTAGGTACCAAGTCCTTAATAATGAAATTATAATGAATTCGTGAAACTACGTCTTTTTCTATTAAATATGTAAGTACCTGGCCGCCATTACATTTAAGAAGTGAAGTTATGTGTTCTAATGAAGAGCGCTTTCCCAGA